>OZ005742.1:106278270-106280738 GCA_963930735.1 Dioctria linearis
GCTTTCGAAATGAAACTGAAACTATGGTAGTCACAAATTCAAGCAAATAATTTTATGTATTTTGAAACGTTGGCTAGACATTGTCCTGAGAGTAACGAAAAATATGCAAACTTGATTTGGAATCTGAGAAAAGATTTCAACATTTCCAAAAAAATTATCAATTTTTTGACATATTTGGGACTCAATTTTTAGTTGACATAAACTTACCAGCAAATTTTCAAATGAAATGGCTAGATCTGCAATGTGATATTCAACTTTAAGAAAAATTTAATAATTTCTCTTTACTGGACTTTTATAATAATTATCTTCCCAGAGAAAAGTACCCCTTTGTTCACAATGCATGCCATCGCTAGCAGCTATTTTCTAAGATGAAGCACACAAAGAATATAAATAGGAGCAAAATAACTTATGAGCACCTTGAGAACACACTGAGAGTTCCATCAACTTCGATCCCAAAATATCGAAGCATTATTATCTAAAAAACAATGTCAAATATGATATCAATTTCATGTTGCTATTTCTTAAATTTTATAATACAAAATTTATGAATTAATGAAGCTTAAATTACTTATTTATATGTATATTTATGTATATTCTTCGTTTTTGTTCATTAGCTATCGTCAGGGTTCGTATATTTTATGTGTGGCCCAATATAATTCGTCTATTTCCAATGCGGCCCAGGGAAGCTGTAAGGTTGGCCACCCCTGCACTAGAGTATTGTGTTTGCGATTGCACTTTGTGCATCCTCTTACAGAACATGTTGATGCGCTATGTCCTCTTCTTAAGCAGTTAAAGCACAAATTGTACCTTTGTAGTATAGTCCGCCGATCACTTGGTGCCATCTTCAAAAACTGTTGGCATCTGAACAGTGGATGATTGTCAAGGCAAGTTAAACACTTCAGGTTTGATTCGACAACTGAAGCCAATGATGATGATCTAGACATTTCTTGACTCTTGCCAATTCCTTCGGATCTTTTGACTGTGTTTCCCAGAGCTTCTAAGGACTGGAAGCGTGTTTCAAGGAATGTAAGAAAATGTTTCAATGTCTGCAGACACTACTGGTTCGATAGCGGTTGTTCATAGAGCGTGTGTGTGCTTCTGTCTAGTTTCTTATATAAGATGTGTAGCAATAATGAGTCCCAGCTAGCAATTGATATCCCAAGATTTTGTAGCCCCATTAAACACTCTTGTGTAACATCGTGCATAGTTTTAATTAAAGTGGCTGATGGGGCATCTGTAGAATGAGATGGTTGATTTAACAATTGTTAATAAGTGCAGCAACAAGCAACCTTGGGTTTTCATATCTCTCTTGAAGAAGCTTCCAAGCACTATTGTAGTTTTCTTCAGATAAACTGAGATGTCTGGCTAGTTCTTCTGCTTCTCCAATAAGGTTCGTCTTCAGATACCACATCTTCTGACAGATGGTTAAGGCTTGGTTATGGACCATTTGGGAGAATAGGTCATAGAACTGCCGCCATTTTGCATAATCTCCGTCAAACTTTGGGAGCGTAATTTTTGGTAAACGTAGCATCGTGCTGGATGAGGCTTGGCCTGTGATTGGTGTCTGTGGCTGTTCATCTAGTTTGGATGAAATAAGAATAAGGTAGTATTGCACCCTTTCTTCTGTCTTAATGTATTCAGTAGCATCGTATCCCATCTCAGTTGGATCTTCGATTAATTCATACATCCGTTGGTTGTATTCTTCTAGCAGGGTCCAGTATTTATTTATGGACTGCAGTTTCAATTCGTAGAAACACCGGGGATACTCAGCTTGATCTAGATTCTCCAGGCTATTAATAAGACGACGGAATGTTTCTATTATTGCCTTCTGCCGGCGGATCAATCTCAAAACTTCTAATGAATCATCAGCTTTAAATTCAGGTGTTATATCGTCTTCTTTGTTGATTGCATCTATAGATGCGACTACCTTTGCATGCTGTGGCTTATTTGAGTCAGTATTAGTTTTGCTGGCACCATGCTCTAATGGAAAATTCCCTTGCTGGGCCCGCCTTTCTCTTTTGCGAATCATCTCTGTAAAATAAGCCTGATACCTTTCAAACGTTTCGCGTGTCTCATAACAGTTGGATGTAAAATAGACGTGACTGATCGGAGCTTCAGGTAGGAGTCGAATTTCATTGTCCACAGCTTCAAATGAATCCCAGGCTGCTATTAAGCGTCGTAAACGCTCCGTGTAGTAAGCTGACGTCGCTTTTCTATCAATGGAGTCTTTCTTATAATTGTCAGTGACCCCTAAAATCTCCTCCTTATAACCCTTTTGCTCAATAGCTAACTCATCCATGTCTCTGTGCTTATTTGCCATCTCTTCAATGGTTGATTGATGGACAAGATGACTCGCTCGATTTGCTTAGTTCTCTGTACTAATCGTCTTTGGCTGGTAAGTGATTCAAGTGATGCACCTGAATCACGTCGGGGTCACCAATGTTAAGAACTATTTTGTTCTTCTCGCT
>OZ005742.1:106280938-106283438 GCA_963930735.1 Dioctria linearis
GCTTAGTACGTACAACGTATTAACTGAAATAATAGAATATACCTATACATATATAATATGGCCATTTCCAAATTATTTTTAGTTAATACTAAAATGTTTCTATGCTTTTTAAGCTAAGTAATAATTTGCTAATAATATATAATTTAATTTCAATTAAAAGCCTGATGAATTCTGTCAGATCATTTCGAGATTTTGTTGACTGCGGAAGCAGGGGATTTTCTCCAAGTCTGACAACAAACTGTTATGGTAGTTTGTAGAGTGATTGGCTGCTTGGCTGTGCATGTATATTCAGATTTGTCGTACGGGGTTCTTTGCATGTATAGGTCAATATTACCGCCTGGTAAATCGCTACGAGCTCTGCTGAGAGACTCTACATCTGTCCGGCAATCTATAAGACTCGTGCCAATTTTTAGTTGACATAAAACTTACCAGCAGATTTTCAAATGAAATGGCTAGATCTGCAATGTGATATTCAACTTTAAGAAAAATTTAATAATTTCTCTTTACTGGACTTTTATAATAATTATCTTCCCAGAGAAAAGTACCCCTTTGTTCACAATGCATGCCATCGCTAGCAGCTATTTTCTAAGATGAAGCACACAAAGAATATAAATAGGAGCAAAATAACTTATGAGCACCTTGAGAACACACTGAGAGTTCCAATCAACTTCGTTCCCAAAATATCGAAGCATTATTATCTAAAAAACAATGTCAAACTATGATATCAATTTTCATGTTGCTATTTCTTAAATTTTATAATACAAAATTTATGAATTAATGAAGCTTAAATTACTTATTTATATGTATATTTATGTATATTCTTCGTTTTTGTTCATTAGCTATCGTCAGGGTTCGTATATTTTATGTGTGGTCCAATATAATTCGTCTATTTCCAATGCGGGCCCAGGGAAGCTGTAAGGTTGGCCAACCCCTGCACTAGAGTATTGTGTTTGCGATTGCACTTTGTGGCATCCTCTTACAGAACATGTTGATGCGCTATGTCCTCTTCTTAAGCAGTTAAAGCACAAATTGTACCTTTGTAGTATAGTCCGCCGATCACTTGGTGCCATCTTCAAAACTGTTGGCTATCTGAACAGTGGATGATTGTCAAGGCAAGTTAAACACTTCAGGTTTGATTCGACAACTGAAGCCAATGATGATGATCTAGACATTTCTTGACTCTTGCCAATTCCTTCGGATCTTTTGGACTGTGTTTCCCAGAGCTTCTAAGGACTGGAAGCGTGTTTCAAGGAATGTAAGAAAATGTTTCAATGTCTGCAGACACTACTGGTTCGATAGCGGTTGTTCATAGAGCGTGTGTGTGCTTCTGTCTAGTTTCTTATATAAGATGTGTAGCAATAATGAGTCCCAGCTAGCAATTGATATCCCAAGATTTTGTAGCCCCATTAAACACTCTTGTGTAACATCGTGCATCAGTTTTAATTAAAGTGGCTGATGGGGCATCTGTAGAATGAGATGGTTGATTTAACAATTGTTAATAAGTGCAGCAACAAGCAACCTTGGGTTTTCATATCTCTCTTGAAGAAGCTTCCAAGCACTATTGTAGTTTTCTTCAGATAAACTGAGATGTCTGGCTAGTTCTCTTGCTTCTCCAATAAGGTTCGTCTCAGATACCACATCTTCTGACAGATGGTTAAGGCTTGGTTATGGACCATTTGGGAGAATAGGTCATAGAACTGCCGCCATTTTGCATAATCTCCGTCAAACTTTGGGAGCGTAATTTTTTGGTAAACGTAGCATCGAGCTGGATGAGGCTTGGCCTGTGATTGGTGTCTGTGGCTGTTCATCTAGTTTGGATGAAATAAGAATAAGGTAGTATTGCACCCTTTCTTCTGTCTTAATGTATTCAGAAGCATCGTATCCCATCTCAGTTGGATCTTCGATTAATTCATACATCCGTTGGTTGTATTCTTCTAGCAGGTCCAGTATTTATTTATGGACTGCAGTTTCAATTCGTTAGAAACACCGGGGATACTCAGCTTGATCTAGATTCTCCAGGCTATTAATAAGACGACGGAATGTTTCTATTATTGCCTTCTGCCGGCGGATCAATCTCACAACTTCTAATGAATCATCAGCTTTAAATTCAGGTGTTATATCGTCTTCTTTGTTGATTGCATCTATAGATGCGACTACCTTTGCATGCTGTGGCTTATTTGAGTCAGTATTAGTTTTGCTGGCACCATGCTCTAATGGAAAATTCCCTTGCTGGGGCCCGCCTTTCTCTTTTGCGAATCATCTCTGTAAAATAAGCCTGATACCTTTCAACGTTTCGCGTGTCTCATAACAGTTGGATGTTAAAATAGACGTGACTGATCGGAGCTTCAGGTAGGAGTCGAATTTCGTTGTCCCACAGCTTCAAATGAATCCCAGGCTGCTATTAAGCGTCGTAAACGCTCCGTGTAGTAAGCTGACGTCGCTTTTCTATCAATGGAGTCTTTCTTATAATTGTCAGTGACCACTAAAATCTCCTCCTTAT
>OZ005742.1:106288438-106648438 GCA_963930735.1 Dioctria linearis
TTTTTTTTTAAATTAGTCGTGATAATGACGGTCAAGTTTAGTTCTGCTGCTCCCACAAGTAGTTTATATGATTGACTATGAACCCAGAAAAGGACCATGGGAGACATAGGCTCTGGATAGCTTTCGCTTCCAAGATAGGATTAATAGAACTTCAGATATATTGTTGCCAATTTTGGATATGAAGCACAGAGAAAAGTTTATAATTTAAGATTTAATGATGCGAATAAATAAAAATCAATTTTTCATAAACCTTATGACATTTCAATACACGCTCCTAGATGCAAAAAACATTGTTTACTTTACTTGGCGGTGCGAAGAGGCGATATCAAATTACCAGCCACCTGTCCACCGAGGCTTTAATTTCCACTACTTCTTACAAGCAGCCGTGATCTATTTTTAGATGTCATGATCACTCTTGGCTTTTTAATCCGCAGGTGTTTTTTTTCAGCAAAAGAAATTTTCAATTATAACTACTCATCTAAGACAACATATCAGTTGTTGGTTTTTTCAGCTATTGAGAATCTTTCATAAATTTGTTTACTTTACTAGGCTCTGTGAGAATTTTGTTTACGTTATTCGACTGCGATTTTGTTTACATTATTCGGCTGAATCAAAGCATTACACCTGAAGATCAAAAATGAGGCCTATTTCATATATATGTTAGTTGTTCCTGTTGTTAATTTACTAACATGGTACTGAATATCGCCTGGTAGAAAATCTTTTAGTATGACATGTGTGTGTGTGCGTGTGTGTGTGTGTGTGTGTGTGTATATGTTAGTGTGTGTGTGTGTGTGTGTGTGTGTGTGTGTGTGTGTGTGTGTGTGTGTGTGTGTGTGTGTGTGTGTGTGTGTGTGTGTGTGTGTGTGTGTTGTGTGTGTGTGTGTGTGTGTGTGTGTGTGTGTGTGTGTGTGTGTGTGTGTGTGTCGTGTGTGTGTGCTGTGTGTGTGTGTGTGTGTGTGTGTGTGTGTGTGTGTGTGTGTGTGTGTGTGTGTGTGTGTGTGTGTGTGTTGTGTGTGTGTGTGTTGTGTGTGTGTGTGTGTGTGCGTGTGTGTGTGTGTGTGTGGTGTGTGTGTGTGTGTGTGTCGTGTGTGTGTGTGTGTGTGTGTGTTGTATGTGTATGTGTATGTATGTATGTGTGTGTGTGTGTATGTGTGTGTGTGTGTATGTGTGTGTGTGTGTGTGTGTGTGTGTGTGTGTGTGTGTGTGTGTGTGTGTGTGCGTGTGCGTTGTGCGTGTGTGTGTGTGTGTGTGTGTGTGTGTGTGTGCGTGCGTGTGTGTGTGAGAGTGAGTGAGTGCGTGCGTGTGTGTGTGTGTGTGTGTTGTGTGTGTGTGTGTGTGTGTGTGTGTGTGTGTGTGTTCGTGTTCGTGGGTGTGGGTGTGGGTGTGGGTGTGGATGTGTGGGTGTGGGTGTGGGGTGTGGGTGTGGGTGTGGGTGTGGGTGTGTGGTGTGGGTGTGGGTGTGGGGTGTGGGTGTGGGTGTGGGTGTGGTGTGGGTGTGGGTGTGGTGTGGGTGTGGGTGTGGGTCGTGGGTGTGGGTGTGGGGTTGTGGGTGTGGGTGTGGGTGTGGGTGTGGGTGTGGGTTGTGTGGGTGTGGGTGTGGGTGTGGGTGTGGGTGTGGGTGTGGGTGTGGGTGTGGGTGTGGGTGTGGGTGTGGGTGTGGGGTGTGGGTGTGGGTGTGTGGGTGTGGGTGTGGGTGTGGGTGTGGGTGTGGTGTGGGTGTGGGTGTGGGTGTGGTGTGGGTGTGGGTGTGGGTGTGGGTGTGGGTGTGGTGTGGTGTGGGTGTGGGTGTGGGGTGTGGGTGTGGGTGTGGGTGTGGGTGTGGGGGTGTGGGTGTGAGGGTGTGGGTGTGTGTAAATGTCGCTCAATTGCTTGACTTTACTCGGCTGCGAATTTTGTTTACATTATGCGGAATTTGATTCTCGGCCTGAAGACGGACATATCCAAGTCAACATACCTACCTGCATTGATTGTTGTCGTTAGCATCAGTATCCCCCTAAAAGAAAACTTCTAGATAATGTCACATTTGCAGTAAAAAAGCGACCTCCCGCCCTCCTCCCCCTCCACTGAACCCACAGTGATCCAGAGCTCCCAAAATAGTTTGGGAATCTTCCTTGCACTTTTTGAATGGAAAAAGTGTCGCAGAGTGAACATAGAGTAACTACTGAGAAGTAGATTAAAAGAAATTCCTAGAGAAACTCGAGAGGGAACTGAGAAGACGGCCCTGCAAGAAGGCTAGAACTACATCTCGAAAAATATGAAATAGAACCCAAGAAAACAAAAAGAACAAAACAATTCATCTAGAAGTGGAGTACAGGTTGCTAAGAGAGTCCGAGGGATTCTTTGGAAAATAAAGAAAATCCCGGAAGGGCAACCTCATGGCTAGTTGACTGCGGAAGCAGGGGATTTTCTCCAAGTCTGACAACAAACTGTTATGGTAGTATGTAGAGTGATTGGCTGCTTGGCTGTGCATGTATATTCAGATTTGTCGTACGGGTTCTTTGCATGTATAGGTCAATATTACCGCCTGGTAAATCGCTACGAGCTCTGCTGAGAGACTCTACATCTGTCGGCAATCTATAAGACTCGTGCCACTGGCAGTCTATCTGAAAAAAAGGGGGCGCTAAAAATTGTGTTTATTTTACAGAGAAATTTGGATTATAAAAAATGTCCCTCTTCAAAATGTCATGGTTTCATTATTGCCATGACGAAACGAATACAAACACAGCACACTAATACATTTCACCGAGTGGCTTAGGTTTTCACCCGATATGCCGTTTCCTTATTAGTTATTTATTCAATGGCTACCAGCATTCAATGTGCTTCAGCAATCTTGAAACTGTCCAGAGTTTCAATTAAAAGGTGAGGAGAACTCTCGTACTGGGTCCAGAGCCATTGGCGATTTGACTACGTTACCCAATGTATACAACTCGGGACTTAGTGAAGATTGGAGAGTCTATTGATGAACAAATAAAATTTAAGCCGCACACGAAACGTGTCAACTTTGAATTTCGCTTCAGTCGAGGCTCTCTCGACCAGAGAAGGCAGAAGTCGAATTTCGTTTTATTCTCAAGGAATACAGCTCTGTCGTCTACTTGATTTATCAACTATCCGAGAGGGTCCTGTCTAGTCTGCTTACAACCGCTCGTACTATCTCTTACAGAGAAGAACAGACCCAGCTTTGGTATCTATACGAAAGGCTGGAAATCTGGCAGGATCTTCCTCAAATACGTCAGAGCTTATATTTATTTTATTGAAAAAGATTATTTTTGATATTCTCGGATTCTCTTCTGTGGCGTCCAGAGGGGAGCCCCAATGAAAGTTGTTTTTGGTATTAAGTAGAGTGATTGACATCGGATGTGAAGTCCAGAGTGCCAGCATGAGCTCGCCTCGGCTATTGGCGGAGAGTGTGGGGAGGTTCCATGAAGACCTGCCGCTGCCACCAGCCATAAGGGACCCTTACATCACTTACCTACATTCATTGGGAAGGCGCCGATTTTTGGCCTTGTCTGCTTGCCGCAACCACCCAACTGACTGAGGGCAGATCATTTTCAGAGCCCTTGTGCTGACCTGAAAATAGAAAGAGTAGCGTACCCAGACGACCTTCACACTAAGAGGGCTCCAGGAGAGTGAAAGGAGAAATAAAAAATATTTAGAGCATAATTACGTTACAATAGTTCATTTCTCTTTAAAGAATATAGTATTATTATTTTAAATATTACTGTTAAACTCTATTAAGTATTTTTTATGTATAACATATATATACGAACATACATACTGTTACATTCTTCTATGTCTGGCCGAGCGTTGTTATGAGGAGAGTAATGTTTAGGTGAAAAACAAAATTGTTACCTGTATTTAAGGTTATAATGTGCTACTTGGTGACTTGTGCTTGGTTTGTATGCTTCAAGCTAGTCATGCGTATTGCAGGCACAGCAAACTTAACCGGGCAGCGTATCTGGTGAAGCAGGAAGTGGCCTCCCTGGGCTTCTTCGTGGGCTGGAAATATTTTTCAGTACAGGAGAATTTCTTCTCAGTGGTGGCCAAAATTAACAAATCTATGGCTGGTGTAAATGTAAAGCAAAACGTTAAGCTTGTAAGATTCGTGACTGACTCTTGAATTTTTTGATCTTTTCTCCTTTCGCGCGAGCTCAGCTCTGACAGCTCTAGTTCTAGCAAATTCTGTTCCAGTCTTCCAATTTTATGATCGTTTCCTTTTCTATTTTTTCCTACTATCCTAACGTAGCGACATCTAGCATAACAATTCTTTTATTTCTCTTTTCTACTAATAATTACGAATTTGATTTATTTAGTTATTTTCTATTGTAAATTCTAAAAATTATCTTTCTAGGTTATGTGTGAGATTGTATAAAAATTTTTATTTTTCTATGGTTTCATGTTTTTCTAATTATTTGTTTCTTTTCAGATCCAGTGAAGCAGTGAAAGTACAACTGCGTTGTGGGACTATGGAGCCTGTGTAGAAGTTGGCTTCTTTGAGTGACTGCTAACTTATCCACGGTGCCGGCGGTGAGATCTCATCTCAAGGAACAGGTAAGTCAAAGGTTGGTGGTGGGTAACATTTGTATATTCGTTGTGCTCATGCGTCTTTTCCATTTTAGCGGAGGACATTGGAAAAGCCTCCCGTATGAAAAGTCGACTGAAGGATATTTGGAGAAGCTCCCCCATGTGATAACTGGACTGGACGCTGGGCTGAATTCAGTTGGGGTCCGATAGAGGTTGCAGGTACGTGATTTTGTGACAGTACCTATATTATATAATATATAAATTGTTTTCTTAGTTTTCTCTCATTTCTTCATAATTTTACAATAATCTTTCTCTTTCAGTTTATTACCTACACAGGAGTTTTATGAAGTTATCAAATAAGAGTAATACATATATGTACGTATTTAAAAAGTTTGAGAAAAATAATGGTCTTTGACCTATACATTTTCTTATTTTTGTTATATTATTCTAAGAAAAAAACTTTTACTACTTGTTTTGTATGTAGTTTTTCTTTATATGGCAAAATTTAGCTAATGAATATTTAATTAATTTTTTTTTAATTTAATTGATAAGAAAATTTTAAGAATTAAGTGAAAAAACATTGGAAACAAAATAAAAGCAGATGAAAAAAACACAAATAGCTTCCCTTATACAGATAATGGGAACAGTTTAAATCAGATCTCTATGAGTTCAGATCTACTATTACGTGAGATATGCCAATTATTTATTTAATTGAATTTTTATTATTTTATTGTTAGTTACCCTATAGTAATATATTTGTTTATATAAATTCATGTTATGTTTTTTTTAGCTAGAGAAATAAAGCTCTGCTAGAGTTTCCAGTTTCTCTCAATAAATTGATTTCTTTCACATATTTGTTTTTTTTTTTCTTTATTCTATTACAATTCTCTTTTTTTTTAGTTGTATTCAGTCATCTGTTTTTCTCCATTAGAATTTGGAGAACAATTGTCTCTACATTTCGGAAAACTCTCGATACCTAATTTGTTTATATATATTATTTTAATGGAACGAAGATTAGAAAATTCTTGTTTGATTTGAAACTTTAAGTTCTTCCACTATTAATAGTTCTGATTTAATAATCCAAATTTAAAATCTCATGTAAATGTGAATATTTTGTTTGTTTGAATATTATTCAAATATATACAAATTTGTTCCGTATCAATTATTGCAAATGCTCGCATTTCAGAATTCACCTCGTCGTCAGATCATTGACGATCATACCGGAAAGCAAACTGTTTGAATCGATTTCGGAATTACTAACTAATGCTTGTAAGTTGCAACACGCACCGAGAATGTGGGTAAAATGTGCCTGCGTAAAATAGGTTTTTAACCTTTGAGGGCAGGCTGTGAGCAGAATATGTATGCTTTTCTGTATAAAGCTCGCAATACGGATATAATCAGCCCGAGACTTTAACAAGTTTTCTCATTGTAAATGTAAATAACTATCCAGTTAAAATTGTTCCAAATATAGTTATTTTGAGAGATCTTAAGATAGTTTACAGCTCGCTTGTTTCATCAATTGAAAATTTCGATTATTATTTTTTATTAATTGACAAACCACTCACTTTCTTACTCTAACTCTCCTGAATATTTCGAAAATGCTCTAGGTTTTGATGGATATGCATAAAACGCATCCCGTGAGGAATTATAATTCCGCTGCCGATGTTCTTTGATTTGTTGAATTCGAAAACTGCATCCAATCTATCCCGCGTGGTTCAAAGAGACCAAAACGCGAGGTCCTACCATCCAAAAAGTGATTGCTCACAGCGAATTCCCTGTATTGCGTGAACATTCCAACAATTAGTAGGGTTGTTGTGACCCGGGTGACCATTGAACCACAACCATAAAACCATACACCAATACATTGCCCTATGCAATATATTGGCGTATATCAGAAATGACCCTGAAAATCAAAAATATTTTAATTTAATTTCAATTTAAATACAATTAAAAATGCATTTTCAGACTGAAACAAAATGCAATTTAGCATAAATTGCATTTTGTTATCAGTCATATATTTAGTTCACACGGCATGTATACTTACCTACATGCCGTACAAGGTACATACATATCTTACCTGAACTCCGTCAAATTACTTGCATGTATTTATATACAATTCCTAAATTCATTAAACCTAATCGTATGTACATACATACACACAATTACTAAAATGTTATTTTTACAAGACACAAGTGCATATCAGATTACATGCATATGCACTGGGTCTAAACTTTCTGTACTTTCCCACGTACGATTTTTCACGTCGGTCGTGGGAAAGTAATAAACAGAATAAAAGAGCTTTTTTGAAGCTTATGATGGGTACTTGGGTGCAATATCGACGATCCTCGGGGAGTTAGATTCAAAAAGCCGCCGAGTAGAGTTATCGAGGAAGTCAAAAAGCGGTCGATCTAAAATCTTAGACTTTTGACATTTCTTCCTGTAAATTTTGATCTTTCGTTTTTTAACTAGTGATACTAAGAATAGTGCCAAGAATTTATAACTGTAAATATAAAAGTTCTATTTATTTTCAATAAATAACAACCAGGCGAGGAAAGAGGTGCAGTGAACAGTGCCAGAAATCATTAAGTAAAGAAAATTAAAGAATCCTGTACTCTCCATAGGAGCACGGTGTGAGGATAATACTACATTTTGGTGGCAGCGGTATTTAAAAAAAACCCAAATCAGTGCCAATAAATTTAATCAATGCAATTCTCTCTCTTCTAATTAATTAATTAACTATTCAAAATAAAAAGCGATATTTTGTGCAAAAATAAAAATAATAATTGCTTTACATAAATCCATAAATACAGCCTAATGACCAGCATTTCTTACCAACTAAAATATAACGTAAACACAACAATAACAAAAAGTATATAATATAACCAAGTAACAAAATTGAATCAATAATAAATAAAATTCCTAATAAAAAAAAAACTAAACAACAAAATAATAAGCCCGGGTACACAATAAAGGGTGCTTAGAGGAAGCATTTTATAATCGTTTAGAGTGCATAGTGCTCCAACGGGGGAAACTTGCGAGGCTTAATTCCTGCCTCAACGAGACGGTACAGTGACTCCAGAAGGACGACATTGAGAAATCATCAACAAGGACGACCACTATACAACACCAAACAACACTTCTAACTATTGTTAATCTTCAACACCAACACCTTCAACTACATTACCAGAAGAAAGCAAGATGCCAGCTACTATCTGGTTAAAAAAAAGGTAGCGTGAAAATATTTCCTTTTTTCAATATTTCAGATCCTATTTAAATATTATACTAATAAACATATATAGGTAGACTATATTTTAATGTAAATCAGTTTAAACATCTTTTTTGTGTGTGATATGTGTTTACCTGTAAACATGATTAAACATAAATGTCATATATATATATATTTAGTTCAATTTACATTAATTACACAAGTGTCTTCGAAATCAAGTTAAAAATTTCCACCCTTGACAAAGCTTTTGCACATTTCCAAATAAATTACAAATTTGCTTTTCCCCCTGTTTACATTAAATAATAATATGTTCTGCCCAATTGAGAACACTCAAAAGAAAATATCAATAATGATGTGGACTGTAAATAATAACGCCGGGGAATATTTTATAGTCAGTGGTTTATTGGTCGCACGTAAAACTTAAGTATAAAATTACAACTATAACTAAAATTCACAGAATTCAATTTCACGACACTTAAGAACTAAATTTCAATAGATTTAAAAAAGTCGCTTATTCACTACACAATACTTATTTTAATCTCAGTACAATACTGTCAAAGTTGAGACAATGGTATTATATACGTATATATGTATAAATATATTACTCAATATGAATTATAATATATGATTAATCAAAAAATGTACTCACCAGTATAACACTATGGAATCGACTTTATGGCGTTGGTAATTAAATAATTAGTGATTATCTTGTTCTAGTCGTTCCCCGGAACAAGATACTTTACTTCAGTCGAGACCCAAAGCAAAGATGTAATTTGTTTAGTAGATTTCTGTTCTAGTCGTTCCCCGGAGCAAGATACTTTACTTCAGTCGAAAACTTGTATTAGTAGTGTTTATTCAAGTCGATACCCAGAATAAATATCTTTATCTCAGTCGAGACCCAAGATAAAGGTTTGAGTTAGTCTGTGTTATTCTAGTCGCTACCCAGAATAACTATCTTTATCTCAGTCGCTACCCAAGATAAAGGTATTAAGTTTGTAAAATCTATTCCAGTCGATACCCAGAATATGTATCTTTATCTCAGTCGTTACCCAAGATGAAATTGTTATGTTAGTAGAATTTATTCAATCGAGACCCAGAATAAATGTCTTTATCTCAGTCGGTACCCAAGATAAAGTTGTTTAGTTAGTAAGATTTATTCCAGTCGAGACCCAGAATAAATATCTTGATCTCAGTCGCTACCCAAGGTAAAGTTATTAGATTAGTAAATTTTATTCCAGTCGAGACCCAGAATAGATTTCTATATATCAGTCGGTACCCCAAGATAAAGTTGTTATTAGTAAGATTTATTCCAGTCGAGACCCAGAATAAATATCTTTATCTCAGTCGCTACCCAAGATAAAGTTTTTTATTAGTAAGATTTATTCCAGTCAAGACCCAGAATAAATATCTTTACCTCAGTCGCTACCCAAGATAAGTTGTTATTAGTAAATTTTATTCCAGTCGAGACCCAGAATAAATATCTTTATCTCAGTCGTTACCCAAGATAACGTTATTATGTTAGTAGAATTTATTCCAGTCGAGACCCAGCATAAATCGCTTTATCTCAGTCATAACCCAAGATAATGTTAATTTGTTAATAATTATATTTTATTACACTAGCTAAGTCGAATTCCAAATGATGCGCAATCTATGAAAACTGGATACTAGAAGAGAAAGAATTAAGTTGGCCTGCCACTTATATTGCCTCTGAATTGCGCACGGCACCAGCAAATTATTTTACCTTGTGCATAGCAACCAAAGTACATTGACCTTAGCAGCTGTGCGTCGGTAGCAACAGAAAAGTCCGTTGATCTAAACAGCTGTGCGTAGGTTAGACGAGTGCATTGACCTTAGCAGCTGTGCTTAGTACGTACAACGTATTAACTGAAATAATAGAATATACCTATACATATATAATATGGCCATTTCCAAATTATTTTTAGTTAATACTAAAATGTTTTATGCTTTTTAAGCTAAGTAATAATTTGCTAATAATATATAATTTAATTTCAATTAAAAGCCTGATGAATTCTGTCAATCATTTCGAGATTTTGTTGACTGCGGAAGCAGGGGATTTTCTCCAAGTCTGACAACAAACTGTTATGGTAGTAAGTAGAGTGATTGGCTGCTTGGCTGTGCATGTATATTCAGATTTGTCGTACGGGTTCTTTGCATGTATAGGTCAATATTACCGCCTGGTAAATCGCTACGAGCTCTGCTGAGAGACTCTACATCTGTCCGGCAATCTATAAGACTCGTGCCACTGGCAGTCTATCTGAAAAAAAGGGGGCGCTAAAAATTTGTTTATTTTACATAGAAATTTGGATTATAAAAAATGTCCCTCTTCAAAATGTCATGGTTTCATTATTGTCATGACGAAACGAATACAAACACAGCACACTAATACATTTCACCGAGTGGCTTAGGTTTTCACCCGATATGCCGTTTCCTTATTAGTTATTTATTCAATGGCTACCAGCATTCAATGTGCTTCAGCAATCTTGAAACTGTCCAGAGTTTCAATTAAAAGGTGAGGAGAACTCTCGTACTGGGTCCAGAGCCATTGGCGATTTGACTACGTTACCCAATGTATACAACTCGGGACTTAGTGAAGATTGGAGAGTCTATTGATGAACAAATAAAATTTAAGCCGCACACGAAACGTGTCAACTTTGAATTTCGCTTCAGTCGAGGCTCTCTCGACCAGAGAAGGCAGAAGTCGAATTTCGTTTTATTCTCAAGGAATACAGCTCTGTCGTCTACTTGATTTATCAACTATCCGAGAGGTCCTGTCTAGTCTGCTTACAACCGCTCGTACTATCTCTTACAGAGAAGAACAGACCCAGCTTTGGTATCTATACGAAAGGCTGGAAATCTGGCAGGATCTTCTTCAAATACGTCAGAGCTTATATTTATTTTATTGAAAAAGATTATTTTTGATATTCTCGGATTCTCTTCTGTGGCGTCCAGAGGGGAGCCCCAATGAAAGTTGTTTTGGTATTAAGTAGAGTGATTGACATCGGATGTGAAGTCCAGACTGCCAGCATGAGCTGACAGATCATTCGGTGGACAGCGTTGACTGCAGGTCGGTACGCTAGCTCGCCTCGGCTATTGGCGGAGAGTGTGGGGAGGTTCCATGAAGACCTGCCGCTGCCACCAGCCATAAGGGACCCTTACATCACTTACCTACATCCATTGGGAAGGCGCCGATTTTTGGCCTTGTCTTCTTGCCCCAACCACCCAACTGACTGAGGGCAGATCATTTTCAGAGCCCTTGTGCTGACCTGAAAATAGAAGAGTAGCGTACCCAGACGACCTTCACACTAAGAGGGCTCCAGGAGTGTGAAAGGAGAAATAAAAAATATTTAGAGCATAATTACGTTACAATAGTTCATTTCTCTTTAAAGAATATAGTATTATTATTTTAAATATTACTGTTAAACTCTATTAAGTATTTTTATGTATAACATATATATACGAACATACATACTGTTACATTCTTCTATGTCTGGCCGAGCGTTGTTATGAGGAGAGTAATGTTTAGGTGAAAAACAAAATTGTTACCTGTATTTAAGGTTATAATGTGCTACTTGGTGACTTGTGCTTGGTTTGTATGCTTCAAGCTAGTCATGCGTATTGCAGGCACAGCAAACTTAACCGGGCAGCGTATCTGGTGAAGCAGGAAGTGGCCTCCCTGGGCTTCTTCGTGGGCTGGAAATATTTTTCAGTACAGGAGAATTTCTTCTCAGTGGGGCCAAAATTAACAAATCTATGGCTGGTGTAAATGTAAAGCAAAACTTCACTACTTTGTGACGTATTCTTTATATCTATCTTTAACAACGTTAAGCTTGTAAGATTCGCGACTGACTCTTGAATTTTTTGATCTTTTCTCCTTTCGCGCGAGCTCAGCTCTGACAGCTCTAGTTCTAGCAAATTCTGTTCCAGTCTTCCAATTTTATGATCGTTTCCTTTTCTATTTTTTCCTACTATCCTAACGTAGCGACATCTAGCATAACAATTCTTTTATTTCTCTTTTCTACTAATAATTACGAATTTGATTTATTTAGTTATTTTCTATTGTAAATTCTAAAAATTATCTTTCTAGGTTATGTGTGAGATTGTATAAAAATTTTTATTTTTCTATGGTTTCATGTTTTTCTAATTATTTGTTTCTTTTCAGATCCAGTGAAGCAGTGAAAGTACAACTGCGTTGTGGGACTATGGAGCCTGTGTAGAAGTTGGCTTCTTTGAGTGACTGCTAACTTATCCACGGTGCCGGCGGTGAGATCTCCTCTCAAGGAACAGGTAAGTCAAAGGTTGGTGGTGGGTAACATTTGTATATTCGTTGTGCTCATGCGTCTTTTCGATTTTAGCGGAGGACATTGGAAAAGCCTCCCATATGAAAAGTCGACTGAAGGATATTTGGAGAAGCTCCCCATGTGATAACTGGACTGGACGCTGGGCTGAATTCAGTTGGGGTCCGATAGAGGTTGCAGGTACGTGATTTTGTGACAGTACCTATATTATATAATATATAAATTGTTTTCTTAGTTTTCTCTCATTTCTTCATAATTTTACAATAATCTTTCTCTTTCAGTTTATTACCTACACAGGAGTTTTATGAAGTTATCAAATAAGAGTAATACATATATGTACGTATTTAAAAAGTTTGAGAAAAATAATGGTCTTTGACCTATACATTTTCTTATTTTTGTTATATTATTCTAAGAAAAAAACTTTTACTACTTGTTTTGTATGAAGTTTTTCTTTATATGGCAAATTTAGCTAATGAATATTTAATTAATTTTTTTTTTAATTTAATTGATAAGAAAATTTTAAGAATTAAGTGAAAAACATTGGAAACAAAATAACAGCAGATGAAAAAAACACAAATAGCTTCCCTTATACAGATAATGGGAACAGTTTAAATCAGATCTCTATGAGTTCAGATCTACTATTACGTGAAATATGCCAATTATTTATTTAATTGAATTTTTATTATTTTATTGTTAGTTACCCTATAGTAATATATTTGTTTATATAAATTCATGTTATGTTTTTTTTTAGCTAGAGAAATAAAGCTCTGCTAGAGTTCCAGTTTCTCTCAATAAATTGATTTCTTTCACATATTTGTTTTTTTTTTCTTTATTCTATTACAATTCTCCTTTTTTTAGTTGTATTCAGTCATCTGTTTTTCTCCATTAGAATTTGGAGAACAATTGTCTCTACATTTCGGAAAACTCTCGATACCTAATTTGTTTATATATATTATTTTAATGGAACGAAGATTAGAAAATTCTTGTTTGATTTGAAACTTTAAGTTCTTCCACTATTAATAGTTCTGATTTAATAATCCAAATTTAAAATCTCATGTAAATGTGAATATTTTGTTTGTTTGAATATTATTCAAATATATACAAATTTGTTCCGTATCAATTATTGCAAATGCTCGCATTTCAGAATTCACCTCGTCGTCAGATCATTGACGATCATACCGGAAAGCAAACTGTTTGAATCGATTTCGGAATTACTAACTAATGCTTGTAAGTTGCAACACGCACCGAGAATGTGGGTAAAATGTGCCTGCGTAAAATAGGTTTTTAACCTTTGAGGGCAGGCGTGCGCAGAATATGTATGCTTTTCTGTATAAAGCTCGCAATACGGATATAATCAGCCGAGACTTTAACAAGTTTTCTCATTGTAAATAACTATCCAGTTAAAATTGTTCCAAATATAGTTATTTTGAGAGATCTTAAGATAGTTTACAGCTCGCTTGTTTCATCAATTGAAAATTTCGATTATTATTTTTTATTAATTGACAAACCACTCACTTTCTTACTCTAACTCTCCTGAATATTTCGAAAATGCTCTAGGTTTTGATGGATATGCATAAAACGCATCCCGTGAGAAATTATAATTCCGCTGCCAATGTTCTTTGATTTGTTGAATTCGAAAACTGCATCCAATCTATCCCGCGTGGTTCAAAGAGACCAAAACGCGAGGTCCTACCATCCAAAAAGTGATTGCTCACAGCGAATTCCCTGTATTGCGTGAACATTCCAACAATTAGTAGGGTTGTTGTGACCCGGGTGACCATTGAACCACAACCATAAAACCATACACCAATACATTGCCCTATGCAATATATTGGCGTATATCAGAAATGACCCTGAAAATCAAAAATATTTTAATTTAATTTCAATTTAAATACAATTAAAAATGCATTTTCAGACTGAAACAAAATGCAATTTAGCATAAATTGCATTTTGTTATCAGTCATATATTTAGTTCACACGGCATGTATACTTACCTACATGCCGTACAAGGTACATACATATCTTACCTGAACTCCGTCAAATTACTTGCATGTATTTATATACAATTCCTAAATTCATTAAACCTAATCGTATGTACATACATACACACAATTACTAAAATGTTATTTTTACAAGACACAAGTGCATATCAGATTACATGCATATGCACTGGGTCTAAACTTTCTGTACTTTCCCACGTACGATTTTTCACGTCGGTCGTGGGAAAGTAATAAACAGAATAAAAGAGCTTTTTTGAAGCTTATGATGGGTACTTGGGTGCAATATCGACGATCCTCGGGGAGTTAGATTCAAAAAGCCGCCGAGTAGAGTTATCGAGGAAGTCAAAAAGCGGTCGATCTAAAATCTTAGACTTTTGACATTTCTTCCTGTAAATTTTGATCTTTCGTTTTTTAACTAGTGATACTAAGAATAGTGCCAAGAATTTATAACTGTAAATATAAAAGTTCTATTTATTTTCAATAAATAACAACCAGGCGAGGAAAGAGGTGCAGTGAACAGTGCCAGAAATCATTAAGTAAAGAAAATTAAAGAATCCTGTACTCTCCATAGGAGCACGGTGTGAGGATAATACTACATTTTGGTGGCAGCGGTATTTAAAAAAAACCCAAATCAGTGCCAATAAATTTAATCAATGCAATTCTCTCTCTTCTAATTAATTAATTAACTATTCAAAATAAAAAGCGATATTTTGTGCAAAAATAAAAATAATAATTGCTTTACATAAATCCATAAATACAGCCTAATGACCAGCATTTCTTACCAACTAAAATATAACGTAAACACAACAATAACAAAAAGTATATAATATAACCAAGTAACAAAATTGAATCAATAATAAATAAAATTCCTAATAAAAAAAAAACTAAACAACAAAATAATAAGCCCGGGTACACAATAAAGGGTGCTTAGAGGAAGCATTTTATAATCGATTAGAGTGCCATAGTGCTCCAACGTGGGAAACTTGCGAGGCTTAATTCCTGCCTCAACGAGACGGTACAGTGACTCCAGAAGGACGACATTGAGAAATCATCAACAAGGACGACCACTATACAACACCAAACAACACTTCTAACTATTGTTAATCTTCAACACCAACACCTTCAACTACATTACCAGAAGAAAGCAAGATGCCAGCTACTATCTGGTTAAAAAAAAGGTAGCGTGAAAACATTTCCTTTTTTCAATATTTCAGATCCTATTTAAATATTATACTAATAAACATATATAGTAGACTATATTTTAATGTAAATCAGTTTAAACATCTTTTTTGTGTGTGATATGTGTTTACCTGTAAACATGATTAAACATAAATGTCATATATATATATTTAGTTCAATTTACATTAATTACACAAGTGTCTTCGAATTCAAGTTAAAAATTTCCACCCTTGACAAAGCTTTTGCACATTTCCAAATAAATTACAAATTTGCTTTTCCCCCTGTTTACATTAAATAATAATATGTTCTGCCCAATGAGAACACTCAAAAGAAAATATCAATAATGATGTGGACTGTAAATAATAACGCCGGGGAATATTTTATAGTCAGTGGTTTATTGGTCGCACGTAAAACTTAAGTATAAAATTACAACTATAACTAAAATTCACAGAATTCAATTTCACGACACTTAAGAACTAAATTTCAATAGATTTAAAAAAGTCGCTTATTCACTACACAATACTTATTTTAATCTCAGTACAATACTGTCAAAGTTGAGACAATGGTATTATATACGTATATATGTATAAATATATTACTCAATATGAATTATAATATATGATTAATCAAAAAATGTACTCACCAGTATAACACTATGGAATCGACTTTATGGCGTTGGTAATTAAATAATTAGTGATTATCTTGTTCTAGTCGTTCCCCGGAACAAGATACTTTACTTCAGTCGAGACCCAAAGCAAAGATGTAATTTGTTTAGTAGATTTCTTGTTCTAGTCGTTCCCCGGAGCAAGATACTTTACTTCAGTCGAAAACTTGTATTAGTAGTGTTTATTCAAGTCGATACCCAGAATAAATATCTTTATCTCAGTCGAGACACAAGATAAAGGTTTGAGATTAGTGAATGTTATTCTAGTCGCTATCCGGAATAACTATCTTTATCTCAGTCGAGACCCAAGATAAAGGTTTGAGTTAGTCTGTGTTATTCTAGTCGCTACCCAGAATAACTATCTTTATCTCAGTCGCTACCCAAGATAAAGGTATTAAGTTTGTAAAATCTATTCCAGTCGATACCCAGAATATGTATCTTTATCTCAGTCGTTACCCAAGATAAAATTGTTATGTTAGTAGAATTTATTCCAATCGAGACCCAGAATAAATGTCTTTATCTCAGTCGGTACCCAAGATAAAGTTGTTTAGTTAGTAAGATTTATTCCAGTCGAGACCCAGAATAAATATCTTGATCTCAGTCGCTACCCAAGGTAAAGTTATTAGATTAGTAAATTTTATTCCAGTCGAGACCCAGAATAGATTTCTATATATCAGTCGGTACCCAAGATAAAGTTGTTATTAGTAAGATTTATTCCAGTCGAGACCCAGAATAAATATCTTTATCTCAGTCGCTACCCAAGATAAAGTTGTTATTAGTAAGATTTATTCCAGTCAAGACCCAGAATAAATATCTTTACCTCAGTCGCTACCCAAGATAAAGTTGTTATTAGTAAATTTTATTCCAGTCGAGACCCAGAATAAATATCTTTATCTCAGTCGTTACCCAAGATAACGTTATTATGTTAGTAGAATTTATTCCAGTCGAGACCCAGCATAAATCGCTTTATCTCAGTCATAACCCAAGATAATGTTAATTTGTTAATAATTATATTTTATTACACTAGCCAAGTCGAATTCCAAATGATGCGCTATCTATGAAAACTGGATACTAGAAGAGAAAGAATTAAGTTGGCCTGCCACTTATATTGCCTCTGAATTGCGCACGGCACCAGCAAATTATTTTACCTTGTGCATAGCAACCAAAGTACATTGACCTTAGCAGCTGTGCGTCGGTAGCAACAGAAAAGTCCGTTGATCTAAACAGCTGTGCGTAGGTTAGACGAGTGCATTGACCTTAGCAGCTGTGCTTAGTACGTACAACGTATTAACTGAAATAATAGAATATACCTATACATATATAATATGGCCATTTCCAAATTATTTTTAGTTAATACTAAAATGTTTTATGCTTTTTAAGCTAAGTAATAATTTGCTAATAATATATAATTTAATTTCAATTAAAAGCCTGATGAATTCTGTCAATCATTTCGAGATTTTGTAATGTGAATGTAGCGATCATGTGTCGATTGTTGTCTCCACTAAAAAACTGCTTTATCGACGTGTTTGTAGGTAGGTATATGTAGTTTCGTTCCCAATCTAGTTTCAATAATAAGAAATACTTGGAATTAAAATCTTTTGAATGATTTAATTTTCAGGTGGGTTTTTAGCTTTTTAATGTTGGTTTCAACATACATACTAATGAATAAAAGAGGATAAACAATTTTTCCCATTTTTTTTTCTTTTTCAATCATAACCTAATTTAAAATAAAATAAAAATTAATACATAAAAAAAAACTTTGAAATCTGCTCCTCCTAGAAGCAACCTATGCGGTAAGACTTCTTGAGCTTGCTGGTCAGAGGACTTCGACAAAAATCAACATTCTGTAGTATACACATGTAATACATGTAATAATAATATCTAAAAATAATCATGCAAAAAGAAAAGCGCATCTCGCTAATAAAAGATAATTAATCACCTTGTAACATTATATGCACGTATATACAAATGTACATACATAGCATGAATAATAATAATGCACAATGCTTAATAGCATGATATGAGCACATCATTGTACGCACATACATTATTGTGCAAGCGCCATATCATGCTAGTAAACAAGTATATCTCATATTGCAAAACAAAAATTAACAGAAATACAATTTACTTCCAATTTATCAAAAGAAATTACAATCTTAAGAATCAGCAATTTGATACCATTTACAAGTATGTCAAGTAGGTGACAAAAATGTGTGTCGTAACAATTGCTGTGAATTATTATTGTAAAAGGTCATTCAATAAGTAAGAAAGCAATGAATTTGCTTATTGGACAATTCATTTCTGAAATTGCCATTTCTTGCTTATGGAATGATTTTCCATAAGAACCTATGTAAACCAATTATATAAAAGACGATGAAAAGAATAAAGAACTCAGACTTGATTATCACTGCATTGGAGTATATTCATTTCTCACAATTCGGCTTATAAGCCTATTGATCATAAAGCGGTAATCTTCAGCATGATCAACCGACCTAAGCAAAGGCAATAAAGCGGCATATAGCCTTGCCCTGCTTACCTTTAAAGCTTAAAGACTATAAAGCGGCAAATTAAGCCTAAGCTTGAGCTTGAACATACAATTGAGAAACAATAAAAATCGTTACCATGAAGACCGAGATTTATGAGTAAAATATTACATAGCGATCGTTAATAAAATACAAAATAAAAATATTACATGGCGACCGTGACATATGAGCGTACAAATACGGCCAAATACAAAAAGATTACACTGGAGGAGTATAGGCAGAAGGCATCTGCTCTACATAAGGAAATACAAGCCAACCCGCAAGCAGGTCCGCAGCCAATTTCATTAAACACGTTGCAGAGCAAGCTGTCGAAGAGGTCAAGAGGAGGGAAGGCAGTTAAACTAAGGCAGCAGTTAGGCGAAATTCATCGCATCATTCCTATAACAACGGACAAGAAATTGAAGAAGGAATTACTACAGAAAGCTAAACAGCTGAAGAACGAGCAAAGGAATCTCCGAAAGAAGGTTAAACAACTGCAGCAGCCAAAAGAGTAAAAGTTTAAAAAAATTTTATTATAATTATTAATTGTTCAAAGTACTTACGAATACGTTGTATAACTTAAACAAATATTCAATGAAATTATATTTTAAATAGATTTTTTTTATAGAGGATTTGATTAATAAATTATGATATCTACTTAACATTATTTAAAGTGTAGAGTAAAAATATATAAATACAAAAAAAAAAAATTTTATGAATATATAAAGAAAATATAAACCATGTCTTACGATGATTTTTAAATTTTGATGGAAGATTGCGAGAAATTAATCAAGAAAGTAGAAAAACTACACCAAACTTTCACTAAAAACCCCCAAAGAAAATTTTCGGCTCAAAATCTCCGAAACAAGTCTACTAGATTAAAGGAAATTCATAAGGAATTCGAATCTATAGCAAATCGATTAAAAGTACTATATTCGAGTAAAGATTTAGAGACTTCAATACAAAGATTCAATGGTATATACCTGAAAGCAAAACATTATATAAATTTGAAAATTGAGGAGAGCTACAACGAGACAAGATTAGACTACGATTCAGATTCTAGTTGTGAACCTACAGAAGACAACAATAGAATAAAAATGGCTGCATTTGATATAGTGACAGCATTAAAAATAATCCCAGAATTTGCTGGAGAATACAAGGAATTAGATAATTTCCTAACAATCATAGAATTATATGATATAACATTAAAAGATGACTCCAAGAAAGAGTTAATAAATTTCGTTTGGAACGCAAGAATGTCCCACAAAGCAAAGAATAGAATGGTCACAGCGGCAACACCAATATTAGTGAAAGAGTTAAGGACAACACTGAAAGCATGTTTTAAATCAGGTAACACACCACAAAAAATTTATTCACAACTCGCAGAACTAAAGCAAAGAAATTTAGGAATCAAAGTATTTACGGACAAAGTGTTAAATCTAATAAATCACTTGAATAACCTACAAATTCAAGAAGTGGGTGAAGTTAATAGAGAAACGGTAACCAAATTAAATGATAAACTGGCCCTTAATATTTTCCAAAATGGTTTAAATGAAAATCTCAAACCAACAATTTTTGCAGCGCAATGCACGAAATTCTCTGAAGCAGCTGCACTAGCTTCACAAATTGAGAAACCTCTAGAACCACAGATATATTCATATAATAAACAATTTCAAAGCAACCAAAGATTCTTTAATAGAAATTATAGATCATTTCCAAACAATAGTAACTATAACAATTTTACACAGAATAGATACAATCAAAGTAACAGTGAACAAACACAAAGAAAATTTTCAAATAACAGAAACTATAATACACAAAGAAATAATTCAAATTTTAACACCAATAAAAATTTTCAAAATCACAGTAACTATACACGCTCGAACAACAACAATATAAACCACTCACAACACAATAGGCAACATACAGTAAATTTTATCCAAGACACAGCAAACAACAGCAGCCCAGGTACTGCATCAGAATAAAAAAACATATAAATACGCAAATTCTTCAACTATACAATAATGTAACAAATTTTGTAACATTAAAAGACAAATTGACTGGTAAAAACATTAATTTTCTAACTGATACAGGTGCAGACATATCTATCTGCAAATTAGATAATTTAAATGATTGTTATTTAGATGAAGATGAAACGTGCAAAATTACAGGCATAACAAACATTGAAACATTATCTTCTGGAACAACAGTCATGAAACTAATGTATGAAAACTTTAATCTGAGTCACAAATTTTACATGGTAGACAATAACTTACCATTATTGACTCATGGTATAATTGGCAGAGATTTTTAAATGAAATACGTATGCAAAATTGATTATGAGACATTTACACTCGCCATACATACGCAGAATGAAGAAATAGTAATACCGATAAGAAGCAATTTTAACAACTATATCACTATTCCTCCAAGATGCGAAGTAATAAAGGCAGTACATCTGAACATCAAGGAAGACAGTGTAATTTATAACCAAGAAATTTGCAAAGGAGTATTCATTGCCAATACAATAGTCCCAGCTCAAGGCATCGCCCACATAAAGATCTTAAATACGACAGATTTGAAAGTTAATTTAGAAAATTTCACGCCTGAAATACAACCATTAAAAAACTACTATGTATTAAATCCGCTTAATACAACATTTAAAGATTCTAGCAACAGATTTGCAAAATTAAAAAACGAATTAAAAATAGAAGGTCTAGATACAGAAGCTAAAAATTCAATACTACACACGTGTGAAAAATACCAAGGTATATTTCATTTGCCTAATGAAAAATTAACAGCAAATAACTTTTACAAACAAGATATAGCTTGCATTGAAAATAGTCCGATTTATGTCAAAAATTACCGTTTACCGCATTCACAGTTACAAGAAATAAATGATCAAGTTCAAGATATGCTTAAGGATAATATAATAGAAAAGTCAACTAGTCCATATAATTCACCTTTATTGATAGTACCAAAAAAAAAGTACGGATGATACCAAAAAATGGAGACTTGTAGTCGATTTTAGACAGCTCAACAAAAAAATTGTTGATGATAAATTCCCATTAACTAGACTTGAAGATGTCTTAGACCACCTAGGTCGAGCGAAATATTTCTCAACTCTAGACATGACAAGTTCATTTCACCAAAAAAATTTTCAAAGACTTCAAATATATAATCTAAAATTTAATCCCAGTAAATGCAATTTTCTAAAAAGAGAAGTAATATACCTCGGTCATCAAATAACAGCAAAAGGTATAAAAACTGATCCTAATAAGCATCACACTATTCAAAATTACCCTATTCCTAAAAATGCTGACGAAGTCAGAAGATTCATCGCATTTTGCAATTATTATAGACGCTTTATATCAAATTTCGCAAACATAGCAAAACCTCTGAATTCCCTTCTTAAATAGAACAAACTTTTTGAGTGGTCAGAAGAATGTAACAACTCATTCGAAAATCTTAAAAACAAATTAATCAATCCACCAATTCTCAAATATCCTGATTTTGAACAACCATTCATCTTAACCACTGACGCCTCAGATCAAGCCTTAGGCGCGGTTCTTTCTCAAGGAACAATTGGTGAAGATAGACCAATTTGCTATGCGAGTCGAACTCTCAACAAACATGAAGTAAACAAAGCAATAATTGAAAAAGAACTTTTAGGAATCCACTGGGGAATAAATTATTTCAGACCATACTTATACGGTAGAAAATGTATGGTAGTAACTGATCACAGACCTTTGGTTAGCTTATTAACTCACAAGAATCCATCATCCAAGTTAACCAGAATCCGACTTGATCTAATGGATTACGACTTTGACATCATATATAAACAAGGTAGAATGAATACAAATGCAGATGCTCTATCTCGAATAAAATTAAATTCAAACCTTTTAAAAGAAATGATCCCAAAAAATATAAATGTAATCACGAGAGGAATGCTAAAGAAAGCAAAAGAAATTAACCCTGAAGAGAATACAGAGATATCCAATGATAAGTTTGCCCAACTTTATGCATGGGATTGTACGTCTATCTCAGATGTTACAAATGTAAAAAAAATTAAATTTCATATAAATGAAAGTAATGAAAATATGCGCTCAAACAAATTGCCAAAAATAATAATAAAAGAAGATGAAGTATCGATACAGTGCAGCGATAATCTAGGGAGAAATTTAGATTTAGTCCTGGAGAAACTGTTACTCAAGATGAAGAAGAATAAAAAATATGAGCTAGCAATATCTAATGATGATAGAATATTTAAATATATAGATTCAAACAGATTTAAGAAAAAGTTCAATGAACTGCAGTATAAAAATATTTCAAATAATATGGCAATACCACTAAGATTATTATTATATACCTCTCCAAAAAGATTAACGGATCCGAAAGAAATAAAAGAGATTATTGAACAACACCATTCCTCACCGTATGGAGGACATGCTGGAATAAAAAGATGCATTGCAAAGATAAAACAAAAATTCATTTGGAAAAATATGAGAAAAACAATAAAAGAATATGTGAAAAACTGTGAAACTTGCGCACGAAATAAAATAATAAAACATACCAAAGAACCATTTGTAATCACAAATACGCCAAACAGTACTTTTGAGACTATTTCAATAGATACAGTAGGACCATTACGAATATCCAATGGTTACAGAGACATATTAACAGTTCAGTGTGAACTCACAAAATTCGTTGAAGCGATTCCAATTGAAACCAAAGAAGCAGAAATAGTAGCACGAGCACTAGTAGAAAAATTCATACTGAAATACGGATGCTTCAAAACGATTAAAACTGATAAAGGTACAGTATTTTGTAATGAATTATTTAAGAGTATATGCAAAATATTTAAAATGAACCACATAACTTCAACACCTTATCATCATGAAACACTTGGATCTCTAGAAAGAAACCACAGAGTATTAAATGAATATCTCTTGTCTTTCACAGAGAATGATAATTGGGATATGTGGATACCATACTATATATTTTACTATAATACCACACCGCACATACATGCAAACTACACACCATTTGAATTGGTCTATGGAAAAATAACAACCTTACCAGCAGAAACAATAAATAATGAACAAATGATCTATGACATAGATAATTATGCTAATGAATTAAAACACAGATTACAAAGAGCTCATGATAGAGCAAAAGAATCACTGAACGTATCAAAAATAAAAAGAAAGTCTCAACAGAAGAGATATGTAGAACCCTCAAATTTCAAAGTAAATGATTATGTTTACTTAAGAAAAGGAACTAGAAAAAAATCAGAAAGTCCATACGAAGGTCCATTTAAAATAGTAGACCAAAACGGAGTAAATTCCACAATAAAAATCAGAAATAACCTTAAAAACATACACAATAATAGACTGAAATTATGCAGACATAATGTAGATGATAACTAATGTACACAAATGTAAAATCCTAACTTAACTATACAGACATAATAGCCAATATACATAAATGTAAAATCCTAATTTAAATATAAACACTGTACATAATAGATAGCATTTAGAAGTTAGTAATACCTGTACAAAATGCATAGGATATGGTAGAATATGTAGCATAATGAAAATACGTAAATAAATAAGATAAGTAATTGGTTAGGTACACAAAAAAAAAAATTCATCCTATAAGTCAATTTTTTTTTCCTATTAGGGGTAGAGGTGTAGTATACACATGTAATACATGTAATAATAATATCTAAAAATAATCATGCAAAAAGAAAAGCGCATCTCGCTAATAAAAGATAATTAATCACCTTGTAACATTATATGCACGTATATAAGTTAATAAATTTTATTTTATCGGAATAAAAAAAAATAATAAGAACGAACTTTACTTCAACCGAATTTATTAAAATGCAAATTACAACTGAACTGAACTTAAAATCTAAAAATCTACTTTTAGGAAAATACGGCTGGCTGAAGATCCATGGGAACGGAAAGTTGGCTGGTCAGCATAAATTGTCTGGGAATGAAATTATGTGGCTTTGCAACGTGCTGCCGGTATGTTGCCGTGTGTGAAATATGATTCCTTGTTTAGTTGTGGGAACATAAATGAAATGCGTCTCAACTCCTCCCCTCTTAAGTTCAAATGTCCTCATTTGTTTTAGAAGAATGGTGTTTCGTAAAATTTCCTTCTTGAGGGTCTTGGGATGATTGTTTTTGGAGAATCTGTTGCCTCGGATGCTGCATTTTGTATCGGTGTTTTAGGACTCTGCGGGTTGTCGACTGCGTTCCTTTTTGCATGTTCTGTTTCTCCTGGATTAGGTTTCTCGTTGTCGTAGGTTGGGTTTAGGATTTTTATGGATCTGTTCCTTCTGTATTTAATTATAAGAATGACCATTGCAATGACGGTGATTAATGAGATGAGGCCGTAGCTGGTAAACTGATGGATGTATTTTTCTGTTTGCAGCAACTCTATTTGGTTGGTATTATTAATATGGATGTCTTTCATCATTTGAAGCGATAGTATTTCCTTGTATTGTCGTTCTTGGGGGGTCGGTTGGAGAATAGCTGGGAGTACCTGGAGTATCGATTGTTCTATGGAGACGAAAGTTCTGTCGTTCACGGTTACGCTTGTGTTATGAAACTTAACAAGGTATGTTCCATTGAGGTTGTTGGATTCGTTCGCTATGCTGATGTTTCCATCGAATTGGTTAAGAAGCAGTAATCCTTCCGAAATTTCTTCTATTGTTGGAATATGCTGATTGTTGGTTTGGTTGCATTTTGAAGGTCGACTTTTGAGTAAATTTGGTAGACAAGTGGAGTTACTTATGTCTAAAATATTCCTAAAGTTACAGATTGACAAAAAGTTAACTGTTTTACATTCGTTGAGAATACCATAAATTTTATTTTTATCTTTTAATATATTATTGTGTTCGATCTTATTTATTTTATTGTTTCTTTTGACAGGTTTTACTAATAGTTTATCATAGATTTCTGATGTTGTCATAGGTATGTAAACAATATAAAGCAAACATGAGCTATTACTTATAATTTTAATGTCTGCGAAGTCTAGTGCTTCTTCAGGGGTGGCATACGGTAAATTTTCCTTTTCTAGTGTTTCAATTGCTAACTTTACTTCTGAACTTGATAATATGAAAGAATTTATGACTCCTATTCTAGCCCAATGAATGGCATATTTTATATTAATTATTTCTTCTTTAATTAGTCTTAATTTGTATTGTATGCTCATACTTAGCTGATCAATTATCCCATTATCTGTTCGTATGGCTTTAGATATTTCGTTCGCAATTCTGGTGATATTATTTATTCTTTCGTTATATAGTTGGTTTATTATTGCTTGCTTATTATTGTTTTCTAGAACATTATTTATTTTGCTTTTTATAATTTCGAAATCTTCATGATCGGGATTCCCTGCGATCCATTTCCAAGCACTACCAATAAAATTTAGTGACCTTTTCGTTTTGTGGGATTTAATGCCGTCTAACAATGTCTGTGATTGCGTAAGTTCGTGATTTAGATAGGGGTATAGGGGATGCTTGGTTGTAATCTGTCTGTCCAGTATTTCGTGAATTGTATCTATGAATTTTTGGTAATTGTCCAGTTCTATTACGTGAATTAATTTGAAGTTCCCTTCTTGGATTTTTGCCTTACCAGTACTGATGGAAATGATTTGGGAGTTCGTATAATCTAGTATCTGCACTTCCCCAGTTGTTATGCCGAGGGCACACCTGTAACGAAGAATTACGACCTTTTTAGTTCCTAATATTACTTTTATGTACTATTTTCCCTGATTCTGTTAAGACTGTCGTATTTCTATTTTCTCTAACTATTTCTTTCTTGTATCTTACTGTTAGTTTGGAGCCAAGTCGTTTGTTATGTTTAACATAAATGATCTGTCCTGTTTGATAATTTTTAATCGGTTTGCGTTTTTTGTTATGGAAAGTAATATCTTTTTGCTGTTTGTCTTTTAACCTTTCGATATTGGTAAGGCGAATTCTCTCGAATTCTTCGGGGCTTGCGTTTGGTGTTCTGCCATAAAACAGTTCTACGGGTTTTTTCCTAGTGGTTGAGTGAATGGAATGATTGTATTCGTTTACAGATCTTTCTAATAGCTCCTCGAATGTTCTTTCGATTCCTTCTGTTTTCAAACACCTCATGATCTCGGAAAGGGTTGAATGGAATCTTTCGATCTGGCCATTGGTTTGTTTCGCTCTTGTACGGGGGAACCTTGAAAACTCTAATCTTTAAACCGTCTTCCATCATAGAGATTATGGAGCGAGAATGAAGAGCCTTTTCGTTATCGATCACTATGACTTCAGGTACACTGAAGAAGAATAGGATGTCCCTAAGAGGCTGTTTTATGTCCTCTGCTGCTTTAGATTGTATAGGTTTGCAATAGGCAAGCTTGGTTAGTTTGTCTATGGCAGTAAGTACTAATCTGTTCTCGGTTGAATAGATATCTATGTGGAGTGTGTGACCGGGATAGTTCGGAATGGGTGTAGGGCAGATTACCTGATTATTAGGGTGGCGCTCATATTTGTTTTCTTTACATATCTCACATCGTTTGACTAAGAATCTGATTCTTTTGCTCATTTTTGGAAAGTAGTATTTTTCAAGGATCTGATCTTTATTTTCTTGGGCATTTCGATGTGCTCTTCTGTGAATGGTTAGTATTCTTTCGTCTATTTCGTTATCGTTTGTAATGTCTTGTACCATTTTCTGCGTAAAGCGTACTTTGTAATTTCTGAAATGTACTGGGTAGATTTTTTGGATTTTGCCCATTATTTCTTCTGTGGTTTTGATGCCAGTAATTGTAAGGGGATTTAGGTATCTTTTGAAAATGTTAATGATGTCGGCTTCAGAATATTCGCGCTGTATAAAAATGTGTCTTGTGTAGTTTGGGAAGGGATTTTTTATTTGGTAACTGTTTTCATCGCCTTGTTGTAGTATCAGCTGATTTCGGAAAACGTTGACGGGGACTTCGACTGAAGGAATCAAGTCGTGTGACGAGCTTTCATCGCTGTGTTGGGTTACCGACATTACGTTTACTTCTATGTTTGGAGGTATTCTCGATAGGGCATCAGCTACAACGTTTGTAGTTCCTGGTTTATATTTGAGTTCATAATTGTACTCCTCCAGGATTGCCTTCCATCGTTTCATTTTAGAATTGTTGTTTTTGTTGCTAAGTGCATATGTCAGTGGCTGATGGTCTGTAAATATTTTGACCTTTTTGGATCCGTAAAGGAAGTTTCTCAGCGAATTTAGAGCCCAAATTATGGAGAGCATTTCTTTTTCGTTCGCTGCATAATTTTCCTCCGTTTTATTGAGAGTTCTAGATAAGAATGTGATTGGTCTCCCTTCCTGGGCTAGAACTGCACCGAGTGCGAAATTTGAAGCGTCGGTAGTAAGTTCGAACTCTTTCTTAAAGTTCGGAAAAGATAATATGACATCTTCTGATGCAAGAGAGTTTTTGAGTTTGTTGAAAGCTTTTATTGCTTCGTCATTTAGAGAGACTAGTTTGGATTTTGAGATGTTTTTGGACACGTGTCCATCTTCCCCTCTTAAAAGCGCTGTAAGCGGTTTGGTAATTTTGGCATAATCCTTGATGAAGCGCCGATAGTGGCCAGCCATTCCAAGAAATGATCTAAGTTCTTTTATTGTCTTGGGAGGTGGGAAATTTGCTATGGCTTGAACCTTTTTGGGATTCGTCTTAATACCATCTTTTGAAATTATGAATCCTAAGAATTCTACTTCGTCTCGTAGAAACTCGCTTTTGTCGAGCTGAATTTTCATATTGGCCGCTTCTAAGACTTCGAAGATCATTTCCAAGTTTTTGAAATGTTCTTCTTCGGTCTTACCGAAAACTACTATATCATCTATGTAGATGTAACACCTTTTGCCAATGTGATTTCGGAGGATGTCGTCGAGAGCTCTTTGGAAGATTGAAGGTGCGTTTTTTAATCCGAAAGGTAGGCGTGTAAACTCATATTTGCCATGATTGACTGAAAACGCAGTTTTTTCAATGTCAGATTCCTTTAATGGAATCTGGTGAAAGCCGCTTTTCAGATCTATGGTAGTGAAGATTTTGTTATCGCCTAGGTTGGCTAAAACATCGTTGATTTCAGGGATCGGGTATTTATCGGGAATTGTGACACTATTCAATTTACGATAGTCGAACACCATTCGGTATTTCTTTTCCCCGGATGCGTCTTCTTTCTTGGGGACTACCCAGACTGGAGAATTATATGGTGATTTAGATGGCCTAATTATACCGTCTTCGAGAAGTTGTTTTATTTGTTTGTCCACTTCTTCTTTAAGCGCCATGGGATAGGGGTATGTTTTAGAGTAAACTGGTTCAGAGTTATAAGTACGGATCTCTCCTTTGACTATTGTGGAGTAGGTTAATTTTTTGTTAGGCTCAGCGAATAGTTTTGGGTGATTTCTTACTATTTTATTCAACTTCTCCTTTTGAGCGGGTCTGAGGTGAGACGTTCTAAGAGTGGGAATATTGTGAGACGTTTTAGGGTCGATACTGTTAACGGACTCAGAAATGTGTTGTTTTAGCGGAATTTTAATATTTGGGTCGATGGTCATAAATTCTTGGTTTGTGTGAATTGTTGCCTTAAGTTGTTTTAGGCTGTCATTGCCAATAATCCCGTCGAAGGACCGAAGGCTAGGTAAAATAAAGAATTTTAATTTCCGGTCTGGACCAAAAAGATCTATTAAGGCATGATGAGTTATTCTAACGTTGCCTGCTACAGAGCTTGCTACAAATGGCTTTTCATTAGGAATGGGATTTCTAATGTATTGTGGTTGGATATAATTTTTATTTGAGCCTGTGTCAACTAGAAATTTAAATATTTTTCCGCTCCTCGCTACATGCTCTAAGTATGGAAGCGAAGAGCGTTTTAATCTAAAAAATGGACATCATCTAATTTCTCTGTAATTTCTTGGGGTTCACTGTACTCTAGAGGGTCTGTGTTGTTTTCTAATTCTAACATATCCTGTGAATTAGTATACTCAATAATTGTTTGGTCGTATTCTGGATCACTGTTGGACATCTGTTCGTGATAATATTGAAGTTCGGGGTCTTGGCCGGTTTCCTCAATATGGTAGTTTCTTTGGAATTTTGCGGGCTGGTGTACTTGACTTGAGAGTGGCCTTTTATTAGCAAAATTTTGCGGTTGCGGTCTGTTTTGATAATTAACTTGTCGAGAATGGAGAGAACGATCTATGTCCATCGGCTCTGGTTTAGGATAGTCATTTCTAAAAGGTTGCCTTTGTGGTGGATTTACGTGTTGTTGCAGATATGGTCGAGGATATCTTTGTGGGTACTCTTGAGGGTATTGAAATGCTCGAGGATTGTGAAGTAACTCTGGATAGAAGGTCTTCGTTTGTGGAATATGAGGGTTACGCAGTAATTGAGTATTTATTCGCCTAGGTGGTACCGGGGGAGATAAAGTAAATTGAGGGTTTCGAATATTACCATGACTATGCTGAACCCTATAGTGAACGTTCTCGAGTTTCAAACACAGATGCAAGGCTTCGGGTAAATCTGCTGGTCCTCTCATACTCAGGAGTCTAGGTAAATCTCCTTTGAGACCTCTTATAAATGTGTCTAACGCCTTATCGCGGTAGGCTTGTGTCATCACGCTAAGTGATTCCTGCCCCATATCCATCGAAGATAATTTATTTAGAATTAGGGATAGGTGATAATAAACTTGCTGGTAAAATTCAGGAATGGAAGCATTTTTCTGTATTAAGGTTGTCATTTGATATTCGAGTGTGCCTAAGTCTCTTTTATCTGCATAATGCAGCGTTAGGCATTTTGAAATTTCTTTCCAATCTAAAGGGGTATTATAGGATTCTAATGCGGTGTCTGCATTTCCAGTAATTTTATTTCTTATAACGTTAAGTATGCCGTAATATTTTGGAGTTCCTTTGAGATTATCATAAATATTTAAAATTCTTTCTACACTCTTTTTCCAAGAGCTGAATTGCCCTGGTTGTCCTGAAAACTCACGTAGACTTTTGACTACGTCCGGTATTTTATCCATGTCTTCTAGATTTTGAAGAAATTTAGGTTCTATGGTTTGATCACTTATCGTGCCCGTTAGGTTGGAATTAGTAAGCAATTGGAAAGTTTGTTTGTTCTCATTTCTGACAACTTCGGAAATAGCTTGTTTTAGTTGAGTAAGGTCGAAAATATTGGTAGGCACATTATGAGTATCTAAAGAGGAGGTACTTGCGATACCTTGTGCTAGCAAGGATGGTTTCAAGACGTTTTCTTCAGGCATTTTCTATTATTTATGGATAATCGTATAAATCGTCTGAATTAAAAAGTCACTGTGTAGGGGGATTTGTAGTTTTTCGTTGAAAGTTTTAAGGCATTCGCTTTTACTTGATCTATATAAAAAAAATTATTGATAGCGCATGGATATGAATTATAGCAAGCACTTCTAATAAATAGCACACAATTGAAAGAGAAAAGAAAAAAAAATTTACCTGAAAAATTTTCACACCTATACCTACTAGCTAATAAAATTTGGATTTTCTTTCAGATTCTCGTTTGCTAATTATTCCAGTTAATAAATATAAAATTGAAAAATTGAAATATTGTCAAATAAAATCAATAAATTTCTCCCTTTTTATTCGCACTTTCAAGAATTCGCAATTTGTTATTTTTAAATTAAAAATTCGCAATTAATCACTTTTAAATAAATTCGCAATATATTATTTTTAACTTCAAAAATCCGCAATGTATTATTCTCGAATTAGTACTACTTTCAATTCTTATAATTTCTTTTATCATTTAATTATTTTCGTCACTTTGCAATTTCAATTATTTATTTTCGATCTATAATTTTTCACTTTAATTATAAATTTCTACGTTTTTTTTTCTGAATAAAAGTTGCTTAACTTACATTAAATAAAACAGATGTGTGGTTGACATCTGGAGTTGTAATCTGGGACACGTTTGTGGTATTTTTTCCGAACCAATTAGGCGGCTGTTGGTAAATATTATTAGAATCCGGACTGGTTATCCTGGCTTCCTTCTACTTAGCAACTCCGTTTTTTCCTGATAAAATGCAGGTGACTCCGGGGCCTCTTTTCCTAATTCATGGCTCTGAAAACTTCGAAAGATTTTATGCTTCCTACTTTCCACAGTTGATGTTAGAGTTATCCAAATAATCGAAGGTAGCTAGTTTAATACTTTCACTTCGAACGTTAATTGATGTGAAAATTCAATAAAAGTGATCAATAGAAATGATGTGATGGTTACACTTTCACTTCGAAGTTTATTTGAATCACTGATTAAACTTCAGAACAAAATATCTAATTTCACTGTTTCTTGCGAAAAAAATTTTAACCCTTTCGATTTGGACTTTTAATTAATTAACATCACAACGGTCCCTGCTCGGGCGCCAGTTAATAAATTTTATTTTATCGGAATAAAAAAAAATAATAAGAACGAACTTTACTTCAACCGAATTTATTAAAATGCAAATTACAACTGAACTGAACTTAAAATCTAAAAATCTACTTTTAGGAAAATACGGCTGGCTGAAGATCCATGGGAACGGAAAGTTGGCTGGTCAGCATAAATTGTCTGGGAATGAAATTATGTGGCTTTGCAACGTGCTGCCGGTATGTTGCCGTGTGTGAAATATGATTCCTTGTTTTGTTGTGGGAACATAAATGAAATGCGTCTTAACTTATACAAATGTACATACATAGCATGAATAATAATAATGCACAATGCTTAATGGCATGATATGAGCACATCATTGTACGCACATACATAATTGTGCAAGCGCCATATCATGCTAGTAAACAAGTATATCTCATATTGCAAAACAAAAATTAACAGAAATACAATTTACTTCCAATTTATCAAAAGAAATTATAATCTTAAGAATCAGCAATTTGATACCATTTACAAGTATGTCAAGTAGGTGACAAAAATGTGTGTCGTAACAATTGATGTGAATTATTATTGTAAAAGGTCATTCAATAAGTAAGAAAGCAATGAATTTGCTTATTGGACAATTCATTTCTGAAATTGCCATTTCTTGCTTATGGAATGATTTTTCATAAGAACCTATGTAAACCAATTATATAAAAGACGAAGAAAAGAATAAAGAACTCAGACTTGATTATCACTGCATTGGAGTATATTCATTTCTCACAATTCGGCTTATAAGCATATTGATCATAAAGCGGCAATCTTCAGCCTGATCAACCGACCTAAGCAAAGGCAATAAAGCGGCATATAGCCTTGCCTTGCTAACCTTTAAAGCTTAAAGACTATAAAGCGGCAAATTAAGCCTAGACTTGAGCTTGAACATACAATTGAGAAACAATAAAAATCGTTACCACGAAGACCGAGATTGATGAGTAAAATATTACATAGCGATCGTTAATAAAATACAAAATAAAAATATTACAATTCGATCCCCTGCGGTAGGACTCTGCGAGCCTATCGGCCAGGAGAAATATATTGATTGGAAGAGCAACCGGTTAAATTATCAAGTTTTTTTTTATATATAATGGATAATTTTTAATAAAGTTTCATTCCGAAATTTTTTTTTATATTTCTTTTTAATAGAAATACAATCCAAATAAACAAAATGCAATCATCCTCTTGAAACTGAAATTTCGAAAACAGATATTCTAAATTTGTTTTTCCTCTTCTCTTCTGTCTTCTGCTTTCTTTATCATCTTTTCGCGACATAATTGGGAAATTTTATTTTTTATTAAAAACATCCCTTGTCTATCCGATAAAAATAATTGAAAATCCCATACCAATAACAAATCGAACAAAGTACTTATAATACATCTTACAGTTTACAACATTTTACATAGTCCCATAAAACATACTGTTTACACATAACAAACTGATTCGCAACTTACTACTGTTTGTAAATTTAACAATTTGTCTTCTACTCAGCCGCATTTTTCTATTAAATACCATTTTCTCGCATCGTCTATAGTTCCCCTCAGATAAACCAAATCGAAGCTCGAAACGGACATTCCTAATATTAAAAAACTCTTTACCATATCCGTACAAATTTGTCCGTCTGTTATTTCACAAAGCCATAATGACTGAGGAAACCAATTCATTCGATGAGCTTTGCTCATCTCAAATAGCAAGAACCAAGGAAATTAGGCTAATCCTAGGGGCCTACCACCAAGCCGGTAAAGTGAAGCGCACCCTTACATACCCAACAACTCGAAGAAATATGGAGCGCCTTCGAGAAAATAGAAGAACAAATAATTCAGCATAAAGACTTAACGACCGATCACGATTATTTCAAAGAATCGTGTCCAGACAAAACTGAGGACTGGTACCGGTTGGCGAAAGCAACACTTTCCGAAAGATTGAAATCAATCTCAGAAAGTACTACGAACCAACAAAACTCCTTTCATATCCCATCACCCAGAGCTTCGTGGAGAATTCCAACCAAATCACAAGACACAGAAACCAATAACGCAAAAGACGAGACAAAAAACGAAAATATATACAGAATTATAAATATAAAAATTAACTCAATTACACGAGTTATACAATCATTAAACCCTGATATCTTACCTACAGTCAGTAAAACATACTTAGAACAAAAACTAGGTATCCTAAATAAACATTGGGCTGAATTCGAAGAACTCAGCAATACAATTGAAATGCAATCTACGCCACAAGACCTAGAAAATAAATACTTTACAGAAGGTGTTCTCTATAAAACAGAAGCTGTTATTGGCAATCCAAGAACAGCTGGATACCCGTTTCGCTAATTACCAACATGGCACACGAAAATAACTCATCACTTTTTCACAATGAAAGCACAGAAATTAGAAGTTCACATATTTCCCTATCAGAAATTAAATCGTTAATACCAATTTTAACGGCGATCCAAAAGACCTCCACAAATTCGTGTCATTTTGCGATGACATCAATAGGCTTTATCCCAATACTGACCCAACAACCCTGTTTTCAATAATTATAAAATAAGTAAAAAACGCGTTTTCAAACAAAACTGAGGCCAAGCCGCATGAAAAAGTAGAAAATAAACTTTTTTTCACACACAGAGGTGGACTCAGATTTTTGATTGGGACATTTCTCTTGAATATTCTTTCTCTTCATGAATCAAATCACGTATTACCTCTGATTGATCATACTGAAATATATCGGTGATTGTCAGCGAATAAAATCTGAGTCCACCTCTGTGTGTGAAAAAAAGTTTATTTTCTACTTTTTCGTGCAGCTTGGCCTCAGTTTTGTTTGAAAACTCGTTTTTTACTTATTTTATTTTCTGCCTTTTTCGCGTTAACTAAATTGCTATTACGTGCTGCATGGAGATATTTTAAAACAATTTTATGACGGCTCAAAAGACACTGATTTACCAGTTTTTCAAAAAATTTATTCGAGTAAAAATTATATGCAACTCATTTCGCTTTCATTACAGCTTTGTTTTAGGTTGCAAAACGCTCAAACGCTTCCTTGGTCGGAAAAACTCCGGAAAAGCGTTTTACATGAATTTTCCATGATTTTTTCTGCAAGTTTTCACCATTGTCGGAGAGAAAGTAATGATGCCAGTTGATAGGGAACTTGATCCTGCATAATTTAGTAAACTTTTACCAGAAAATTTTCCGGAAAAGTCGGAAAATTCCGGAAAATTTTTCGGAAAAAATCGGAAACTCTGCATTTTTCCCTGAAACAGATTTATCACTAATCAAATTTGTACCAAATTTTCAAATGATTTTTCCCGATTTTTCGGGTTTTCCATGGAAATTTCCGGTTCAAATTTTGATAGATTCAATTGCCACGCGACATGAACTTGTGTGCCAAATTTCAGCTCGCTGTGATGACGAAAAGTGGGTCTACGAGAGTGTCTAAAATAGTAAAGAAATATATGGACAAATTCGTGTACGAGTTAAAGGGAATGGCTGGCCTCAAAAAGTAAGCTATTTGGAGATGCCTACAATGTACTTAAGTACAATGATACAAGCAGGTGGTCAGATTTGAAGCAAATACTATTCGAAACATTTGAAGAAAAGTTAGAAAAGTCAGTACTCCAATCAAAACTCCAAAACAAAAGAGAAAGAACAGGAGAGCCTGTCAAGGAATTCCTAAAACGAATAAATATAACACACGCTCAATTAAATGACGCCACCCATTCTTATACGACGGATAAAATATTAATAAATTCTCTAATAAAGGATAACGAAGAACAAGCTATTAGAGCGATTGAAGACGGGTTAATAAGCGAGCAACTGCATACTCTAGCCAAACTCCACGAAACTATAGCATTAAAGCCCATAACGTCATATACTTGGTGAGCAAGCATTACGCCTAGAATCAAAGGCAACAAAATTAGCAACGAACACTTCTCGCACTGCCTCAATTAGTACAACTGCAGAGCCCGTTTTGTTACAAATGCAGGACGCAGGGCCATTTAGCTGTAAATTGTCCACAAAACGTTCGTATAAAGCCAATGCCAAATAACAGTTTTCCTAATGCCCTAAACAAAAGCAATCTCCTAAGCAGGTTAACACCTGAAACAGGCATACTCCAGCATGCAGGTATTGTCACAAATTAGGACATACCCTAGAAGTATGCAGGGCAAGAATAGCAAACCCATGGGAATTTATACAGAGAAAATACAAATCCTGTTGCCCAAAACTTCAGGAGTCGAGCAGAAATTCCCAATACAAATGCACCACCTCAAAAACAGATCAACGTCAACCAGATTCCAAATTTTAATTATAGGAAAAATCCCCCTTCTTCAACAATACAACCTCAAAATGAACCAAGATCAAATAAAGATCACATACAAAATCCGAGAATATTTTTAACACACTCGGAAAACAAATCAAGGCGAGAGGAATTAGTCGGCAGCCCCTCGCAAATCCTAACAAAAGCCGACATCCATACAAATTTAAATTAGATACTTCAGAAGTAATAAATGATCACATAACGCTGAAAATTCCAATTATTATCAACCCCGACTCCATTACTATCTCTCTATCTTCCAATGTGTGCTCCAATAAAGAAACAAAGTTCCTCGTAGACACAGGAGCAGAAATTAGTCTCATAAAGTTCAATACACTGAAAGCAGGTAGCACTTATGCAATCTGCAAAATAAGTACTTTATTTACGGAATCTATAACTACAGAAGGAATTATATTGGAAAAAATGTCAAATATATCAAACGAAGAATTTGTAATATATCATCCCTTCCAAATAGTAGGAGAAAACTCAGCCTTTGCATATGACGGCCTATTTGGCCACGACTTCTTGTCCAGATAAAACGCTTGTATCAATTATAAAAACAATTATATTTCCTTAGAGGTGAAGCAATGTCATTCATCCTATTCCATAGAGCAATATCGCTCAGATTATCCAAATACATATCTTAGATATGATAACCATGACAAGTCTGAAACACACAATGTAAGTGCTAATAAAAGCAAGTTATCCAGCACTTCACCGGATTTAAACACCAAACGGAAAAGTACCCCAAAACATATATCCAACAAAAAAAGGAATATATTTTACAACCCAATAAAAACCGAAATGAATCGGACAAACTACATAAAAAAATTATTACAATTCCCGCTCGCTTTGAATCCATAATTAAATTTCAACTTTGTCACCTACGGAATTAGTATGTTTTAAAAAAGAGGTAAAGCCAGGGTTGTTCATTGGTAATACCATAGTCAATCCATCACAAGGAATGGCAAAAGTCCTAGTTCTCAACACGATTGAACAGGGACATCGAACTGGCAATTCATGACAAGAATCCAGAATGCCATGACCTTAATGACTTCGATTGCATCTCTACGGATTCCAACAGAGATCCAATTAGGGGCAGAATAAAAAACTGCACACCCTGATTAAATTAAATCACTGTAATTTGGAAGAAGCTGAGAGTATTCGGAAAATTTGTAAGGATTTCAATGATCTCTTCTACTTAGAAGGGGACTTCCTAACATTTACAAATGCAACCGAGCACAAAATCGAAACAGTCCCAAATAAACCTCACATATACACTAAACCGTACAGACTTCCAGAAACAAGCCGGAAAGAAATTACTTGGCAAATAAATGATTTGTTGGATTCGGAGATCATAAGCCCTTAAAATAGTACGTGGAATTCACCCCTACTTCTAGTTCCCAAAAAGCCGGATGAGCATGGGAACAAAAAATGGCGAGCCGCTGTAGATTTCCGCCGAGTAAATGACATTACTATTGGCGACGCTTTCCCCATTACCTAATATTACGAACATATTAGATCAATTGGGTAAGTCCAAATATTTCACAACGCTAACCTCGCCAGCGGATTCCACCAAATTCGCATGGACGGGAAGGATAGAGCAAAATCTGCGCTTAGCACTCCTTATGGTCATTACGAGTTTAACCGCATGCCATTTGGATTAAAAGGTGCACCGGCAACCATCCAACGTGCCATGCCGGACTCCAAGGCATTTACTGCTTCGAATACATGGACGATATCGTAGTCCATGGATACAATCTTAAAGACCACAATATTAGGCTCGCAAACGTATTTAGCCGCTTCGGGATTTCAATTTAAAATTACAACCCGACAAGTGCCATTTCCTAAGAAAGGAAATAATGTATATAGGCACATAATTACTGAAAATGGAGTTAAGCCAGATCCGGAAAAATTAAATCAGTTCAATCTTACCCTAGACCCAAGAAGGAAAAGGATATCAAAGCCTTCCTTGGATTCGTCGGCTATTATCGCCGCTTTATTCCAATCTTTCTAAAATCGCAAAACCTCTTACTAACCTTCTGAAGAAGGACACACCTTTCAAGTTCGATGCAATTTGCGATGAAGCATTTTGCGAATTACGAAACAAATTAATATCAGCACCAATCTTATCCTATCCGAATTTCGACAAAGAATTTTTTGTCACCTCCGATGCCAGCGACTACGCCATCGGAGCAGTTCCTTCCCAAGTAAATAATCAAGAAGATCATCCAATGGCCTATGTGAGTCGAGTTCTCAATGGTGCAGATACTCGTCACTCAGCAATCGAAAAAGAGCTTTTGGTAATTGTTTTCGCAGTTGAGCAATTCAGGCCATACGTTTATGGTAGACAGTGTACCATTATAACTGGCCGTAAACCATTAGTATGGCTAATGAATCTAAAGGACCATTCCTCAAGGCTAATGAGATGGCGAATTCGTCTCGAGGAATATGACTATAAAATAGTTCATAAACCTGGAAATCTCAACACAAATGCAGACGCTCTCAGTAGGGCTATCCCAGAAAATTCCATAAAATCAATGGAACCCAACACCTATGTAAATGTGGTAACTAGGAATAAAGCCAAAGCTCAGGCGAATTTAGATACACGCAATCCAAATATTACTACTCCAAATCCAGATTTATCAGTAGAAAACAGTTCCTCAGTGATCATAACTGAGACCAATTTTCCATTACTTTTAACTAAAAATTCTAACCCCAAAATTTTCATCTTTCCAATGCAAGATACAGAGCTTGAAAGAGTTTCAAAATCTAAACTAAAACTTTCAGACAAACCATCTCTACTAGGAAACGAACTGAACTTCTTTAAGAAGAAAGACTCCACAGTAATCATTTCAAAAGTCAACCTACCTTGCCGATCTCAAAGAGATAGATTAGACATTGAAAAGATTTTAACCGAGATCTGCTCATATACAGAAGCAAATCAGTTAAGTCAAATAAATATCTCATTCCCAGTATTAGACCAACAAAATCTATCAGCTATTAAAAACATTTTTACCAAGGCCTTCGTTAACCAAAAATAAAATATAAAACTTCATCAAGATTCCATAAAATATTTATCCAACAGCAGTGATATTGAACAAGTTCTGAAAGATTTCCATTCTCTACCAACGGGAGGCCATCAAGGTGTCTCCCGCACAATCAAAAGAATTAAAAAACAATTCTATTGGCCTGGCATGTCAGACGATGTTGTAAGATATGTAAGGAAATGTAAACTTTGTCAAGTAAACAAAGTATCCAGAAATCCTAAGATTCCTATGAAAATCTCAAGCATAAGCTCAAAACCTTTCGAAAGAGTGTACCTAGATGGTGTAGAACCTCTCCCAATTTCCCATTCTGGAAATAAATACATCCTTACATTTCAAGACGATCTTTCCAAGTCCTCTGAGGCTCTTCCCATAGTCAATACTGAATCTATGACATTAGCGGAAGCCTTCACGACAACAATAGTTTGTCAAACATGGCATTCCAGAAATTATCCCAACAGATCAGGGATCTAACCTCATAGGTGGCAAGTTCGCCGAGGTATCTAAACTGCTAAAGATCAAAAGGCTCAAAACTACTCCATATCACCCTCAAACAAATGTTGCATTGGAGAGAAGTCATAGAACTTTAGCAGAATACCTCAGATCTTATGTAACGAAAGATCCTCAAGACTGGGATGCATGGATCCCATACGCCATATTTGTCTACAATACCACACCTCACTCGAGTACAAATTACACTCCCCGCGAAGTCCTGTACGGATTCCCAGCAGAAATCCTAAAAAACTTAAAATCTTCTCCGACCGTTTGCTATAATTACGGTAATTATGCAAACGAGTTAAAAGCACGTCTACAACGCAGCTATAAAATTGCGAAAGACATAGCCATTGCCAACAAAGAGAAATCAAAATTCCAGTACGATAAAAATTCTACCCCGAAAACTTTCAATATTGGAGACAAAGTCTTGTTAAAAAGCAGAGTGAGAGATAAAAAATTCTCACCACTCTAGACAGGTCCATACGTGATTATAGAAATCAATTCTCCTGAGAACTGCACGGTGAAAATAAATAACAAAAATAAAAGAGTGCAGAACAGTGACTTAAAACTTTTTTCGGACTAATACAAAATTTCATCTACTACAAAATCATCGCAAATGAATAAAAAATATCATTTTCCAGGTCCTCACAATGATGCAAACGGCATTTTTCCTAATCTGCATCCCATTCACCTCAAGCTCGGGAATAGAAATAAATCAAATAAATGCCAGCTCAGGCATTTATTTCGAGGAAATCGGCAGAGCCAATTTCTACACAAACGAATGGAAAATCGTAACCTAGTACGATTTAGAAAACTTCAAATCTGAGTTCAGGAACATCAAATTCATCACGCAACAAATTACAGCTACTTGACAGAAACTGGACAGAATTTCAGCAATGGCGCATACTTGTAACGGTACGTTACTACAAATAAACCTTATTATAGCAAATATAGAATACAAAAATATGCTCCTAGTAACTCAAAGTGGGAAACAAAGAACTTTATTTAATGCTATAGGCTCCATTAACAAAGCCCTTTTCGGCACATTAGATGAAGATGATGCCAAGTTGTATGATGAACAAATTCACAACCTCACTTTAAACCAAAACTGCCTCCTCTCCCTTATGAAAAGCCAGACCGCGATAATCGAAGCAACAGCTCAAATATTCAATAAAGCTAAGGCCGCAATTGAAAAGGAATTCCTGAATATGCATAAAAAACTAATTTCAATACAAATATCTACATCGTTAATGGTAAATAGAACACCAGATAATAAAATATCCATTGAAATAGAATCATTAATCTCCCTTGTTTCATTAATGACATTCAGATATCAAAATACACAGTCAGAATTAATCGATCTTTTAACTGATTCCAAACATGGAAAATTTCACCCTACACTAATATCGCCTTACAAAATTAAAGAGATTTTATCAAAGATTAGACAAGAATTACCAAATTTTATGATACTGCCCATAAATCCCGGAGAAAATTTATTTTCACAAATCTACAAATTATGCACAATATCTGCAAATATTTTTAGCAACAAAATAATCATTGAACTCCGAGTTCTACTCCCCTTTAAAGAACCTTATCAAATTTTCAAAGCAATGCCATTACCGACAATCCTAAACGGTTCATTTATATAACTATATTGAACCATTAAAGGAATATATATTAATTGATTACAATCGTGATCATTACATCGAATTAACAATACAGGAAATCCACAATTGCGCAACTTTGGACCATACAGTCTTTTATTGTAAAATTTCATCACCCATCTTAAATACAAACAATAGAGTAAATCAATGTGAAATCAATTTAATAAAAAAGGAACCTATTACATCAAAATGTAAAATTTTGACTTTAAAACAGAACTAGTATATGACACAATTATCGCAGCAAAATGCATGGCTTTTCTCCCTTAAAAGACCCTTCCATATAGATATCGTTTGTGAAGATTCAATTAGTTCGGAAACCCTGCAGGGAACAGGGACAATAATTATCTACCCGGGTTGTTATATCCGCAGCAAAGAATTCATCTTGCACGGATATAACGTAAAAATATCAAAATTTAACTCCCATTTCATCCCAACAACAAACATTTCCAACATAATCGAAAATACGACGGTTCCCTCTATGGAAACGTACAGAAGAACAAATACTTTAAATATCACAAACAACATGGACGTCGATGAAGTTTTGAAATCCATTCATTTTCAAAAAGAACAAGAATCAAATCCTCTAAATCCTATAAAGAATCATCATATTCATCACTATGCACAATCATATCTGACGATTGCATTAATCATCTCAATTCTCTGTGCGCATTTGTACGTGAAATACAAACAAAATATATGTAAATCACGGAAAATACTTTCTCAAGATGAACTGCAAGATGTGCCTACCGTGGCACCAAGAATGCCTAACTTTAGTATAACACCTGTTCCCGACAGAAAATCTACCAAGAATTCCTCAGATTAATTTAAAAAACAAAAAAACGTTTTAAAATATACATACTATATGTATATACTAGCATACACCCCATAGCCTCATGTGGACAAAGGGCAAAATACGGAATTATACCCGAAATAAATAGTAACGTTGACAAACAAAGACAGTTACGACACGCAGGAGCACACTAAGCCAAACAAACGGACATTGCAACCTCCTTTCCCAATCCATACCATGCACATTAATATGCTTACTCATCTAAAATCTTATGAACGATTTAAGGAAAAATGTAATCTCCCAAGTTCACTACTAACTATATGTACACAGGTGCCTATGTAAAGGAGAAGCGAGCACAAGCGTATAATCTACGAGTGGAATGAAAAAAAACCGAAAAAAAAACAAGCGAACAAAAAAAAGTATTAATAACAACACACTAAGAAATATATATTTTTTAATTCAATAGCAAGACAAATTTAAATACATATTATATACTGTTTTTGTATAAAAATATAAAGGAAAAAATGTCAAGCTAGACACCATCAAGGTTGTCTCCGGTCTCTAGCCCCGGGTAGCCTATATCCTCGGCTGAAAGCGTGGAAGGTCATAATGGTGACCGCCATACGTGCGAATAGCCTGAGAGCACTACAGATCCGCCTGAAAAACTGAAGAGAAATTACCATTTGGATTTACATAATGAGAAAATAATTACCTTGCACAGAGATCCCTATTCCATAGGCCGGATATAACGGAAAGTTACATTATAGAATTTCCCTTCGTGGGCCTCCACTCCCCAGAAAGTGGTGCTGTGCCGGCTTTCGGCATGGAAGACGAGCCGTATGGGTCCACTCCAATGAGAAAACACCCTATCTATATACACACCGGTCACCTGGACCGCGTAGGGCTCGGGTGGGCAAAATATGCCGTCGTGGTTGGTAACTTTACGGATGAAGATCATGTTGACGAATGACGACAAAATCGATAGCAAACACCAAAGACGCTCAAAAATTGTAAGCAAAAATAAAGAAGGGATAACCAAAATCGAGCATATCATTCCCCGACGGGACACACTTGAGCATATTTCGCCCACCACACAAAGCATTTCGAGATACTCCTTGTAAAATAAAAAAAAATCCTAAACAAAAACACTACACAAATCAACCGAAGCAAAAATCCGCGGTTACATTTTGTTCTTATTCACTCGTTTCTCCTCGCTTATAGCCATAAACGTAATCAATTAGAAAGCTGATTAGAGCAACTTAGGGATAAGAATATTAATCTGTTCAACTTGTAAAGTAAAAAAAAAAAAAAACATGGACACATAAGAGCAATGGCAACGCAGTTGGCATAAAAATAACATTTTCCTTTTCTGCGAATTAGTGTATATATTTTTTTGTTTAGCACCCATATAACATGTAGACCATACCCAGTAAATAAATTTATTGAAAATTTTTGCGATCCAAATGTCAAAAATGGATTCAGATTTTACCATAGATATGTAAAAAACAAAATATTTACTATAGGTCAATAAGTTAATTATAAACTATGATATCATACAAGCTATATAAATATGTAAAAAGAAATAATAAGAGTAATATTAATCTCATTTAACTTATGGAAAAATAGATTATAGGTGTATGTGTCTTGTTTCTATATAATAAAAATCCTTTTATCTTTTCCGATTATAGGCTAAGCTACAGTAGTAATACCCAATTAAGAAGGAACATTTTTTGAATTCATTGTTTTAGTTAATTTAAACAAAGAAAGCCGAGAGATAAAAGAGAGAAAAATGTACTCTCCAATACCACCTTGTAAGTTATCACATCTCCTCTATACATGTAAAATATTTTATATCTTAATCAACATTATATACCTACACGTAGATGTAACGATAACATTACCTTTTCTATTAAATCAGTTAGACTTAAGAATTTTTTTTTTCTTAATAGATATGCATATTTAAAAGAATTAATTACCGTAAATTATAAATTTTCAGCTACATGTAATTACATATTTGTTTGTTAAAAGAAATTTTTCTTCTAAAAAGAATAAAACTATCTTTTCCCCAGGGGGAGCGATGTTGTGACCCGGGTGCCCATTGAACCACACCATAAAACCATACACCAATACATTGCCCTAAGCAATATATTGGTGTATATCAGAAATGACCCTGAAAATCAAAAATATTTTAATTTAATTTCAATTTAAATGCATTTTCAGACTGAAACAAAATGCAATTTAGCGGGGAGTTAGATTCAAAAAGCCGCCGAGTAGAGCTATCGAGGAAGTCAAAAAGCGGTCGATCTAAAATCTTAGACTTTTGACATTTCCTCCTGTAAATTTTGATCTTTCGTTTTTTAACTAGTGATACTAAGAATAGTGCCAAGAATTTATAACTATAAATATAAAAGTTCTATTTATTTTCAATAAATAAAAACCAGGCGAGGAAAGAGGTGTAGTGAACAGTGCCAGAAATCATTAAGTAAAGGAAATTAAAGAATCCTGCAATCTCCATAGGAGCACGGTGTGAGGATAATACTACAGGGTAAATTATTTAAATATTAGTGCATTCGAAGCTTACGTAAATATTTATTATTTCGACGTTGATGCCACAAGAAAATTTCAGATTTTTTCCGTCTGATTTTTCACTCGCGTGATCACTTGAACAACAAGACAGATGTCTACATCCTTCTTCTTTCTTTTCTTTTTTCGGGTGCGTTCAGCGCGTATTCTATTCATATAGGACACTGTCCGCACACACACCTCATGCTGTTACGGGTCGCGTAGACGTGTACCTAACTCAGTGTAGCTTATTGCTACATGAAATACACTACGGCCATAACAAAAACAATTATCCAAAGTAACTGGAGCACGAATTAGTACCGAGAAGCAGAACAAAGGAGAGACGGGATAGAGGTCTTTATATTGAAAGTACAACGTACATTGGTATTTAAATCTTTATATTGAAATTACAACGACATTCTAGTATTTAAATCTTTATATTGAAAGTACAACGTAGATTGGTATTTAAATCTTTATATTGAAATTACAACGACATTCTAGTATTTAAATCTTTATATTGAAAGTACAACGTAGATTTGTATTTAAATCTTTATATTGAAATTACAACAACATTCTAGTATTTAAATCTTTATATTGAAAGTACAACGTAGATTAGTATTTAAATCTTTATATTGAAATTACAACAACATTCTAGTATTTTAATCTTTATATTGAAAGTACAACGTAGATTAGTATTTAAATCTTTATACTGAAATTACAACAACATTCTAGTATTTAAATCTTTTTATTGAAAGTACAACGGAGATTAGTATTTAAATCTTTATATTGAAATTACCACGACATTCTAGTATTTAAATCTTTATATTGAAAGTACAACGTAGATTGGTATTTAAATCTTTATATTGAAATTACAACGACATTCTAGTATTTAAATCTTTATATTGAAATTACAACGTATTTTGGTATTTAAATCTTTACATTGAAATCACAACGAAGATTGGTATTTAAATTTTTTAAGTGAGTGTCTGTTTGTCGTATAAAGATGATGCAGTGTTGAACGAAAATGATAAGTGCTCCAAAAGGCTGAATTGTCTTTGTTTTGTCCGAAAGTAGAATAAATAGGCGATTAAAAGATTTCAAGCGGGTTCGGTAGTTTAGTAATTATTAGGCATGTCAAGCAGGTATCCTGACGAGGCATTATAGTAAAAAGGGTACCACCTTCTTCCTGCTTTAAGCTGCTGGTTCGGTTTTTATATTCTCTCTAGGAAGGCCTTATTGGTCAGCGCCATTTCCTTTAATTATTATAGCCATTAGTATTCTAAGTGGCTGTTGCTTATCAGAATAAATATCGTTATTGATCAGAATGATTAATGTTGTTTGTCGTACAAAGTATTGTTGCTTATCAGGTTAAATATAACTACTTATCGGGAAATCATTACTGCTTATCAGTATACGTAGGATTGAAACTGGTGGATCATGAGGTGAATTAGGCTATTACTTAAGCCACTGTGTAATTAGGCTCTCAATTAGTACCATGTCAATCAATAATAAAATAATGTTTATAACGTAATGTTGTGCTAAAACAGTTTTCTTTCATCCCTGACTCTCCTCGAGCCCTCTTGATGTAGGGGTCGAAAGGGTCCACTACTCCTCCACTTTCAGGTCGCCAACAGGGATACTGTATTATATCGCCCACAGTATCGGAAAGTGGTTGGGGCAATGGCGTTGGAAGCCGAACACCTGCGCTTCCAAGTGAGTAAGTGGAAAGTAGTGTAAAGGTCCGCTCAGGACTGAATGTGAGCTACGGGTTTTGGTTTGGCCGGCAATAGCCGAGGCGAGCTAGTGTGCCGCCCTGCAGTCAACGCTGTCCATCAAGTGATCTGTCAGTTCATGCTGGCAGTCTGGACTTCACGTCCAAGTATATCACTCTACATAGTTCCATAACAAAATGGCGCCCAAAGTGGGGCCACCTTAGTTAGACTTCCGTGGTCTAAGTGTAAATTTCACTGGGGACCGGGACTTGTTGCGAGATGATCATCTGGCATCTGCTAGTAGATTGACCTCAAGTCTCATATCCAGTGGAAGTTATATGCAGACCTGAGTCTAACTGTTTTGAGTATCTAAAGTTTTTATAAAGTAAAGTTAAAGTTTTTGGCATTTTGTTGTGATTAAAGTAAAGATTATTGATTTTCTATTTTGAGTAAAGCAAAAGTTTTAGATATTGTCTTTTTAACTGCAGTTCGACTTTAGGTTTGAATTTGGTTAAGCATCAAGTCTGAACAGTTGTCGAATCTTTTTGAAATTTGAAATGTTGAGATCTTTCCCGCTGGCCTTCTGCTATGGAAACGAATGAAGTTTTCGTTGATGTTCTCACGGAGGCGTGTCTTTGTTGGCCAACTGCCTGGACAGAGTCATGGGTCTGTGAAATGACTTATTGGCATTTTGCTAACTAGTTGACCAGACTCATGGCTTTGCCTAGCTGGAAGGTTAGCTACACGTGGCATCGGACGAAGAGGAAGGAAAGAATTGTTCGAGGACGGAAGTGATGCTGGAGAACTTCAGTAATCAGGAGTTGGCATACTGCTAACTGCCTGGCTGAAGAATCTCTAGTATCATTTTCAGTCTTTGACATTTCTAACCAGACTTTTCCAAGATCTCTGTGAGAATTTCATCCCTTTCATTCACACATCCACACTACTTACCTGGTACTGCTCATTTTTGATCTCACTTTTTGAGAGAGTGGACCTGGGAGACTTTTACCTCTAGAGCGAGCTCTTGGAGAGGAGGAAGAAATCTTTTGAATTTTTTTTTGTTATTTTTATCGCGAGTTTTGATTTTGAATTTGGGTTTGGCCCTTTGATAGTCGCTCTGAATTCTACAGTGATCTGAATAACTTTGAGCCTAGTTTATAGAGAACTTTTGAATTTGTGATTCCTTTTTTTAACTCTGATTTCAACTTTTAGCTACGTTAGTAAGAACATGAGGATAGCGTTGTAGTACTTGGGAATTGTTATCAAGCCATCGGTCTTGAAATTTCGCATCGACCTTCAACAAGGCGGACGAGAGTTTTGAAAGTATGATCTGTATCTTTTCTGATTTAGCATTTAGCTGATGGTGAACGTTCCAGACTGTGGAGCACGGCGTTTTGCTTCGATTTTTTTATGCTTGTGAAAAGTGGCAACACTGAAATTGCATAGTCTATTTTAAACAAACATCAGGCCTCTGTTGATGAAAATTTTTGAATCTCAGGATCAGTGAGATTTGGCTCTATTGGTTTTGACCGCCCCGGATTTTCCTTGAATTGTTTTCAAATTTCGTACAATGCCTACGTTGCGAACACCACCTCAGGGGACTGACATTCCGACACCGCTGCCCGGGCAGTGAACCATCTGTCAGGATGGAGATTGGAAGCCAGTGGAAACCATCGGTGGTCATGTGCTCCACAAAGCTTGCTTGCGCACGTGGATCGGTGAACAGTCAAATTGTCCAACTTGTAGCTGTCGTCTCACACAGTATGACTTCACTGTTTATACAGGTGCTGTTCCGATAAAGACTGTTACGAAGCCTGGAATTCAAGACTTTCGACAGTCCGTGCCAGCTCTTAATCTGCCACCACTAACCGTTCCACCAGTAAACCGTCCATCTTTATCGCCGACACTGCACAATTTGCATTCTGCAACCTTTTCACATCCAACTTCGGAGAAGAATAGTCCAATACCCAGTACCCATGGTCAAGGCCTTGTCGCTTCAGAAGCGTTATTGGATGGCTTAAGAATACAGATGCAAGATCTTATCCGAGAGGGAATCACACATAGTTTGAACAATCTGCGGGACGAACTCTTTAACAATTTTCCTCGGCAAGCTCCTGTCGTGCCTCCCGTAGATACTTCTCTGCCACCACCACCTATAGGACAACCTAGACCTTCGATAGAGTTGCCCCGACCAGCTGACGAACAATATCACGCATCAGCCAATCCAAAAAGACCCGACATTCCACAGATGCCAGGGCCTCATCATATTCCACAGGCACAGGCATCTCAGAATGACAGACCTCAACGCAACCCGTGGTCACGACGATCAGGAAGCCCTATGCGAAGATAGGACTTTCGAATAGTGGGGATAGTTCCAAACTCTCAGTGGATGAGTTTGTCTTCCAAGTTCAAGCACTCACCTACTCTGCTCTCGAAGGAGATTTTGATCTCTTGGTTAGATATATGAGCACGATGCTCGCAGGTCCAGCCATGGAATGGTACTGGTCACTGCTGAGACAGAGCTCCACGCGAACGTGGGAGTATATAACGACTGCTGTTCTATATGAATGGGGAGTTCCCAAATATGATCTGAAGGTGCGAGTCCAACTGATGTTCCGCAGACAAAAGACTGGCGAGTCCTTCGCAGCTTACCACCAACATCTCATACAGCTGCGTGACCAGCTGCAGACTTCGATGCCAGATAGTGAATTCCTGGAGATAGTCAAGTCTAGCTTGTTGCCAGAAATTAAAAACAAGATCTTCCTACATATTACTAATACCATTGGACAGTTGAGATCACTCGTTATGCGAATTCAATTTACGCAATTGTGGATTGTCACTCCTAGTAGCCTGAACCCGTACCGACACCATCGAGTGAGCAAGATTGAGGACGTGCCCAATCTTTATCCTGATGTATTCGTGTCCCCCGAAAACGACAATAATATCATAGACTTATCGGCTGTCACGAATAGACCAGCAGCAATGTGTTGGAATTGCGATCAACAAGGCCACTACTACCAAGACTGCTTGCAAGTAAGGCAACAAGTGTTCTGCTATGAATGCGGACGCAAAAATATCTTTAAACTAAACTGTAGGCACTGCTTGGTGAAAACCGAGAGACGGGTCGGGAATCCCAACACCTTTTCTCGACCAGTTTCGACGTCTCGAACGACAGCAACTGTTACACCATGTCCAATAGCTACCCCTGGCACCGACTGTCATATTCTTCCTGCTATAGATCAACAACGTCTAGAAATTACTACACAGCTTTGTCCTTCTTTCGCTTCTATAGGCTTGGGAAAAACATCTGTGATCAGTCACAGCATCGAGACGAATGACGCAACTCCTATAAAACAACATTTTTAACCGATATCACCGGCAGTACAGAAATTGATGGATGCTGAATTGCGACGAATGCTATTGCTGGGTATGATAGAGGAGAGCCAGAGACTTTGTAGCTCTCCAGTTGTACTAGGGAGGAAGCCTGGAAAGGTCCGGCTTTCTTTTGACGCCAGGAGAGTCAACTCTGTTACTCAGAAGGACGCCAAGCCGCAGATAGATGCGCTTCTGAGTCGACTTCCTCCGGCAAACTACATCACAACCCGGACCTCAAAAACGCTTTCTGGCAGATCCCACTGGACATTGAGTCCAGAGAGAAGACCGCGTTTTCAGTACCTGGTCATCCTCTCTATCAGTATACCGTCATGCCATTCGGCCTTTGCAATGCTTCACAAACTATGTACCCCCTCATGGATAAGGTCAATCCTTTCGATCTTCGTCAGAATGTCCTCGTCTATTTGGACGATTTAGTGCTTCTGTCATCAGACTTTGACTCTCATCTCACATTGCTCTCCCGTGTAGCGGATTGTTTGAGGAAAGCTGGTCTCACTACAAAAGTTGAGAAGAGTAAGTTTTGCATTAATGAGACTAAATACTTGGGTCTTATTTTCGGGAAAGGAAGAATCAGAACAGAACTGACCCAGATACGATCTCAGCCATAGTTGAATATCCGTCACCTAAAACTGTTCGGCAAGTCCGACGCCTATTAGGTATGGCGGGATGGTACCGACGATTCATTCCGAACTATGCTGACTTAACTGCCTCCAAAACTGACACTTTGAAGAATCCTAGTCAGTTCCAATGGACACCTGAAGCCCAAACGTCTCTAGAATTGCTAAAACAACAACTTACCTCTGATCCGTTGCTAGTGAGCCCAGATTTCACAAAAATGTTCGTTATGCAGTGTGATGCCAGCCAACAAGGTATTGGTGGAGTGCTAATGCAACTAGATGACGATGGCCACGAGAAGCCAATAGTCTTCGTCTCGAAAAAGTTGAACTCAGCACAGCGCAACTACAACATCACAGAGCAGGAATGCTTAACAGCTTTATTAAGTGTGCAGAAGTTCCGGCCCTTCATAGTGCTTTTACCGTTTAAGATAGTGACTGATCATGTGAGCTTGAAATGGCTGATGTCTCAAAAGGACCTCGGCGGTAGACTTGTTTGGTGGAGTTTGAAGCTTCAAGGCTTCGACTTCTCCATTGAGCATTGAAAAGAAAGCCTGAACGTCGTTCGTGATGTATTGTCACGGATTCGTTTGTGGCAGCTTAACAACACCTGAAGATCCTGGCCCGGAAGTTGACCTTAATTCACCACATTTCAACTCGTTGGAATATGACGAGCTAAGGCATAAGGGTAATCAGCTTCTGGAAAACTACGATATCTTTGCGTCAGGGATCGCTTCGTTTATATTCGGACTGTTCCGAGAAGAGGCGATCCGATTCAGGAAGAAGAAGCTTGGAAGCTTTGGATTCCACGAGGGCTTGTCTCCGCCTTTTTTTTAAGAGCGCATGATCCGCCCCTGGCTTCTCACGGAGGTATAGGGAAAACACTGGAGCGATTAAGGAGACACTTGTACTGGCCACGAATGACAGTTGATGTCAAGCGCCTGTAACGTGTGTAAAGAAACCAAGGCCCCCAATACTATTGTTAGACCACCTATGGGAGTTCAGTCTGTGACAGAAAGACCATGGCAAAAGCTGTACATCGAATTTCTAGGTCCATATCCCAGGTCAGTGAAAGGAAATGTCTGCACATTGATAATTCTTGACCACTTTTCTAAGTTCCCAATTCTCAAACACATGAGAAAGGCATCTACTGTCAACGTGTGTCAGTTCATCGAAACTGACATATTTCATGCCTCGGAACTCTTAATGAGCCTCTGAGAGTAGATGCTGAAGACAAATTGAGATTGATCCGTGCGAGAGTGCACGAGAACTTAAACTACGCATTCGAACAGGGTTCAAAGGCCTATAATCTCAGAGCGTAGCCTGGTAATTTCAAAGTGCGTCAAGATGTATTCAGACGGAATTTTGCCCAAAGCAATTTCCAGCAACAGACTAGTGCTAAACTAGGACGTAATTTTGTGAAGTGTCGAATTAAGTCAAAGAAAGGAAACTCCTTATATGAGCTTGAAGATCTGCAGAGAAGAACATTGCGAGTCTATCAGGTAAAGGACATCAAGCCCTGATCGAGACCAAATTTACTGGAATAACTGTTATACTTACCTACTGTAGGTCTTGATCCTGGTAGTCCTAAGAAGGCATCCAGCCAGCTTAACTGGTAACCTATAGGATATCGCGAAGCCCTCCTATTGCCGCGTCAATGGTGGGTGATATACCTGTTGGAATTCAACCTCGCCAACATACCTCTACCCTTTATGAGTAGATAAACTCTTTCTAATCCCTTCTGGATCGGCCTCATTAGGAGGATTTTTCTTTGTCTATCCTTCTTCCACATTTCTCTAATCGGCAACAGTCTGCCATGATCGAACCAAATCTAGATCCTGGTATCCCTAAGAAGGTATTCAGCCAGATTAACCTCGTCAATAGTGGGTGATATACCTGTTTGAATTCAACCTTATCTACGGTCTTTGTAAATTTAAGGAAGAAAATCGGCCATGTCACTACCTCCACGACGCCTTGAAGGTACACCCTTGAACGAGCTTCGGTCGGAGAGCAGATTGCGATGTCAGGGCTGGGAAAGATTTGCGACCAGTTGGTTAGGAGTTATCTCAGCATCTCGGTGAAGGAAGGCAAAGGGGGACTGACCGGCTGGATTTATTGGGTTTACAACTTCTCAGTGCATCTCTGGTGTTACAGCTCCTATGGCTGTACATAAAAAATTAACAAATAAACAAAATGAAATTGTAATTGTGGAATAATAAAATAGATAAACCGCTGATTAAAAGATTAACCTGCTTTCAATACGTTTATTGTGTATTCTTACAAACTAACAATAATTCTACAAATTAATAAATATTAAAATAATAATTGAATTCAAACAAAATCAAAACGAAAAAAAAAAATTAATTCAAAAAAACTTAACCTCTACTTATTGCTAATTATCTGCAATAAGAGAAAGGAATCAAATTAATAATGCGCATAAAAAAGTGATAGCAATTCAAATTTTATGAAAAAATTCAATATAATTAAACTTTCATTAATATCCTTGAGAAAAAAGAAAAAAAGTTTAGTAAGTTTTATACTTATCAACTCCCTGTAGTATAATCAACCCTGAATGGTTGATGTAGCTAATCCCTGTGCCTGTTTCTGACCTAAATCTGGACTATGGATTGAATCCCTGGAAATCCCCCAAAAGGTTCAATGCCAATTTGTGTTCCCTACCTATTCCTGGATCCAAACCCAAATCAGCAACAAACCCATGAAAATATCCCAAAAAGTTCACTGCTGATCTAGCTTAGACATCAACTGGGATTTCTATATAGTATGGAAATCACCCAATACTATTGATTTCTCAGTCAAACTGTTTGAACAGAGTTCTCCACCACATTCACATGGATATGCCCTAAAATGAAAATGTTAGCTGAACCCTTACTTCAATTTCAGTTAATTGGATATTTCCCAAATTAACTTGTTGAAAAGTTAGTAAAAAAAGAAGAGGAGACAACAAAAACTTGTTCCATTATCGGAATATATATTAGCACATAAACCTCCTCTTGCAACAAATCTTTTAAATGCTGCGAGAAAGGTTTCAGACGTTAAGTCGGAGACTACCTCGATGTGTATGGCTTTTGTTGCCATTCACACAGATAAGCACAGGTATCCTTTGTAAGTTTTGGATCCCCGATATTTTGTCGTTCTGACGTCAATAGGGCCAGCATAGTCTAACCCCGTATCTTCAAATGGGTGTGCCTGTGACACTCGAGGACTGGGTGGGCAGTCTACCATTGCTGTTCAGTACAATACAATACAATATATTTATTCGGCCTTGTACAGAAGATGACAAAATCTTATCACGTATAATTAGGTGAAAAAAAACAACATAAGTAACATTAAAATTAATGCAAAAATAAAATAATAATAAAAATAAATATAATAATAAATATAATAATAAATAAATAAATAAATAGAGAAAGAAAAAAAAACAAAAAAAAAAACAAAAAAGGATATCCAAAGATGAAAAAAAAAGAACTTAAAGATAAAGGGCAAAGAAAAGAACAAAAATAAAAAAAATAAGTAAATAAATAAAAATACAATAAATTAAAAACAAAAGACAAGAAAAAAAATTAAGTAAATAAAATTAAGATTAAAGAAAACAATTCAACAAGAATTTTAAGATCTAAGAATAAATACCAATCCACCATCTAATAACTAGTCAAGGTAATCCTTGACTAGCTTAGCAAAGGTTAGGCCGGAACCTGTGCGCTGAATTACATTTGGAAAGAGAGTTCCATTTTCGGGCAGCTTGGACGAAGTAAGAGCGCTCACCGTACCCAGATGTACATCTCGGGACAAGGAGTTGAAGACCTCGATTCGAGTGTAAGAACTGTAGGCTTTCGAATTGATATGTAGGGGATTTAGTGTAAATTAGCCTATGACGGAAGATAGGCCTCCGACGAGTCAAATAGGCCTCTACAGAGCTACCGAGTAGGGACGTAGCAAGAGCAGATACACGAGCGCTCCGAGGAAGTTTATAAATATAAATAATGACGTCGCTAAAGGCGACAAATTTGACAAATTGAGTCTAGTCTGCTAAAAATAAGGCTCCCACAGTTAAAATGGGGTAGAATAAGAGTCAACGCCAATTTCCTGCGAAAATCCACAGACAGGCAACTTGAGGAAATAGAAAGTTAGCGAAGACTGCCATAAATTTTCCCCATCAAAGCGCTGATTTAGTCGCAACAACTAAATTTCGAATTGAGTTGAATGCCCAAATTCTTAACTGACTCAACATATTCCAGCGTGGAATTATTCAACCGAACTGAAGGCAAATCAGTAGGGAAAACGGTTCTATATACCGGCAGACAGTAAGACTTGTGTGGGTTAATGGCAAGCTCATTACCCATTGCCCATTCGTGTACGTGCTGTAGGTCATCATTGATTCGAGCAATACAGTCCTCGACCAGGCCTATGTGTCTGCTAAGGTACAACTGAACGTCATCGGCATACAAATGCACAGAACCAGAAGGGGAGGTCATTTATATAGAGGGATAAGAGAATAGGTCCTAGAACCGAACCTTGAGGAATACCAGCGTAAGGGGACAATGGAGAGGAGATAGAATTCTGCACTTTTAAAACCTGCTCACAATTCGAGAGGAAAGCAGAAATTAACCCAACGACCGATGAGGAGAAGCCATATTTTGTGCCAAGTTTGCAGATTAACTTGACATGACTCACCGAATCAAGGGCCTTACTGAAATCGAGTAGGACCAGCACTGCTAAATGATCATTGTCAAGAGCCTTATGAATATCAGATGTGACCTTTAATAGAGCAGATTCACAACTGTGACCTGGGCGAAATCCTGATTGCCAGCCTGACCATAAATTCTCTGATGTACATAATTTTTTCGAGTGTTTTAGCAAGAAAATTTGGTACGCTAATAGGGCGGAGATCACTAGGTAGGGAGGGACGTGATTGATTTTGAATGGGAACAACTATTGCTTGCTTCCATTGAGAGGGAAATTGCGAAGTGGTATGTCACAAATTATATATTTATATATATTTATATATTTACCTCGCTGTGTCGTTGACTGCAGCTGAGTGCCCCTAAATAAATATTTGTGTTGTTGTGTGTCGCTCTTTCTTCTGCTTTTTTTTTTTTTGCTTTGGAATATGCAGAATTTTATTTTAGAATTTTGCAACATTCGCCGATTGGGGGCAAATCGTTTTTCGGTGTACTGCCACCTTCAATCAAAAAATCCGGCAATTCTTGCGCTAAGTGAAACCAAGGTCATTTCTGATGCTTATTCTAATCAATATCACGTCCCTGGTTATAGCTTAGTGCCTCTTTTTTCTCAGCATAGAGGGATCGCAGTATATATTCGGAATGATGTGGCCTTTACCATTCTAAAAGATTTTCCAACTTCTGCCAATCCTGAGTTTAATTACATCTGGATTAGGTTCAACCTTCACAGACACATCATCTACTTTTGCTTCCTTTATCGCAGTCCAAATATGTCTGATAACGACACGGTATCCGCATTTGACAATATCTCCAACAATATTGATCATTTGCTTTCTGTCTCCCCCTCTTCCGAAATCGTCCTGCCAGGCGATTTTAATGTTCATAACATACCGTGGCTCAGACATTCTTCTATCACAAGTCCTGCGGGCCGATTCGTTGAACTATTTTGTGAATCTTTCAATTTGCATCAGTTAGTGGATGCACCGATGAGAATCCCTGATGCAGCTGGAGATAGGGCCAATTTACTAGATTTGTTTCTGTAATCTCACCCTGACAAATATTCCATCTCTGTCGGCTCCCCTCTTGGTAATTCAGACCACTGTCTAATCACGGCTCAATTTATCAACTCTGCGCCGCCCTACTTCTCCACCTACAAGTAGGCTTCTCTGGCACTATAAGAACGCTGATTGGGAAAGTCTCAATCAGTATCTGAGAGATATTGATTGGTCGGTCTGTTTTGCTTCGAGGGTTGCTGGTGAATGCCCATTAGAACTTAGTAACATACTAAGTCTAGGCATGCGTGAATATATTCCGTATTCTTACAGCAGATCTCAACAACAGCAAAATCGCTCTTGGTTTAACGATAAGTGCAACCAAGCTATAAAAGCGAAAGAGTCAAGTGCATCCTTGTCCAGAACTGAAAGAAATCTACAAGGCTGTACGGAACACCTGCAAGTCCATTATCCAGAGAGAAAAATTTCTTTTTGACCAGAATGTTAGACAAAGAACCTTGGCAAGCCGCAAAGGTAGTAAAGGTTTCTGGTCCCTGGTCAAAACCATCAGGAACAACTTCAGCAGTTCCTCTATACCTTCACTACTTAATAATGGTGAAGTGGTTGTTGACTCCCTGGATAAAGCTAATATTTTGGCTGCTAGATTCGCATCAAATTCTTTTCTTCCACCCACTTCACAGGCACCTGTCGTGCATCCCCCGTGCGGATGTGTACAAGTGCCAATACACATCCGTACGAGAGATGTGTTCAAGGTCCTTAATGGTATCAACGTCTCTAAAGCCGCAGGCCCTGATGGTTTCTCGCCCATATTAATTAAAAGCTGTGCCTCATCTTTGGCTAAACCTCTGCGCAAACTATTCTACCTGTCCTATTCGACAGGAAAATTTCCAACTGCTTGGAAACTAGCTCACGTTCAGCCTATTCCCATGAAAGGAGAGGGTAGCGATCCCTCAAATTATCGACCAATTGCAATCACTTCGATTCTTTCAAAGGTTTTTGAATCTATCATTAACTCCAAATTAATGAAGTATCTGGAAACCAATCAGCTCATCAACGATCGCCAATACGGCTTCCGGCACGGTCGCTCATCTGGAGACTTACTGACTTTTCTTACGGAACGTTGGAATCGTAGTCTTCACAATTTTGGTGAGTCCAAAATCGTTGCTCTAGATAGTTCAAAGGCCTTTGATAGAGTCTGGCATCCAGCCCTTTTAGCCAAACTCAAAGCACTTGGTCTTTCCCCTCCTCTTCTATTATGGATTCAAAGTTTTTTATCTAGTCGCCAAATACGTGTTGTAATAGATGACGTTATATATGAACCTCATCCTATTAATGCCGGTGTCCTCAGCGCTCTGTTATTTCTCCGACTCTATTTCTAATCTTCAAATATGATCTACTTTCCCTTACTTTCAATCCTATCCATAGCTTTGCTGATGACAGTACCCTTGATTTCGCATACTCCTTTGACACCCTTGCGGATTCCAGAGGGAACGCCACATGCGTTAAACGAGACTGCATGATAAGATCATTGAATAACGATTTTGACAATATTCTCGCTTGGGGCAAAGTGAATCGCGTCGAATTCAATGCATCTAAGACCCAAAGATGTCTCATCTAATTAAAAGAAGACCATCACTTAACCACTTCCGTTTCGTTTGATGGTGCATTAATTTCTGATTCACCGTCACTAAGCATCCTTGGCATTAATATTTCCAGTAAGTTAAGCTGGACAGATCACATCTTCTCGGTTGCCAAAGAAGCATCATAATGTCTTAGTTTTTTGAAAAGGTGTAAGAAATATTTCAGCCCATCAAATATAGCGCTTCTGTACAAATCCTACATCAGACCTAGAATGGAATACAATTCCCATATCTGGGGCGGGGCTGGTCGCACAGCCTTAGCTTCATTGGAAATTGTCGAAAAGAGAGCCTGCAAGCTCATTTGCGATGTGGCAATTACTTGTCATATCGACTCGCTCGAGCACCGTCGCAATGTTGGATGCCTTTCGCTCCTTTATCGCTATATGCATGGCCAATGTTCTGATGAAATATCTAGTCTGATCCCTTGTAGAATAGTCCCTGCACGCAATACTCGCGCTGCATCCCGCGCTCATCCTTTTACCCTTCAAATTACCTTCGGGCGTACACTAAAATTCCGTGATGCTTTCTTATCCCGAACTGTGCGAATGTGGAGCAGTCTACCATCTTCTGTCTTTCCTCCGGCATACAACCTGCGAAAGTTTAAGGGCGACATACATCGGCACCTCCGCCGCTCTCCTCATATCCCTTAATCCTTTCCCTATCTCCTTCCTGCCACGCTGTGCTTTGCATCATAGAGTATCCCCTGAGCTTGGCTTAATAATAAAAAAAAAAAAAATATGCGTTAAGGGACATGACAAGTAGATCGCTAGTAGCTTTACGAACTTGGGTGGTAAAGCATCAGGTCCAATAGAACCTCGGGGCCATCCACACAATGAAAGGAGAAACCCTCATGAGAGAAGTATTCCTGAAAGTTGTAAACAAGCGTAGTTGCAGCTACAGAGCTAGAAGCAAAATAGTTGTTTAGGTCATCAGGATTGAAATTTGCAACTGGTGGATCCTTCCTATGAATACCGAGACTTCGAACATTATTCCATAGCTTTTTCGCAGGTAGTTTTGGATCTAGCTTGGTCCCAAAATAGGCACATTTAGATGATCGAAGTAGAGAAATAGCTTTATTGCGCACTCTTTTATATCTACCATGAACTACACTGTCTTGAGTTCTTCTAAATCGCTTAAGCAAGAAATCACGCTCAGCCATCGCCTGACGAATTTCATCTGTAATCCAGGGACATTTATTGTCACGAGTACTGCAAGTTTTCAGAGGTACACACTGATTATATAAACGCAGAATGGTGTTGGTTATGATAGAAACTTTACCATCCAGGGAGTCCTCATCATATAGGTGATTCCAAGAAATTCCGTTGCAATCGTCCGAAAGTGCCTGCATATCGATGTGAAGGAGACTGAAAGTGGAATAGCGGACAAATTCATCTCGTATGTTAAAAATCGTGATCAAAGTTGCTTGGTGGTGAAATTTGAGTATGAAAGAGAATTTTATTATTGTTGGTAGTAAGCACATAATCTAGCTGAGAAGGCGAGGAACTATTAAAATACGTCGGCAAGTTGTTAACTAACTTCAAGTCTAAGATCTGTAAAAGATACAGAAAATTATTTACTGCAGGACTGTACCATAGTGCATTAACATTCATATCTCCGCAGACTACAACATCCCCAAATTTCAGCTGAGCATTCGACACCGCATCAAGGAACTCCACCGCATTGTGTAAATCAAAACAATTTGGAGGGCAGTACAAGCCAAAGAGAGCACATTTATCAGAAGAAGAACACAATTTGAGTCCAAGAAACTCAAATTTATTACCTTTAGTCGACAATTTGATAATGGATGGATTTAGAGATTTATGCACATAAACGGCCACAACACCGCCTATGCGGTCATGTCGATCATTAATGAAAACATTATAATTAGGTATTGAAACAAATTTGGAGTTAACATATCCATTTAACCAGGTTACGCAAACAATAATTGCGTGAATATTACACTCCGAAAAGATATCTCTCACTTGATCAGCCTTGTATCTCAGACTTCTCGCATTAATGGAAACCACATTCAAACCGGAGGCACGATTAGTAAAGATTCGGCACCGAGCTCTTACCTTGTCCAAGGGAGAAAGATTAGCTGACATCACTCATCGACATCAGGCACCTACAGTAGACCAATATATGAAACCAATGGATGGAGTGGTATAATTCTCAGACCCAAACAAAAACCTAAACTGAAAAACTAATGCTAAGAACTTATCCAACCAAAGAAGCATTACAGATAAAAAATAAATAAATAAATAAATAAAATAATAGAAAATAAGACAAAACAAAATAAAAAAGAAAGTAAAAAGAAAAATAAAATGAAATAAATAGGAGAATACCTACAAGCAAAAATAACAGGCAATATTAAATTATTAAATTACAATAAACAATAATATCAGACATCTAAGCGTTAGAGGTATTTTCTGCAGCAATTATATATATGTGTTGCAGCACGTTGTCTAACACATATTACGCAGAGATGGATCTTTCTTTTAACAGCGTGTAGATCAAAAACTGGCTTCGTATGGTGTTTAAGACTAATTGTGGTCCACCATGCAAAGTTTCTTTATGATAATGATCAATCGCTAAGTCAGTGAAGTGATGATCTTTAGGGAATATAGCTGGATGGCATGTTGAGATTGGCAGGTTTAAATTCTGCAACCTGGCACCAACTTTCAAGATTGATTCTTTCTCTAAAAATGGACAAAGCCCTATAATTCTGCTATTTTTTGGTAAGTTTTCTCCTGCTTTTAACTGCTTGAATTCATTTTCGAATTCTTGCTGATGTACTTGCTGAAGTACTCTTATTTTGGCTGTTTCTATGTCAGCCGGTGTCAATCTGTCAATGTTCCTTTCATCTTTATGCTTGCAGTTATGGACGAATCGGAGACATTGTGCAGTGACATGCAATAATCGTTTGTGTGACAAGAATCGCTCAATTATTGTTTCGAGCCCTTCGCTTTTTTGCAATGCAAGAGCTTTTACTGTCTTTAATTCATAGGTCGTCTCTCTGCTAAGGCTCTTATTGCCAGTCTTGGCTTGGTGTTGTGATCCCAAAATCACAGCCACATGTACAATTACTTACCCCCTATGGACATTCCAAAAGAGCATAATTATTCATATTGCATAAGCATTCATATTGCATAAGCATTCATATTGTGGTCTCAAAATACCACACCATGCATATACAAATATCCATATCCAAAATGTACAAATATCCATAATTACTTACCCTTATAAATTTCTTCATATGTCCAAATATGCATAAGATGCACAAATATGTATTCTTATTACTTACCTCCATAAATTTCTTCTCGCATAAATAGCCACTTATGAAAAGTTAACAGAATGCTTGCTCAACATTTTTGTTCAAACATAAATCACGGAGTTAATGTACTCCACATCGCATATCACTCGCAATTTCAAGAGCGGGATCAAATTACAAGACCCAAGCCAAGAAATTGACGAAGTCACATACTTTAAAATCGTCTTATCTTTCCATTTTTTTATGCTTATTGTCCGATTGTCCAGTTGAATGCACCAATCAGAAAAATTTTTTGATACTTTTGCTGACGCAGGGGCGTCAGATATTTTCGATGATAAAATATGTTGCAAGACTAAAGAAGTCGAAGCTCAGGAGAAGCACTCTTCAAGTGAATACGCGATTCGGGAAGTCTTTTTAATTCGAAGTTTCATTTAAAGATAACTTAAAAATATATATAATATAAAGTTGAAATTAAATTCGTTTTTTTTAAAGAGTGTTTGTTTTTTTTAAAGGAAAACCTTACCTGAGCTTTCCCCTTAAGTCGCTCTTCTCCGTAGGGAAAGCACAGCGACAAATAGGGTTACAACAACTGGTGGCAGCGGTGGGATCCCTAAGCAGACCAATTTCGCTATTTCGTTAAAATAAATTTAAACCGGTGTGTAACAAGTGTTTTATTTGAAAAATTTTTTTTATTATGATAGAGTGAAAAAAAACCAACGTAAATATTGTAACAAAAGTTACAACAAATGTTCCCGAAATATCCAAAATTCTTCAAAATAGCGTATAAACGCGTTCATTAAATTCAAATTTCAAACTAAAAACCATTTTTATCGGAGCATTATCATATACATATATGTGTGTTTAATATAATATGTATATTGTGGCAGGCGCGTATACAGGGGGAGGGTCACGGGGGTCATAACCCCTCCCAAAGCACTGGCTCACCTTCGCGGTGAATTTAATGGGACGCTGAACTGTAGTGAGTTGTAAAAGTGTAACAGAGCGCTTTTCGTATGGTATGGACACAATGTGTAGCTGACGCCGGCGATTAATGCTAGTGCTGTAACACACTTTTGCAATCTGCGGCGACAGCTAGCCCTGGGTTTGGCGGTTGTTTGTCTTCTTTTGAGTAGTAATAGTGGGCGGGTAATAATTGTCAATCGCTCATAACTCTTCGTCTTTGAAACGTGTATGATTTCTTTATAATTTTCTTGTGTTTTATATAGTGTCGAAAGTTATCTATCATACGTATCACAGAACGGAAAGTAATTTTGGAATACTACATATTTATTTTAGTGTTTGATTGTTTAGAAAAAGGCACGCAATGCATAGCAGCCCGATTATTATGATGCTTTTATATTTTTGTTGCGCGGATTACTCCCATAGATGAAAAAACACACAGTTTCGAGATTTGAAAGTGTTATTGTTTCTAAGAAATTGGTCAGCGGTCTGATTTTCCGACATAGAATCGATGACTGGACAACTTGGTGGGGAGCTCGCAACAGAAGCATGCAAACTGACTTAACAAATTTTGATTTGGGGTGCTTCCAGTAGAACCCTAGTTCCATGCAATCATCAACGTATAGCTAACCGTTGATTTTTCTTAGCGACACTGATTGAAGCCTGAGTCATTCAAAATTATTACGTTCGTAGGCAAGCATTAAATTTTTCTTAGAAAAATACTTGTAAATTGCTGTTAGGAATTTTAATGAATAACTATTCACCGACAACGGTCCAAACGAATTGGTGGATTGATTCTGGTGGTTCACTCTTTCGGACAAGGGAACAAGCATTCAGCATGTTTCCAAAGAGTTATATTGATTTAGGTGCCTTAGCTGGGCTTGGTAGCTAAAGATATTTATTAGCGTTGGCACTCATATATTTTGTTATTAGAAGTTTACTTGAAAATTTTTCTACAATATTTTTATACACTATTGGTGGCTCAAAATCTTCAGCTGGATTAATTCGAGTGTCACCAAAATAGATTCTACAATTTTACGTCAGAATTTTTACGGAAAAACTATAAAAATAAAATCCATTCGCTTTCCTCTGTGATAGTTGGCGTTAATTGGCTTGTACTCTCGTATTAATTCAAGTAGTGTTGTTTGATTTAACTTCACGTTTACTTTAAATTTGTAGGAGAAGGATAAACTTGCTATATTAGTTAGCGATGGAGGTAGAAATAGTAGCGAAAATGTAAAGCAGAAGACTGATAAGACTTTTTACAACTTTTTTCAGAAGAACGCAAGATCAGTTAAGTTTCCATCAGAAGAAATAGTCAGTAAAATATCATGTACTTCTACTCCATTCCTTTGGATGTGACTCAAGGTGCAAACTCGCTCTCAGTCAATCACTTCACCCGTGACAGAGTGGCTGGCGACAGGAAATATTTCTACAATCTCTGCACGAAAAGGCGTATCAGTTATGAGTCCTTAATGTCCACCCTGAGATCGACATAATATTATCGATAGGTTTTCCAAATCAAACCAAAAATGGATTTTGTGATATAACGTAAATATGATTAAAAAAAATTTTAGAAGCGACTTCTTCTGACTTTTTCCTCCTCCTCCTTTTAGTTGTGACCCCCCCTAGACTTCCGGTCTGGATTCGCGCCTGTATTGTGGTCTAAATTGACTTTAAATCAATTAAAACGTAACAAAAGTAGTACGAAAAAAATAAATGGTAATATCAAAATTTTTTTTTGGTATAATTTAAGTAATAACAATAAAAGATAACAAAAGCAACAATAATGATAATAATAAAATTTGTACAACAACTTGAGTAATAATAACAATAAAACGATAACAATAGAGACAAGAACAAAATAGAAAAACGCATCAAAACTGGGCTTACTAACTAAAAGTAAACAGTGAGAAAAATACGCAAAAATAATATTATAAAAATCAAAGGTCGGTGGACGGACGGTCCCGACCCATCACTGGTGTGATCCGGAAAGAGACGGGCTGTCTCTTATAATCGATAACAACAAATACAACCCTTTTTAGCAACAAAAATAAAAGGATACGACTGCTGAATGGACTAAGACATCGGACAGGGCGCATCATACCAAAAAAGGAACGCACAAAGGAAGAACAATTAAAAAAAAAACACAAAAATATGTACATATCAAGTAAGAATTTTTTCCTTTTCTTTATTATATATCATTATAGCTATCACATGTAGTAGTTAGAGTATTATTTAAAGAAACAAAAAATATATAACTAATTAGTAAAGTGCAAGTTCCTAATAAATCCATCTCTTTTGCAAGACGTAAAATTTTAAATCAGTGGCTTGTTTCCGTATCGTGATTTGCCGACGGAAAGTTTTAGTTTCATCTTGTCTGATAATCGTTGCAATTTTTGCAAATATTTTGGTGAAAACTGTAACTGCACACGCCTAGATCGGGATTTCGTGGTTAGAGAGGTCTATGCTGGTTTTAACCACTGTCAATTTAGAGATTCCTAGTGAACGACACTGCTTCTGTGGTTAATCCCTGCATGATTTTCTCCGATGAATTTAATCTAATGATTGTGGCATGTGTATGGATGTGTATTCAACGGTGTTAATTATACGCTAAATTGCATATTTATACAATACTCGAGCGCTGAGCATCTAAATCAAATTAAAACAAAAAATGTGTGTGAAGATTATTTCCAATAACAGTGACTATTATTATTAGCTCATGTGTTTGTATGAGGAAGAGCAGTCAGAGAGAAATACATATTCCCTTTAAAACCAACAGGATAATCCTAAACATATACGGAAGACAACAAAAATTATTTTAAAACAGTCAACTATATTATATAATACAAACAATTTTTTTTTTGTGTTGAATAAATTTAGCACGCAATATTCTACCGTAATATTTTTAAAAAAAAGGAGCGCTAGTGAAATATTACTTCGCAACAAGTTCTTAGTGTAAAATACCTCACCACGATACACAGGAATATTTTGTGTCCATATAATGAGTGATAATATAAACGATATACATTAAAAGGGACTTAGATCATTAAACCAACTTAACTTTGCTTAAAATAGATTTTCTATACAAAAATTTTGAGAAGTTTTATCGGTTTCTACACAAATTTCTGGTAGATTCAATAATTAATACTACGGAAACTGTGAACGATTTTGTTCTTGTTGATGAAGGCTTCTCTGTGAAAAGAAAAATACAAGAAGAAAAAACAACCGCCTCGTCCGGGGTTTGAAACCGGGACCTTCCGCTTGCCGGGCGACTGCTCTTACCACTGAGCTAACGAGACAGATGATTTTCCCTCTTGCATTTATCAATTTTTATAATTAGCCTACTAAGCCACGTTTTGCTTTCAGCTGGTATTAACCAGTAACGATGAAAGCGCAGAAATAAATTTTTTGTAAATTCAATTTTTAATTTTTTCCCTGACGGGAATCGAACCGACACTTATTAGAATCGGTCAAGATAGAGAATAGAAGAATTCTTAAGAACTTTTATTAAATGATTCTAAATTAAATCACAAATACAAGAAGAAAAAACAACCGCCTCGTCCGGGGTTTGAAACCGGGACCTTCCGCTTGCCGGGCGACTGCTCTTACTACTGAGCTAACGAGGCAGATGATTTTCCCTCTTACATTTATCAATTTTTATGATTAGCCTACTAAGCCACGTTTTGCTTTCAGCTGGTATTAACCAGTAACGATGAAAGCGCACAAATAAATTTTTTGTAAATTCAATTTTTAATTTTTTCCCTGACGGGAATCGAGCCTACACTTGTTAGAATCGGTCAAGATAGAGAATAGAAGAATTCCTAAGAACTTTTATTTAATGATTCTAAATTAAATCACAAATACAAGAAGAAAAAACAACCACCTCGTCCGGGGTTTGAAACCGGTACCTTCCGCTTGCCGGGCGACTGTGTAGGTTCGATTCCCGTCAGGGAAAAAATTAAAAATTGAATTTACCAAAAATTTATTTGTGCGTTTTCATCGTTACTGGTTAATACCAGCTGAAAGCAAAACGTGGCTTTGTAGGCTAATTATAAAAATTGATAAATGCAAGAAGGAAAATCATCTGTCTCGTTAGCTCAGTGGTAAGAGCAGTCGCCCGGCAAGCGGAAGGTCCCGGTTTCAAACCCCGGACGAGGCGGTTGTTTTTTCTTCTTGTATTTGTGATTTAATTTAGAATCATTAAATAAAAGTTCTTAAGAATTCTTCTATTCTCTATCTTGACCGATTCTGACAAGTGTAGGTTCGATTCCCGTCAGGCAAAAAATTAAGAATATAATATCTTAAACTATCGTCGCGATGAAAATCCCGTAAATCGTCGACTGGAAAGATTGAAATCCTTTTTAAAAATCGACCATTGTAATATCGAGGAAAAAACCTCAATAATTAATATTTGTAGACAATACAACGACATTTTTTTCTTGGAGGGCGACGTACTGATATGTACTGATGCCGGATCTCATAGAATCCAAACCCAATTGGATAAAATCCCAGTGTACATAAAGCCATATCGGCTGCCGGAATCTCAGAAGAACGAAATTCACCGGCAAGTTAGTGAAATGTACGAAGCGGGTACCATACAACATAGTAAGAGTCCGTGGAATTCTCCACTCATCATAGTACCAAAAAAAGCTGACAGCCAAAGTAACAAACAATGGAGAGTTGTGGTAGACTTTCGTAAGCTCAACGACATTCCAGTCGGAGATGCTTACCCACTTCCAAATATATGCGATATATTGGACCAGTTGGGAAAATCAAAATATTTTAGCACTCTCGATTTGGCGAAGGGATTTCGTCAGATCTTGGTAGATGGACGTGACCGAGAGAAGACTGCTTTTAGTACTCCTTTTGGTCACTATGAGTATAAAAGAATGCCATTTGGTCTGAGAAATGCCCCGGCAACATTCCAGAGACTAATGAACAATGTCCTCATGGGTATACAAGAATAGAATGCTTTGTATATGTGGACGACATTGTTATATATGGGTATGATATGAAGGATCATAATAACAAGCTGGTACATGTTTTGGACAGACTGAGAGAAAATAACCTTAAACTTCAGGCTGACAAATGTCATTTCATTGAGAGAGAACTCACATATTTGGGTCATATAATTTCTGAATATGGTTTGAAGCCAGATCCAATGAAAATAAGCGTAGCTAAAACGTATCCTAGACCGAAAAAAGAAAAAGATGTAAAATCATTTCTAGGATTCATAGGTTATTATATACGATTTATACCCGACTTCTCCAAAATCTCTAAATCTTTAACAAGATTACTTAAGAAAAATGAAACCTTTAAATGGGACGCCTTCTGTGAGGAGGCATTTGTGTTATTGAAAGAGAAACTCATCCATGCACCTGTATTGGCTTACCCAGATTTTGAGCAACAATTTCTAGTAACAACTGACGCAAGTGACGTAGCACTAGGAGCTGTGCTGTCGCAAGGCAAACTGGGAAATGATCGTCCTATTTGTTATGCCAGTCGTACGCTTAATTCAGCGGAAACGAGATATTCAACGACAGAGAAGGCATTACTGGCAATAGTCTATGCAGTAAAGCAATTCCGACCTTATGTGTATGGGAAAAAATTTACTATTCTAACAGATCACAAGCCTTTGCAATGGCTCATAAACTTGAGGGAACCATCCTCTCGATTAATGAGGTGGCGAATTTTATTAGAGGAATATGAGTATGAAATAAAGTATAAACCTGGTAAATGTAATGCTAACGCTGATGCATTAAGTCGAATAAAGATCAACGAGTCTGAAAATAATGATAAAATTATACGGGTTCTAACCCGAAATCAAACAAAAAAACAACTCGAAGTAAATTCCCCGAGAAAAAATGATCTAGATAAAAATAGCACAAATGGTAACACAATAAAAACAAATTTGGCAGAATTAACTGAGAACATGGAATCTCTTATAACACGAAAAGTGAAATACAAATATTTTCTGTTACCTCTGTTTAACACAACCGGGGGACTTGAATTAACGGAACTCTTCCCTGCTATTAATAGTATTAAGATAGGTGAATATGAATCATTTAAACTGAATAATTAATTCTTTTATATAACCAAAATACCTATCCCCATAAGAACTGAACAGGATAAGGAGTATATGAAAAAATCCTTAAAACAATTTTTAAAGTCATGTGAAAGAAATCGAATTACGGAGTTTCACATCTCAATACCTGTCTATAGTAACGACATACTGTTGGAATTTAAGAATATCTTGTACGATTTAAAAGTGCACACGGAATTTAAAATATTCCTTTCTCGAAATATCAAGACTCATGTTAAAAGTTCTGAAGACATTCAGCAAATATTGAAGGAATATCATACATCTCCGATAGGTGGACATCAAGGTTTTACCAGAACACTCAAGCGTATTAGGATGAAATACCATTGGCCAAGTATGCTCAGGGATATAAAGAATTATAATCGAAGGTGCGAATCGTGCCAAAAAAATAAGCTAAATAAATTTAACAACATACATTTAACAATACCCAATAACTACAACGAGTTCGCAACCTTTTGAAAGAGTAGCGTTGGACATTGGTGGTCCGCTTCCTGTGAGCTATAGGGGAAATAAATACATCCTCACCTTCCATGATTTAACTAAATTCTCAGATGCGGTGCCTATAAGTAACGCAGAGGCATACACTGTAGCAGAAGAATTTTTCAAAAATATAGTATGAAGACATGGCATTCCCGAATCATTGCTTACAGACCACGGCAGTAATTTTGTAAGTAACATGTTTTCAGAGGTGTGTAAGTTGTTAAAGATAAAGAAAATACAAACTACTCCTTACCATCAACAGACGAATGGTGCTCTGGAGAGAAGTCACCGCACTTTAGCGGAATACTTACGACACTACGTTAATAATGGCTCTCAGACTTGGGATGAATGGATACCGTACGCAATGTTCGTGTACAACACCACTCCTCATAGTAGTACTAACTTCTGCCCTTATGAACTTCTTTATGGATATCCACCAAAAATACCTACTACTCTGAAGCAATCACCTCAAACAACTTATAACTACGAAAATTAGGCGAATGAGCTGAAAGTGCGACTACAGCATGGATATCAATTAGCGAAAGAAACCATCGTAAAACATAAAGAAAAATCCAAAGAATATTACGATGGAAACAAACGAAAAAAATCTTTTAACATAGGAGACAAAGTATTATTAAAACAAGTGAAAAAGCTAGAATTGGTCTAAGACCAATTTTTATGATACCCTAGATGAATGTCCGTATGAAATTTCGTATGGGTACCCATTTGAGCAATTTTGGGTTTTGCAGTGGTTTTTCGCATATATTTCTAGAACGGTTCGTCGGACAGAAAAAATAATTATAACCAATTTTATAGGATTTCATATTCTGAAGGAGTTTTTAGTACAATAAAAATGCCTTGGGCTGATCGTTTTCACACTATACATAAAAAACCTAATTTTTTATATGGCAACACCAAGAATGGGTTGCCCGATTTAGTCCATTTTTGAAATTTTGTTTGCTAGTACAATGAAAACACCACGTACCAAATTTCAGCTCTCTAGGGCGACTCGTTCTCAGGCAGTGTTCAAATATATAACGGAAAACGAAATTTTTGTATGGCAACCCCACGAAGGAGTTGCCCGATTTGTCTCATTTTCGAACTTAATTTTACTTTCTTTTTAAAGTCTGTGTGCAAAATTTCAGCTCTCTAAGTGTACGCGTTCCCGAGTTATCGTGCGCACGGACGGACGGACAGACGGACGGACGGACGGACATGCAAAAATCAAAATAACTTTTAATATTATGCGTGGGTGTCCAATCCATTTTGCTCTACCATCATTATTTCGAGGTGTTACAAACGGAATGACAAACTTAGTATACCCTCTTAGATTTCATCTAGGGTATAAAAACACGTGCGACATAATAAGTTTTCAGCCCTATGGGAAGGACCCTATGAGGTTATCAAACTAACTTCCGAGGAAACGACCAAGATAAAGATCGGAAATAAAACGAAAACTGTCCATAATAATAATTTGAAACTATTAGAAGAATGAACTTAAAAATTGATATCCCTTGATGAAATTTATATATATAGCACCCTATTCTTCCACACCCACTTTTATGTACAGTAAAGGGTAGCATGACAAATAGCTCTAATAGATTGAAAATTTTAACTTAATTGCAGCTCAACGAATTGCTCAAAGTTACTCATCCAGTATAGGATTATCTGACACTCTCTTAATTATTAAGTTAATTCTTATAAGAATATTCAATTGTCCCTAAACACTTTTCCTAACCGCAATAAAGTGTGTTGATGTAACTAACCGTACATAATTCGAATACTGACTTAGCTCATACAATGCTTTTGCTTGGGTTCTTTCTGATCGCTGCTATGCTAATTTTTCTATCAAAACTATTTACTCTCTGCAACGAATTTAAAATCTAAAATTTTTCCAGATATGATTTGGACAATAGTCCTCCTTGCAACTTCAACCGCAGTCCGATCTGCCGGAATCAAGATTACTCCAATAAACAATGCAGGAATATATCTTGAAAATTTAGGAAACATAGAATTCTATTCTAATGAATGGAAAATTGTAATATATTATGATTTAATAGGAATTAACTTGGGTGTAACCTATTTAAAGAAACACGCAATGGAAATTAATGACTTGTGCGGTGTGTTAAGGAACGAACCAGCATTTTCACAAGTATGTAATCATACGGTGTTAGAAATGAACCACCTGATACATGACATTGAACAGAACATTATCCTATTAGATCCAAATCTAAGGACAAGACGATCGTTATTCGGTATTGTAGGAACAATAGGCAAACCTCTTTTTGGCATCCTAAATGAGGATGATGCTAACCATTATGATGAGGAAATCGAAAGACTAAAAAGGAACAAAGAATATTTGAAGTATTTGATAAAAAAGCAAACCTTGATACTGGAAACCACAGCGAATATCTTTAATAAATCAATAAATGATATTCAAATGCAATTTGTAACTCTAAATAACAAATATAGAACGCTTCGAGGTTTTATGGATGAACTTCACAACGTAACGTATGCTAACAGGATTGTCGCTGAATTTCAATCGCTTACTTCCCTAAACACTCTTTTGATAGTAAGGTACCAAGGAGTAGTTAGCACAATTATCAATCTCGTAACAGATGTCAGACACGGGAAACCACACCCTTCTATTATTTCTCCCAGTCAATTAGAGACCCTCCTCGTCACAATACGGAGAGAAATCTCTAGTGAGCTTAGATTACCAAGTTCATTAAAAGAAACGAATCTGTTATCTATATATCTTACAATATATATATATATATATATATGCTATATATGCTTACAACGGCAAAATTATATACGACTTTAGAATTCCACTTCCTTACAAGGAAGACTACCAATTATTCAAAACCCATTCCTTACCTACAATTTATAAAGAAAATTTCACCTTCATCCAACCTAGGACTGAATTCCTAGTAGTTGATTTTAATCGTGAACATTATTATTATATGGATGCACACGAACTAGGAAGTTGTGCCACTGACAGTGAAGCACAGTTCCTTTGTCAATTAAATCATCCCATTTTTAATGGAAATAAAGACAATTCAATATGCGAAGTTAATTTACTCAAACGAGAATATTCTAAGTTACAATCATGCGATTTTCGAATCTCGAATCAAACAATCTTCTGGGTACAGCTCTCTCAAGCAAATAAATGGTTATTCTCAACTAGGATAAATACCTCAGTAGACGTGATATGTAAACAACATATTACTCCCTATACTTTGGTGGGAACTCGAATTATCGAAATCAGTAATAATTGTTACCTGAGAACAGAATTTCTGACCATTAGAGCATACAATATGAATGTAACCGAGCTAAAAAAATATTTTGTACTTTCATTAAACATAACCCAAATTTTTAACCAAACTATTAAGTTTAAACCAAGATCTGATAATGTTGGCTTAATCAAATATTCTATGCCAAACGAGCTCAAAGAATTATCCGATCAAATAAAGACCCAAATGGAACAAGAAGAAATAAGCCTAGAATCAGTAAACCCACACACCATACATCATTATACACTTGGTTACTTATCATTTCTGATAATATTACTAATAATCCCATACATTATTTACCCAAAATGTAATAATAAAAATAATAATAAAAAAAAAAAACAAAAAAACAGAACCAAAAAACAAATTACGATTGTTACTTTTAATAATTAACCAACTTTTCATTTGTAGATCAATCGGAAACGAGCCAATCCAAACGACAGACATTTATAAATATGAATGTAATTTGCACTAATTTAGGCATTTCTTTTCTAGAACTAGTACCATTATATGTGTAAAATTATCAATAATTATATATCTTTATTAATTTTAGTGCTCAAGGTTACAAAACCTAAATGCCTTCAATAATTTTAGTGAAAATTATCAATAATTATATATCTTTATTAATTTTAGTGCGCAAGGTTACAAAACCTAAATGCCTTTCTGAGAGCTAGTCTCGGACCTGGGAGGAAATGCCGGTTTATAAATGACAACTCAGTCGATTTAACAATTCAAATATAAAATTTTATAAATACTTCACTGCTTATAATTATATCACAATTCATTTACTACAAACTACTATAAAATTCAGTATACAATTCAACAAGAAATTCAAATAAAACAAAACAAATTAAAAATTCAAGTAAAATTTAATAACAAGTGACGATTCCATAGTCCGTCTCCTTTAATTCGTCTTATTCTAGAAAAAGGAAGAAGAAGAATTAATCGTCTATGAGAAATGAGTTCTACAATAAAGAAGAAGAAGTCTTAATCGTCTATGAGAACAGTATTCCTATATAAATTTAAGAGTGCTATTTTTAAGCACAAGGGCAGCAAAATGCTACTATAAAGAAGAAGAAGATTACAGATTATTCTCTGCAGCAGAATTATTCTTCTGCGTAAATGTGAGCAGCAGATTATTCTCTGCAGCAGAATTATTCTTCTGCGTAAATATGAGCAGGAGATGTTGCAGATTATTCTCTGCGGCAGAATTATTCTTCTGCTTAGGTGTGGGCAGGAGATTGCAGATTATTCTCTGCGGCAGAATTAATCTTCTGTTTAGGTGTGGGACGGAATATTGGAAATAATAGGACTATCAGATTATTCTCTGAAATATAGAATTATTCTTCTATTTTGGAGGTTGGGAATGATATTCTTGTCGTTCGGATTATTCTCCGAATCAGAAGAGCTCTGAACCAAGAATGATTTTCTGCTGCGGCTCATCGGCTTTTATAGCCGCCGTATCCAGTTATGAGCTCTCGCCTTTCGGTGTTGCCCTAGCGACGTTTATATCATTTGCATGTGTTTTGACTGAGGCAAAGGCGAAGCCAGCTGATTAGAGTAATGTCACTTGATGACATTGCAAATATGTAAACATGCTGGTACGTGTACTGCAGTGGTTTTGTGGTTATCTGTGTTTATTCCATTTTTGTTTTTTTTTATATTTTTTAAGTAGAAGAGAACAGCCTACCGACTTAAAGGTTTTAATTACAGCGTCAAGGTTGACGCTGAATTGTGGTGGAACATCCAGTGGCAAACAAGTTCAGTGAGGAACAGGATACTTCTGAATTTTTAGATAGGTATTCTGTTTTGATTATTTATTTTGGAAATGAATACTTTGTGGCTTTTTGTTTTGTAGGAAGATGTAAATATAGAAGTGGAACGCATCGAGGGAGCGTGAATGCATCGGTGGACTGAACAGCCTTCAATAATTTTAGTACATAAAGTTATCAAAAATAGATACAAAAAAAAAGAAACTATGTAAAATAACAAAATAAACATTATTTTAGAAACAGTTAATTTAATTATATAAACAGACAATAATTAAATATATACAACAGAATAAATAAATCTCAAAAAAAAAAACATAAATATATAAGTTTCTTAGATAATTTTATTCAAAATAGAGTAACAATACAAGAATTTTTATAAGTAAATATGTAGGTAATAATTTATACTTACCATAATTGTAAAAGGTATGTACCTTCAATTTGCTTCTAAATAAGACTACCCCGACGCAATTGCCATAAGAACTCTCTTTTAAGATAATGCTAATAAAGTTTATTCATTTTACGTATCAAAAATAATTGACAAAATTTTTGGTTTGGAACAAGTTTTCATTCATCAGAAAATTCTTCACCATTTCAATGCTGTGAATTTTCTTTTTATTAGGGGGAAGGGATGTTGTGATCCCAAAATCACAGCCACATGTACAATTACTTACCCCTTATGAACATTCCAAAAGAGCATTAGCATTCATATTGCATAAGCATTCATATTGCATAAGCATTCATATTGTGGTCTCAAAATACCACACCATGCATATACAAATATCCATATCCAAAATGTACAAATATCAATAATTACTTACCCTCATAAATTTCTTCATATGTCCAAATATGCATAAAATGCACAAATATTCTTATTACTTACCTCCATAAATTTCTTCTCGCATAAATAGCCACTTATAAAAAGTAAACAGAATGCTTGCTCAACATTTTTCTTCAAACATAAATCACGGAGTTAATGTACTCCACATCGCATATAACTCGCAATTTCAAGAGCGGGATCAAATTACAAGACCCAAGCCAAGAAATTGACGAAGTCACATTCTTTAAAATCGTCTTATCTTTCCAATTTTTTATGCCTATTGTCCGATTGGCCAGTTGAATGCACCAATCAGAAAAACTTTTTGATACTTTTGCTGACGCAGGGGGGTGTCAGATATTTTCGATGATAAAATATGTTGCAAGACTAAAGAAGTCGAAGTTTAGGAGAAACACTCTTCAAGTGAATACGCGATTCGGGAAGTCTTTTTAATTCGAAGTTTCATTTAAAGATAACTTAAAAATATATATAATATAAAGTTGAAATTAAATTAATTTCTTTACAGAGGGTTTGTTTTTTTTAAAGGAAAACCTTACCTAAGCTTTCCAGTTAAGTCGCTCTCCCTAGGGAAAGCACAGCGACAAATAGGGTTACAACCTTACCAACTGTGTCCTGTCCACCATGGCTCAATGCTCATTGGCATTAGACCTCGTGATGCCATATCGGCAGGATTATCCTTTGTAGGTACATATCCCCAAGTATTATTGAGGTTACCTTCTTGTATCTCGGTAACTCTGTTTGCCACATAAGTTTTCCATCTATTTCGATGACCTGATATCCAGGCCAATACGATTTTTGTATCGCACCATGAAAAGCTGCTGACATTACTCATATGCATGTCAGCTGGAACTTGACTTAGTAGTCTAGTTAAAAACACTGCTCCGCTTAACTCAAGTCTAGGCAGAGGTATTGGCTTTGCGGGAGCCACTCGAGTTTTTGATATGATCAATGTTGTTTTTATTGTGCCGTAATTGCTTTGAACTCTCATGTAGACGACAGCTGCGTACGCTGAATTTGATGCGTCGGAAAACGCATGCAATTTGACAGTTGTCTCTGTCTCTGGGGAGTTCCCAAAGATGATGTGAAGGTGCGAGTCCAATTGATGTCCCGCAGACAAAGGACTGGCGAGTCCTTCGCAACTTACCACCAACATCTCGTACAGCTGCGTGACCAGCTGCAGACTTCGATGCCAGATAGTGAATTCCTGGAGATAGTCAGGTCTAGCTTGTTGCCAGAAATTCAAAACAAGATCTGCTTACATCTTACTAATACCATTGGACAGTTGAGATCACTCGTTACGCGAATTCAATTTACGCAATTGCGGATTGTGACTCCTAGTAGCCTGAACCCGTACCGACACCATCGAGTGAGCGAGATTGAGGACGTGTCCAATCTTTATCCTGATGTATTCATGTCCCTCGAAAACGAAAATAATATTGTTACGTGCCACAAAGTGAATCAAGCGACATCTCTTAGGAATGGAAACAACTTTAGGTTAGTGTCATCTTAGTATACTTTGGGTTCGGAGAACGGAATATTCAGGAAGGTTCTAGGATAATTCGTAGAGTATAAATACGGCGCTCTGACAGCTAGGAGGCGGAGTATTATTTCAGACAGCGAAGTGAACGAAGTAAACTATTTGGATTGCGATAATTAGAAGTACAGTACTAGCGATAAATAAAGAGTCGACTTGATAATTATTTGTGAATTTGTGAGAGTAAACAGTAAAGTTAAATAAATAAAGAACTTTTGAATTATATCTGAAATATTGTGTTTTAAATAACGAACTAAGGCCACGCTCGTAACAACTGGTGTCAGAAGTAAAATACAGGAATTGAAAGTGGAGTTGGGGAAGCGGTCATTACAAACGACTGGCCTAAAGAATGTTCTAGTCGAGCGACTTAGACAAGCTTTGATAGAGGAAGAAAAGAATCCTGAGACATTCGTTTTCGAAGAAGAACCAGAAATTGAGGAAGAGCCTGCAATGAACATAGAACAGCTTTTAAGTACTTTAATGAGCAAAATGGAAGCTCGTTTTGATGAACAAAAGAATTCTCTCCAGGAACAAAAGAATTCTCTCCAGGAACAAAAGAATTCTCTCGAGGACCACAAGAAATCTCTAGAAGCCCGTTTGGACGAACAAAAGAATTCTATGGAATCCCGTTTAGATGAACAGAAGAAATCACTGGAAACGCGTTTGGATGAACAAAAGAGTTCTCTGGAGAATTGTCTAGAAAATCGCTTAGAGGAACAAAAGAATTTCCTGAAAAACTCGTTAGACGAACAAAATTTAAAAATTGAAGGAATCGAGCAAGAAGTGGCGGAAATTCAACAAAAAGTGACCGAACAGCTTGACAACTTCAAATCAGATTTGGAGAAGATGAAGCATCGACAACCACGGCACGAAGGAATTGAAATATCCAATGCAGGCAGAATGAAACCTCCAATATTTGATGGACAAAATTCGTGGCATATTTTCAAGAGACAATTCGAGGCTGCTTCCGAAGTAAACGGATGGAATGATGCAGACAAAGCTACAGCTCTGGTATTAGCACTTCGAGGTTCTGCATCAGAGCTTTTACAAACTATACCGATAGAAAGGCAACGTGATTATACTTCATTAGTACAGGCGATAGAGTTACGTTATGGAGATGAACACATGCAGCAAGTATATCGCCTACAGCTACGCAACAGGATTCAAAAGCATGGCGAATCACTACAACAACTGCAGGCTGATGTGGAAAGATTAGCTTATCTCTCATACTCTAGCGTAAATGCGGATTTCCTTAATGAAGTGGCAACAGAAGCATTTGTGAACGCTATTGCAGATCAAAATTTACAACAAGCGTTGAGGCTAGCAGGAAAGAAATCAACAGCAGAAGCACTAGCCTATGCACTAGCGTATGAATCTGCCAGGCAAGCTTCCCGAAATGCAGTACGAGTGAGAGAAATTTCGGTGGAGGAATGTACTTGTAATAGAATGCAGCCATCACAGAGCAATTCTTCACGCGGTATTCTGCGATGCTGGAATTGCAATAGACCAGGACACCTCCAAAGGGACTGCAGAAAACGCCGACGAATGGAAGCGCTAGAAGAAGGGCAGAGATATCGAGCTGGGCAAAGATATGGAGTTGGGCAGCAGACTCACAGCAGAATACCGTCATCAGAGACCACTCCTTCGCGTGGTGTCATTCGATGCTGGAAATGTAGTAGACTGGGACACCTGCAAAACGACTGTAGGAAACGAGGACGAATGCAAACAACAGAAGAAGAAGGGAGAAGATGGCGAGCTAGAGAGCAAGCTTTCCGTGAAGAGACTAGACTGCAACCTCATGACTTTGAAATCCCATACCGCAAAGGACGTATCCACGGATATGCAGAAGCTTTTTCACAACGTCCATGCAATCCTGAATGGAATCATTGCGGACGGATGGAAGAAAAAGATGACGATGACTACAATGATGATAACGAAAGTCGAAAGAAGAAAGGAAAGAAATCAAAAGATGATGATGATTACGGTGATAAAAGTAAAAAGAAGAAAGGAAAGAAATCCAAAGATGACGATGACTACAATGATGATAACGAAAGTCGAAAGAAGAAAGGAAAGAAATCAAAAGATGATGATGATTACGGTGATAAAAGTAAAAAGAAGAAAGGAAAGAAATCCAAAGATGATGATGATTACGGTGATAAAAGTAAAAAGAAGAAAGGAAAGAAATCCAAGAGCGAGGATAATGAAAGAAAGAAAAAGACGAAAAGTAAAGGGTCTAAAGATGCTGATAATGACGATGATAAGGGTATAATGAAGGTCGGAAAAGGTAAAGATGAAGTTTCTGACGATGATGATAATAAGAAGCGCAAAGGCGGCAATGAAAAGGATGACAACGGCAATCGAAAGGGCAAGAAATTTGAGGACAAAGGAATCAAAGATAAAAGACGAAAGAAAAATCAAAGCATGGAAGAGTGTTTCAACAGAACATTAATCAGACATCTCAGGAAGGTCTTCAACTATAATCAACGCGATTGGTTTCGACATATTCCTATATTTCTAATGCCTTATATATCAGCTGTTTACAATATGACCAGACAAAGCACATTTAAGGTCATTTTCGGAAAGGAAATGCGCTTACCTAGCGACCTCAAGTTTGGTATACCCAATGGCGAACAAAAGTTACCAGAAGACTACGTAACAAAGCTCAGACAACGATTAGCTAATGTGCACGAGGCCACGAGACGTTCTCCAAAGTTACCACAACACTGGGAGAGACCGTATGCAGTTAAAACTAAAATTAATAACATGCCATACAAGAATCAGCGCGGTACAAGATGCAAAAGAAAAATCGTTCATCTAGATCGCTTGGGTCAATACGGAGAGCACCAAGACCGTGGACCATCTGTTGTTCGGGACGAACAAATTTTAAGAAGGGGGTAGTGTTACGTGCCACAAAGTGAATCAAGCGACATCTCTTAGGAATGGAAACAACTTTAGGTTAGTGTCATCTTAGTATACTTTGGGTTCGGAGAACGGAATATTCAGGAAGGTTCTAGGATAATTCGTAGAGTATAAATACGGCGCTCTGACAGCTAGGAGGCGGAGTATTATTTCAGACAGCGAAGTGAACGAAGTAAACTATTTGGATTGCGATAATTAGAAGTACAGTACTAGCGATAAATAAAGAGTCGACTTGATAATTATTTGTGAATTTGTGAGAGTAAACAGTAAAGTTAAATAAATAAAGAACTTTTGAATTATATCTGAAATATTGTGTTTTAAATAACGAACTAAGGCGACGCTCGTAACAATATCATAGACTTATCGGCTGTCACGTATAGACCAGTAGCAATGTGTTGGAATTGCGATCAGCAAGGCCACTACTACCAAGACTGCTTGCAAGTAAGGCAACAGGTGTTCTGCTATGGATGCGGACGCAAAAATGTCTTTAAACTAAACTGTAGGCACTGCTTGGCGAAAACCGAGAGACGGGTCGGGAATCCCAACACCTTTTCTCGACCAGTTTCGACGTCTCGAACGACAGCAACTGTGACAGCAACTGTGACACCAAGTCCAATAGCTACCCCTGGCACTGACTGTCATGTTCTTCCTGCTATAGATCAACAACGTCCAGAAGTTACTACACAGCTATGTCCTTCCTTCGCTTCTATAGGCTTGGAAAAAACATCTGTGGTCAGTCACAGGATCGAGATGAACGACGCAACTCCTATAAAACAATATTTTTAACCGATATCACCGGCAGTACAGAAATTGATGGATGTTGAATTGCGACGAATGCTATCGCTGGGTGTGAGAGAGGAGAGCCAGAGTCTTTGTAGCTCTCCAGTTGAACTAGGCAGGAAGCCTGGAAAGGTCCGGCTTTTTTTTGACGCCAGGAGAGTCAACTCTGTTACTAAGAAGGACGCCTAGCCGCAGATAGATGCGCTTCTGAGTTGACTTCCTCCGGCAAACTACATCACAACCCGGACCTCAAAAACGCTTTCTGGCAGATCCCACTGGACACTGAGTCCAGAGGGAAGACCGCGTTTTCAGTATCTGGTCAACCTCTCAATCAGTACACCGTCATGCCATTCGACCTTTGCAATGCTCCACAAACTATGTGCCGCCTCATGGATAAGGTCAATCCTTTCGATCTTCGTGAGAATGTCCTCGTCTATTTGTACGATTTATTGATTCTGTCGTCAGACTTTAACTCTCATCTCATATTGCTCTCCCGTGCAGCGGATTGTTCGAGGAAAGCCGGCCTCACCATCAAAGTTGAGAAGAGTAAGTTTTGCATTAACGAGACTAAATACTTCGGTCTTATTGTCGGGAAACGAGGAATCAGAATAGAGCAGACCCAGATATGATCTCAGCCATAGTTGACTATCCGTCACCTAAAAGTGTTCGGCAAGTCCGACGCCTATTAGGTATGGCGGGATGGTACCGACGATTCATTCCAAACTATGCTGACTTAACTGCCTCCAAAACTGACACTTTGAAGAATCCTAGTCAGTTCCAATGGACACCTGAAGCCCAAACGTCTCTAGAATTGCTAAAACAAAAACTTACCTCTGTTCCGTTGCTAGTGAGCCCAGATTTCACCAAACTGTTCGTTATACAGTGTGATGCGAGCCAACAAGGTATTGGTGGAGTGCTGATGCAACTATATGACGATGGCCACGAGAAGCCAATAGTCTTCGTCTCGAAAAAGTTTGAACTCAGGACAGTGCAACTACAACGTCACAGAGCAGGAATGCTTAGCAGCTTTATTAAGTGTGCAGAAGTTCCGGCTCTTCATAGAGCTTTTGCCGTTTGAGATAGTGACTGATCATGCGAGCTTGAAATGGCTGATGTCTCAAAAGGACCTCAGCGATAGACTTGTTTGGTGGAGTTTGAAGGTTCAAGGGTTTCGACTTCACCATTGAGCATCGAAAAGGAAGCCTGAACGTCGTTCCTGATGTATTGTCACGGATTCATTGTGGCAGCTTAAAAACACCCGAAGATCCTGGACCGGAAGTTGACCTTAATTCACCACATTTCAACTCGTTGGAATATGATGAGCTAAGGCATAAGGTTAAATCAGCTTCTGGCAAATTACCAGATCTTTGCGTCAGGGATGGCCTCGTTTATATTCGGACTGTTCCGAGAAGAGGCGATCCGATTCAGGAAGAAGAAGCCTAGAAGATTTGGATTCCACGAGGGCTTGTCTCCGCCTTTTTTTCAAGAGAGCATGATCCGCCCCTGGCTTCTCACGGAGGTATAGCGAAAACACTGGAGCGATTAAGGAGACACTTGTACTGGCCACGAATGACAGTTGATGTCAAGCGCCTGTGACGTGTGTAAAGAAACCAAGGCCCTCAATACTATTCTTAGACCACCTATGGGAGTTCAGTCCTGTGACAGAAAGACCATGGCAAAAGCTGTACAATCGACTTTCTAGGTCCATATCCCAGGTCAGTGAAAGGAAATGTCTGCACATTGATAATTCTTGACCACTTTTCTAAGTTCCCAATTCTCAAACCCATGAGAAAGGCATCTACTGTCAACGTGTGTCAGTTCATCGAAACTGACATATTTCATGTGTTCGGAGTTCCGGAACGATAGTCTGGGACAATGGAGTCCAGTTTTGCTCAGCTCAGTTTGCCAGATTACTGGATAAGTATGGGGTGAAACACTTGCGAACGGCAGTTTACTTACCGCAAGTAAACTCCTCAGAGCGGGTGAACAGGTCTCTATTGTCAGGGATTTACAGCATACATCCGGAAGGAACATACCACGTGGAATGAGAAGTTAAGCCATATAGCTAGTTCCTTAGGAGCTCTTTCCACCAAGCAACTTGTTTCCCTACCGAACACTCTTCGGTCAGCACATGATTGATCATGCGAGCTAGTATTCCATCCATAGGAGCCTCGGAACTCTTAATGAGCCTCTGAGAGTAGATGCTGAAGACAAATTGAGATTGATCCATGCGAGAGTGCACGAGAACTTAAACTACGCATTCGAACAGGGTTCAAAGGCTTATAATCTCAGAGCGTAGCCTGTTAATTTCAAAGAGAGTCAGGATGTATTCAGACGGAATTTTGCCCAAAGCAATTTCCAGCAATAGACTAGTGCTAAACTAGGACGTAAATTTGTGAAGTGTCGAATTAAGTCAAAGAAAGGAAACTCCTTATATGAGCTTGAAGATCTGCAGAGAAGAACATTGGGAGTCTATCACGCAAAGGACATCAAGCCCTGATCGAGACCAAATTTACTGGAATAACTGTTATACTTACCTACTGTAGGTCTTGATCCTGGTAGTCCTAAGAAGGCATCCAGCCAGCTTTACTGGTAAACTATAGGATATCGCGAAGCCCTCCTATTGCCTCATCAATGGTGGTTTATATACCTGTTGGAATTCAACCTCCCCAACCTACCTCTACCCCTTATGAGTAGATAAACTCTTTCTCATCCCTTCTGGATCGGCCTCATTAGGAGGATTTTTCTTTGTCTGTCCTTCTTCCACATTTCTCTAATCGGCAACAGTCGGCCATGATCGAACCAAATCTAGATCCTGGTATCCCTAAGAAGGTATTCAGCCAGATTAACCTCGTCAATGGTGGGTGATATACCTGTTTGAATTCAACCTTATCTACGGTCTTTGTAAATTTAAGGAAGAAAATCGGCCATGTCACTACCTCCACGACGCCTTGAAGGTACACCCTTGAACGAACTTCGGTCGGAGAGCAGAGTGCGATGTCAGGGCTGGGAAAGATTTGCGACCAGTTGGTTAGGAGTTATCTCAGCATCTCGGTGAAGGAAGGCAAAGGGGGACTGACCGGCTGGATTTATTGGGTTTACAACTTCTCAGTGCATCTCTGGTGTTACAGCTCCTATGGCTGTACATAAAAAATTAACAATTAAACAAAATGAAATTGTAATTGTGGAATAATAAAATAGATAAACCGCTGATTAAAAGATTAACCTGCTTTCAATACGTTTATTGTGTATTCTTACAAAACTAACAATAATTCTACAAATTAATAAATATTAAAATAATAATTGAATTCAAACAAAATCAAAACGAAAAAAAAATTAATTCAAAAATACTTAACCTCTACTTATTGCTAATTATCTTTAATAAGAGAAAGGAATCAAATTAATAATGCGCATAAAAAAGTGATAGCAATTCAAATTTTATGAAAAAATTCAATATAATTAAACTTTGATTAATATCCTTGCGAAAAAGAAAAAAAGATTAGTAAGTTTTATACTTATCAACTCCCTGTATTATAATCAACCCTGAATGGTTGATGTAGCTAATCCCTGTGTCTGTTTCTGACCTAAATCTGGACTATGGATTGAACCCCTGGACATCCCCCAAAAGGTACAATGCCAGTTTGTGTTCCCTACCTATTCCTGGATCCAAACCGAAATCAGCAACAAACTCCTGAAAAAAAAGTTCACTGCTGATCTAGCTTAGACATCAACTGGGATTTTATATAGTATGGGAATCACCCAAAACTATTGATTTCTCAGTCAAACTGTTTGAACAGAGTTCTCCACCACATCACTTGGATATGCCCCGAAATGAAAATGTTAGGTGAACCCTTACTTCAATTTCAGTTAATTGGATATTTCCCAAATTAACTTGTTGAAAAGTGAGTAAAAAAAGAAAAGGAGACAACAAAGACTTGAGACTACAGGATTTTATTCTTAGCTTGGTAATATCCCAAAACTGCGAATTAATTATCCTTTCTCAGTGTATAGAAAAATTTAAATTTGAAATTTTCAAGTAATATCCCAGAAATTTTCCCTTTTTTTATATGTAGAAAGAAGATCCGAAATCATAGAAGTTTATTCCCAAAATCTTCAATTTATTCTAAGCTTCAGAGCGTATTTAAACTACAGAAAATTGTCTGGTAATATCCCAAAAAAATTTCAAGTATTATCTACCTGTGATTGAGGAAATACTGTGGGAATAACCCTACAATAACTTTAAGAATAAAGTCGGGAAAAATGCTAGTGGAAATCTTCTAGCTAGCTGACCTTTACTGGTGAAATATCGAGCAACAAGTGATTTTCCTTCTGAAATTGCCCCCTTTTTGTATGGTCAAGGCCAGCTGCCGTCTATTGTTCTGTGGCTTCGCTTAGTTGCTGGCTATTGTTCTAGACTTTGCGTAAGTTCACCACGGCGCTGTATATTTTATGATTTTGAGATGACGGGGGCGCCACTATTTAAATATTGAGGTTTAACATTTCTCATTAAATTTATTTTTGTGGTGATTTTTTTTCTAGTGAAAGTTTATATTTATTGTATGGAAAACACAAGTAAATAATAAATAAAATTTATAAAAACGAATGTTTACTTATTTGTGAGGACATATACGTCCTGCAACAAAACCCTGCACACTGGATATTGCAGATGATAAGATAAGTTGTTTAAAAGTTTTTTTAAAAAACTGTTGTGATTTTGTTCGCTTTTTCTTTCAGCTGTGTTTGCGAAATTGTGTTCTAGTCCTTGTAAAGACAGAACTGGACCTATTTATTAGTTGAAAAAATATATTCTATTTCACCAAGGTGTTCCTTCAACGGTTATTTTTTTGAAATCTTGCATTAGATTTCAATAAGACTGGTGCATTTATGCATGCTACTATATTGAAAAGTACAGTAAGACCTGGAACACCTTACATCTTTATGGTGAATGTTGGTAATGTTAAGCAACCTGGCTGCTGTATGTATCTTTTTTTTACTTGTAAGTAAAAAGTGGAAAAGTGGCACAGACTTCCGTCCACTGGAGGTATGTTATGTTGCCTAGTATTTTTTTATATATATATATTTTAAAAACTATATATTGTTAATGAACTATACGCATATTAATAATAATTTTTTTTTTTTATGTGTCTAATGACTCTTTTATTGTTGGCTCTTTGGCTCTTTTAAAAATTCCTTAAAAGTAGGTGGCAAAAGGCTCTACAAAGTGTAAAAAAAGACGCTAGCTAAACTAAAGTTTTAAAAGTCAATAGGGATAAGTAAAACAATTAAACTAAACAAATGACACAGAACTAAAACAAAATGACACAAAAAGTAAAACAAATTCAAACAAAATGCTCAAAAGAGTCTATAAACGGTCACGAGAATTTTGAAAAAATATTAAGTAATAACCAAAAGTTTAAAACCAGTCCCAATTTTGACAATTAGGTAAGTGGCAGTTCCAAGCAGTTCCAAAATTCCAAAATGATCTAATAAAAATAATGACCTAAACGAGCGAATTTTCAACAGAAAATTTTGCAATTTTGCACCGAGACCGAAACCGAATAAAAAATTAAAAAACCGAACGAACGAACGAAAAAATTTACCCGATACCGTTATAGAGTCCCGCGAGGGCAGCCTGTAGTATCATAGACCTCTACAAACTGCCCTCATCATCCCTCCAGCTTAGCATCTCTAACAGAGTGCTTGTCCTTCCCACAGCACGTGCAACGATTCCTAAGCGGGGAGAAGCCCCGTGGACTAGTGTTGCAAATGCTGTGGCCTGCTATCACCAGCGAAAGACAAGAGCACCGTCCTGCACCGACGACAGTGGTTGCCATGTGCAGTTGAATGTGTCTGCGTTCGTTGCCAGATATTCAAGACGTAAACGTCTCTTCAACCTGTCAACGAAGTGGCGCTTAAGTGCGTGTGCGTGGTGTTGTGGGTCAGTGTTCTGATTCCCAGCTTCGGCTCTCATGTAGTACAGGTGAATTGTAGATTTGGCCAGTGTCAACACAAAGCTAATCAAACAATTCACTCGACTACATACCTTTGGTCCCCATAGAAACGATGTCCTAGTAATGCCGAAATTCGGGTGGATCAACTGACACATACCGCGCACGAGATCCATTAGACCCTGCAAAGCCGGACAAGTGAAGAACCTGTGAAACAGGGTGCCCTCACCAGCACAAACTGTGCAAATCCTCTGAACTCGGCGGTCGATATGTGACAACTGATTAGGATGCATAAGACTGTGATGCAGCAATTTGAATGCTACATCAGCATCTTTGTAACTAGAAGGATAACTGTAGACTACTCTGCAAGTTATCCCTCCCATCACGCCCATATTCACCCCGAGGTGTGTTCGCCATCTGTTGTATCCTGTATACTCCGGAGGTCTTATTGACATAAGCACGTCACGGAGCACACGTGTTGTAAGTGTGCTGAAAGGTGTGTGTGGTGGTCTGTTCAGAACGAAAGCATCTTCCAACTAAGTGCCAGGGTCACTGGTCCCAAGTTGGCGAAATCTCTCCCGCGCAGAAGCAGCCAGGTCGTGTAGTTGTGCAGTGTTAGTGTTTATTCGACAGTTTCCAGAGATATCAATAATATCTCCGAGAACCGTCAGTGTATGCGTGTCAGCTTCAAAACCCCGACCATTACCGAACACTGAATCTATTAATTCAGGATTAAACCTGATTGGAATCGACGCGAATTGCGTGTACCTTAGAGCATTCCACTGAAGGTGAAATGCTGGCCTGATTCTGCCCCAGGTCTGAATCGTTGAGATTAGATCCTGTGGCCAGTCACGAGGATAAGGTGGTCGAACAGAGAGTAGGTAGTAATACTCCCCTATGCCGATCCCTCCCAGTACATTCACCCACAGTTGAGAAATCAAGCTATCTCTCTGGCAAAACACTCTTTGGAATGCCCGCACTTGGAGACACCTTGATTTCACAACCAAGTTAGTGAGACCTAATCCACCTATCTTGACTGGCAGACAGAGCGTGCTTTCAGCAACCCATCGTCTTCCGCACCAAAAGGCGTCTATCGCTTTTGCTTGAAGAAGACCTACGAAGTCTTCATCAAACGTCTCAGACTTTAGCAGATGAACGATGGACGAGGTAATCAAATAGTTTATCACGACTGACCTACCCATTAAGGATAATGGAAACAGTCGACTACGCCATGAGTTTACAGCTCTAGAGAGTTTCTCAAGAGCGATGCGGCTATTATTTGATTTACTCTCGCGTCCGATATACACACCTAAATACTTCGGGCAAGTATTAGTCCATTGGATGTTCAGTGGAGTATCTGTACGATCTCTCCACCTTCCACACCACAAGCCTTGACTCTTACTAAGGTTGATTTTAGCGCCCGCTATACGTTCGAACTGTTCGAAAACAGCACGAGCGACCGGAAAAGCCTCATCTCTTGTCACGAAAATAGACAGATCATCCGCATACGCCAACATAAGAGGCCTCACATTGGTATATGGCAGATGAACCGCATACCGTCCGAGCATTCGACGAAGATTCACCAGTAGCGGCTCCAACGAAAGATCATAAAGCATACCTGACAATGGACAGCCCTGTCTGATACCTCGATGAAACGAGATAGGAGCCAGAACTTGTCCTTGATGCTTAATCAAAATCGCTGAATCTCTATACAGTTTCCCGACGATATCGAGCCACCTGGATGGAAACCCAAATGCCTCGAGAGCAGTCAAGAGATACTCGTGCGAGACACTATCAAAAGCCTTTTGCTGGTCTTGTGAGATCATGGCCATTTGTGTACCTGTCTGTTCATGGTAGGCAAACAAATGCTTGGCTACCGCGATGTTGTCGTAGATACTACGACCAGGTACACAATAGGACTGTTCCGGGTGTATTACCGAAGCAATCACTGAGCGGAGTATCGCCCCTAATGCTTTGCAGACGATTTTGTAGTCTACATTGCATAGGGTTACTGGCCTCCAGTTCCCCATCCTCTGCAAATCTCCCTTCTTTGGAATCAAGCGCATCACAGATCTCCTCCAACTAGAAGGAAAGTCCGAATGCGTCTCAACCGCCGAATTGAAGACTTCCAAAAGGTCAGGAATTAATAAATCCCTGAAACGTATGAAGAATTCTGGAGTCAAGCCGTCATAACCAGGTGAAGTGTGTCGCCTTAGATCCTTTGTCGCAGCAATCATATCCTCCAATGTGATTACTGTATCCAGGAGCTCCTTACTGTCTTCAGAGAAAGTGGGAATATTCTCAAGGAATTCATGAGTGGTCGAGGATGTTGTCAACGTCGATTCAGAGTAGAGACTACTGTAGTAGTCTCGAATATATTCTGATAGCTGTTGTCCGTTGAGGACTTGTCCAGATTCATCAATTATCGATTCGACCTCACAAGAAGCAGTACGACGTCTAGTCGCCTGAAAGAAGTACTCAGTTGGAGAATCGCCTTCTCTCAGCCAGCGCGATTGGCCGCGCAGCACAAACTCCAAGCTGTGCTTGTAAGTCTGTGTCGCCAAGCGTTCCTTTATTCCATTGAAATAAAGAATCAACCCCGGCTAAGCTGGGAGAAGAGCTGCCACCCGAGAGACCTCGGCCGACAAGCTAGAAGCTTGATAGCCACTTCGATTGAAACTCGTCTCGATAAAAGACCGAATCTGGAGCTTTCCAACATCCCACCATTGACTAAGAAAAGGAAAGTCAACTTTCCTCTCTTGCCAATCGTGCCAAAATTCAGTGAACTCATTGATGAACTGCTCGGAATTCAACAAATAGTTGTTGAATATCCAGTATGCAGTTCTTCTTTCAACTAGAGTGCTGGTCGCCACTACAAGAAGATGATCGCTAACGGAACACACTTCATGAGTGACACCAACGAAATGTTCTAGTATTCCAGGTGAGACGTAAAGTCTATCAATTCTGGAGCCTGCGAGACTTCCATGGATATTTCGCGAGACCCTCGTGTATGATCTAGTCGTAGGATGCATCCAACGATAGATATCCACGAGTCTGAAAACACCGACAAAATTCCTCAATCGAGTAGCATTGACAGAGTTGAACTCAACTCCAGAGTGCCGATCCATTGAGGGATTCAGAGTGCAGTTGAAATCACCTCCGAGGACAGTTTCGCCGCTAAAATTCACCAGACAGGACTGAACACTATCAAGAACTTGTCTTGTAATGTCCTGGTCATGAGGAAGGTACACGTTTACTACCTTGATATGTTTGTCTTGAACGACAAAATCCAAGGAAGAAGCGAAGCCTGGGAAGATATCTGTATAGACAGGAGACGATAGTGTAAATTTGTTGGATACAATGATTGCCACCCCTGAGCCTCGGCGAGGCGCAGGTGTGGCAAACATTGCATAGCCAGTGTGTAAATAAGCATAGCGCTCAAGTTGTGTGTATGTGTCTTGTGTAAAATTCGTCTCCTGTAGAAGCGCGATGTCTATATCGAACATTTTGACATGTTCGATAGTGCTGTGTAACCTTGTATGTGCACTTAAACCCCCCGTGTTGATCGAAGCTATCTTGCACATTCAAAGAGATGAAAAGCTCAAACGATGAATGTGCGACGTCTATTGACGAGGAGAATCGGCCAAGCGATGCTCCTGAAGCAACTCCTCCACCTTTCCATGAAGTCGTTCTAACCGCGCTACATCGTTGTACTTCCTCCTCTTCTTGGACTCCTGTTGTAGGAGTAGAAGCTGAGGAAGTAACAACTCTGGCCTCTCCAGCTCCCTTACAAGAATACTCCAGATTTTATCTGAATTCTTCTTGTACAGGAGCTGGGTGAGAATTCCGGCGATCTTCTTCCTAGAAAGGGTTTCCATCCCCTTCGAGACCTCAAATTGGCTACCAGTCGAAATGATACTATCACACGACTCGTAGCCACCGAGGCTCGAAAGACCAGTATTATCAAAACCGGTCATGTCGCAGTCCGAAAGCTGCTCAAGAGATGCTTCCACCTCCCTTACAACAACCTTCGGAATGCCAGCTCCACTATCGTCCTCCTCCGAGTGGGGCCGCTTTGATGCGACTGGCTTTGCTGGCTCTGGAGGAGGCAGCATCACACGGTCCACCTTTGTCTTCCTCCTCCTCGTCCTCTTTTTCTTGCCTAAATGGCTACTCGACTCCTCGTCGGAAGTAGCCGTGTTTTCACGTGCCGACGTGGCGCCGTTTACAGCCATAACTATTTTTGCCTCTAGGACAACTTCAGGCACCTTAACCACTGGCTGCTCCAAAATAGCAGGTTGAGTGCCGGCCGAAGGCTCCTTCTCCAGATCCACTACTGTAGTAGTGGCTTCCTTCGAGGGAACCCTCGGTTCAGCCTTCTTCCCGGTTCTCCTGGGGCAGTCAGCAATAAAATGCCCTACCAAATGGCAAGCATGGCATTTCGCTTCGGTGCCAACGTCTATCCAGTATCTCGTGCCGGATATGCTCAGGTAAAAGCCTGACGGAAGCGTACATCCTTTATTTAAAGTGATGGACGCTTCCCGGCTAGTACCGAAGATACCCCGCCCGAGACCCTCGTCCCCAATTTTAATGGGAATAGCGCGAACCTTTCCATGAACCTTCCCGAATCTCCCAAGGAAATTCGAGAGGTCTTCATGTTGGGCTCGCATAGGGACCCGTGAAAACACGACCTTCGTGGGCTTTTCTTTTAGCGGGAATGGAACGAGGTGTCTACCCTCCACCTCGATGCCCTCAAGCATAAGCTTAGTGGCGCTTTCGAGGGTTGTGGTATACACCTCGACCATTCCTCCAGCTATAATTCCCATAGAGAACAGCTGCTCACAGGAGATGACGCGGAAGATCTCCTTCAGGTATGCAGTCTGAGGACATCCTCTGATGTGCTCAAGCTGCATCCCGTAGCTCTCGTCCTGCCACCTCCCGTCAAAGAAGCCCTGGAGACCCGCACTGGTCTTGGGCCGAGGCTTACCTGCGTCCAATGGGGCTGGACGAGGAGTGATGCCCGTTCCTAAAATTTCTATAGTGGAAGCCTGCCTGGAACTACCACTTACCTGCGCATATGACATCCCTGACACTAATGCCGGGGATCGTGGTTCTGCTGCTGGCCCTGCTGGTACTGTTTTTTGCTTCTTAGAGACGCTTGAAGAAAGCGGTGGCCTCATTACCAAGCCACTAGGTTTTGGCGCTGACGACGAAGCCGTTTTAACAACTTCCGATAATTTCGGACGTTGTTCTCTTACTTCAGGTGCTGCTGGGGTAGCCGCCATTGTAGCAGCTGACGTCCCAGGTACATCTCGGACAGCCTCCGCTGCCCTGGTTGCAGTCTTCTCCAAGGAAGTTAGCTGAACTTCATTTTTTGTGGCCTTTTGATTAGGGCCCTTAATGGCCTTTTCGGTGGGCCCTTGATTTGTTTTGGAGAAAGAAGAAGCATTCGTGCTCTTCTTCCTCCTTCCATTTGATTTGGGGGGATCATCAGGCCCCCCAGAATCGCTGCTGCTGCACGTACTCAAATTGAGTGCGGCAGTAAATATTTTTATTTTTTCACAAAAGAATTTGTTTTTATTATTATTTAAATAAATTTTTCACTTCAAAATGTATAAGTTTACTGTTCAAACTAAAATTTTCAAAATTTTGATGTTTCCATGGCAACGTCCAAAATTAAATTAAATTAAATTAAATGCTACAAATGTCACACAATTTTTGATTTTGACCTTTTTTTAATACTTTTTAAATTAGCTTTTTCACTAAACTTTTCACAAATTAAGTTTTTGAAAAACACACGCACTAACTGTTTCTGTCAAATCTAGCTTTTTCACTATTATTACGCGGACTTTATTAAGATCTTACGGAGTTTAAATCGACACGTCCGCTCTCTTTAGAATAATAATAATAATAATAAAAGAAAAACGAGAGAAAAGTTGTAATAAAAATAAATAAAAAAAAAAAAGCTAAACAGTGAAAAATTTTTGTTGTCAGAGGTAATATTCCTGACTTGTTCTGGTGAGATCCAGTGGGGTGACGTGCCCACACCTAAGGAAGAAAGGAAGCTAAATTCAATAAGGAAGCTAATTTCAATAAGGAAGCTAAATTCAATAAGGAAGCAGAGTGAAGTTTCAACATTTAAATTGGTGACAAGACGTAGATCCAAGTAAATAAAAAAAAAATTTCTACAAAGGTACATAGGTATATATATATATATATATATATATATATATATATATAATTGTTTTATTTTTACATATAAATTTTTTTTTAACAAAAAAAAAGGGGTATATACAGGGTGATTCAGATCAAGATACCTTCCGGTATACCACGCGATTCCTTGAGATAGTCTGATCAAAAAATTGTTCCACATACTCCCTCCTAGAAACCTTCCTTTAGGAGTTGTGGCCAGTTGAAGATTTCGCCAAACCCTGATGGGAATAAATGAGTATAACTTTTGCACCACACTATAGATTTGGGTTATTGTTGGCTTATTAAATAGCTAAGAATAGTAGCTGTCAAAAAGTGTATTACTCTGTATTTTTGAAATAAGCATCTTTAAATTATTCTCAGATATTTCCAAAATTTTTAAATAATACAACTCTTTTCGCGACGTGCCGAACCTGATCAAAACCAAAAGTCAACTCCCTAACTTGATCACATTTTACTGTCATCAAGCTTCGTTGTTCGTTGCATTTTCTACCCTGAGAAAATTGTTAAAAATTATTTTGTTTTGGACTTGTTTCAACAAGTCCAGAATATTTTTCATCGGATGGTGGCCTAAAAATGTAATTTGACGCTTTTGTCAACACCAGCCACCGTCCTGTCGTTCTGAAATCGCGCCGCCGTATTTCGGCGGCGCGCATTTCTCACCACGAAAGCTTTTTGTGCAATATGTATGTACGTGTGTACCTACATATTGTATTTTTCTTGACAAATCTTACTGGAGGTAAGATTTGTCTTTTTGGTTTTTTTTTGTTAATTTAAAATATTTCCATGGCAAATTTTGCTGAAGGCAAAACTTGCCATGGGAATAATATGGTTAAATTTTGTGGCATGTGAAGAAAATGACTGATGCAATTTTTCTTCACTTTTTAAGCTAACCATGTTTTAAGCATGGTTAGCTTATTGAGAATTTTGTAGTAAGTTTTATGTTTTAGAATATGTATATGTATATGTGTATATGTCTTTTCACATATACAACATGCCTTCCCCCCTTGAATATGAGTGCTATTCTTTGAAGAGGAATAGCTCTCGGGGATAACTTTGTATCAAGATTTGTGCCGATCTTGCATTTTCAAGATGCCCTTTTCTTATCTGAGCCAACTCGCTTATCCGGTGTGTATTGTGGCTCATTCGAGTTTAGTTTGAGTTAGAATAGACACCATGATGCTGGTTGCCGAGATCGTAGACGCTGACCATGTGTTCCGGAGTCCCACCAAGCTTTCCACCGTCGTATATGGGATATACGTTCTGCACGTTGTGCCTGAGTGGCGGGGCCCCATCCGGCTCATCTTGAGGAGGACCCGTCGGCGCTCCATTACCATCTGGGGTGCCGAGGCCACCGCGGGTTATTATTACCAGGTTCGCCTGCAACTCTATCCCCATCAGGGCCAAACTTGGACGGTTTGTGGTAAGTTTTCGTTTTGTTGTTGCTGTAACGAAACAGATTTCTTTGGCTTACCCAGTGTTTTGTGTTGTTTTTTTTTGTAGGTGGAGCTGTTGTTATCAGCGGGTGCATGGACTTTGCGCCTGCTGCTACCCTGTCTTCTCTCCACCGCTGACAGCCCTTCTGCGGGAGCTAATGGCTACTCCGCCCCCCGGCGCTGCTGACCTTAGCGGTGCTGAGGTAAAGGCCAGGACCGAGAACTAACTCCAGAGGAGTCAATCCCACCCTATATATTTTATATAATTTTTTTGTATCTATCCTATTTCTCTTCTTTTTCCATTTTATTAATAAAAATCTTTTTCTAATTGACATGACATCTACCAGAAGTAGTAATTGATGTCGGCACAGTGGACATGGTCCAGATCAGGCAACTTTTCGACTGAGGCTCGCTCTCTCACTTGGACGGCATCTTGAGGCACGTGTATTCATCCATCAGCAAATCAATTAAATTCATCGAAGTTTATCTGACGAATCAAGATTGTTTTTTAAAGTTACAGATGAAGTTAGTTTAAAGCATATATGTAAAGTTTAAGTTTGAAATAAATTGTATTTATTGAAAAGTCGAAAAAGCTCGGGTTTTCCTCAACATTTTTTGGTCCTATCGAGCCGGATGATACGTGTGCCTACACAGGAGATTAAGCATCGAAATTTACGATCATCAATCATAAGTGACGCAGCAAGCATAGCACAATTGACAAATTATCGAAAATCAGATAATTAAGTGCCAGCACAATCGCTCAAATTAATCGAGCAGAACACGTGCATACATTGCTGTTCTTCAAGTTGCAGAGCAAAGTAACAACAACTACACAACAAGTGCGTAATCTGGTTGCGCTACAATTTAGCATCCCATGGTATTGCATTAGCAGCAAGAGGAATTCGCAATCTCCACTGAACGCTGAAGTGACTACACAAAACGTCCAGCTGTAGCGAGATTCATCAAGTTTCATTATTTCGAGCTCAGAAGTAATAACTCATTTGGGAGATTTACGCCTAAGCAGCCAGATCACCATAGTCCAAACGGAATAACAATATTTAAGTATAGTTCTAAGCATTCTCTTTGTGTGCAAAATCTAGAAAATATTTTCACATATTTTAGCTGAAGCGCAAATATATGTACTTATACGTACGTAAAACGAAGCAATATAAAACGTCACAACATTTCAAGGAAATAATTGCTGTCAATTGCTATCATTATTATCACCGAACAAGGCCACTTCCAGTCCAATATCTTCAGCATCCACTGTGCCGGCAACCGGTAAGCCAGTTTTACAATAAACAAATCAGCTGCTAGTGGGTGAGTTTCAAGAGCAACTGCCTAAACAATTAATTAAGAATTCTATACTAAACCAAACACATATATACTGGCAAATTTAGTCAATAAACACTTATATAGGACATATATATTACTAACCTCTAGATAAATATTGAATTTTGACATATTACGATAAAAATAGTAACTTTAAGACATCGCAAAAGACTAAAGTTCAATGAACGTGATTCAAAGTGCAATCTACTTATAAATATTACATAGCATTTATTCGTAATCGTAATAATTGAACCCTATATATCGCGAAAGTATCGTAAGGATGGCTGAGAAAAAGTTGCAAGGTCTCAAACTACAACGTGCGGTGCTTATTGATCAACAAGAACGAACCAAAGAGTTTATCCTGCAAGTGGCTGATGGAGCGTGCTTAGAATCTTTGGAATTGCGATTATTCCATGTCGAGAAACAAATGTCTAAGTTTTTAGATATTCAAGCGGAGATAGAGAAGCTTGATGATAATGTACTTGGAGACAATAACCGCGCATCTTATGAAGAGACTTACTTTACTCAGCAACCAAAACTAGCCACGTTAATACGGAAAATTAAACAAGAGCAGACTCCTTCTAAAGTTGACAATAACGCACCTCTTAGTCAAAACAATATTCGATTACCGAAAATAACGTTGCCCACTTTTAATAGAAATGTCACCCAGTGGATTGAATATTATGAAACATTCAAGGTTCTGATTCATGAAGAGTCATCTTTAAACAATTTTCAAAAATATCAGTATCTGAAATCAACATTGGTAGGTCAAGCTGCGGCACAAATCGCCTCACTTGAACTTAATGCAGAAAATTACGAAGTTGCTCTGAATCTTCTTAAAAATAAGTATGGCGACAAGAAGATAATTTGCCAAGCTCATTTAAATGATCTTTTAAGCATTACCGCTATGTCTATCAACAAACCTGACCTGATTCGACAGTTCATGGATAAAACCAATGTACAACTTCGAGCACTTGAAGAATTAGGTCGGCCCGTCAAACAATGGGATGATGTTCTTGTACATTTGACATTACAAAGGCTTGATGCACCCCTCAGATCAGCCAGAGAAGACAAGGCACCAGAATCAAGACTAGCTACCATTCAAGAGCTTCTCTCATTTCTGAACAAGCAATCTGAAAAGATCGAGACTACAAGGAAGGCAAAGGGTGATAGCTGCCCACACGTTGATCTAAATAAAGGGAACTTAGTAAAAACTTCTCTAATTGTATCCAAAAATTGCTGCGTATTCTGCAAAAAAAATGGACACTTAATTTACAAATGTAAAGTCTTCCTTAAATTAACCGCATAAGAGAGACAAAACAAAATTCTGGATCTAAGACTATGTAGCAATTGCTTGCGGGATCACAACAAGGCCAATTGTAATTCGTCACATACATGCCGAATTTGTAATCAAACACATCATACGTTACTACACAACACTAATGGGAAGGTTAAGGTTAATGCACATGAGCCACAACCACAGTTATCATCAAATTCTATCACAAGCAATTCAATATCGTTACACTCAACACAACATGATAAAATTAAGAAGTCTTCTTGTATCCTTTTGCCAACAGTCATGATCAACGAAAGGGATGCTTGTGGAAATCTCATCCCTTGCCGGGCAATCCTAGATTCTGCATCACAACTAAGCTTTGTATCTGAAAGGTTAGTATAACAACTTGGTATCAAAAGACGCAAGACATCTATTACAATCAACAGCATTGGAGATTACTCCACACTGAAATCTCATCACCAGACACATTTGCATATATTCTCACGGTTCAATGACTTTACAGCAGAGCTCGACGCTGTCATTTTACCTAATATTTCTGCGCCTCAGCCATCAAATTACATTAATTTATCTGTACTGCCCGTAGTTAGAACGTACACGCAAATTTGAATTTACTGAAGACTGCAATGAATGCACTGATAATTATGGATTAAGATCAGTGGTCTATCTTCTTATAACTACAAAAACACTGTCCACTTCTTTTAACGTTCCTTAAACTGACACTTGTTTCTTGGATTTTCTCACTACTTGCATTCAGATCATATTAAATATAAGGAAATAGGTCAGAGAGGCACACACACTAGAAAACACACTTAATGACACAGATTTGTAATGCACGATTTCCAAAAATAGATATCTTGAGACAAACTCTGTACATAAGTTTGGGTCTGAAATTTTTGTATTACACTAAAACACTTATTACCACCAAGTTATAATATAAGATCGTCAAAAATGTAATAAAAATATATGTGTAAAATAGATATATCTACACATGAAATGTATAATATATATATGTGTATATAAGTCAAAATATAGTCAAAAAGATATATGAATAAGTATTAAAATGTTACAAGTGGCTGGTACTCACCGATCTAAACTTGGCATTTGAGGAGGTTGGCTTTAAGCTAATGTTAAGATCCTTTGTTCTAATATTTTATTAGAACAATTCTTTATTTCCATCTAGACCAGGAATAAAGTGTTAATGTTAGTAATTTTGATCTCAGTCAAGACCCGAGATACAACATGCTTTAAATCAGTCAATACCCGAATTAAAGTCTTATCTTAACTTCAGTCAAGACCCGAAGTAAGATTCTTTATTTCAGTCAAAACCCGAAATAAAGTGTATGTTAGTATGTGATTATTCCAGTCAATCCCCGAAATAATGCTCTTTAAATCAGTCAATACACGACTTAAAGTGTTATCTTGACTTCAGTCAATACCCGAAGTAAGATTCTTTATTTCAGTCAAAACCCGAAATAAAGTGTTTGTTAGTAAACGATTATTTCAGTCAATCCCCGAAATAATGCTCTTTAAATCAGTCAATACCCGACTTAAAGTGTTATCTTAACTTCAGTCAAGACCCGAAGTAAGATTCTTTATTTCAGTCAAAACCCGAAATAAAGTGTTTGTTAGTAAATGATTATTTCAGTCAATCCGCGAAATAATGCTCTTTAAATCAGTCAATACCCGACTTAAAGTGTTATCTTAACTTCAGTCAAGACCCGAAGTAAGATTCTTTATTTCAGTCAAAACCCGAAATAAAGTCTTTGTTAGTAAGTGATTATTTCAGTCAATCCCCGAAATAATGATTTGTTAATAAAAGTTTTATATCAGTCGATACCCGATATAAAATGTTAGTCCCTACCTAGTCAACCTATCCCAAGCGATTCCAAGTGCAAAAAGAGATCGAGATCAGTCAGCTTGTCGTTTATATAGCCCTTGCTTGCACACGACACCACTGATAGAGTAGCAGCGGCGCATGATTACAAGAATTGGCAATGCAGCTGTGCTCTTACGGTACTAGCGATAAAATTTGCCTAGCAACGAACAAAATGCATAGCAACAAGAAATTTAGTGCAACACATGCTGTTGTGTTAAATTAAATTATATTTGCAAAAATTTTATTTCGTATCACGTAGAGAAGAAATTCCCGTTCGATGGTACTTATAATGATGATAATGCTAGAGTTGCAAATTGATCTGCTTGATCTGATTATATTTGTGCCATGCATTGTATGTTACATGAGAACACATGCTTTTGATAGATGTTGTTTCTATTTTTGGGAAAATTGTAATTAGATTGAATTTGTTTTCTTTTTAGAACTCAATTTCAGCATGGTATTGTTGTAATATGTTCCCTTTTCAGGAATTATTTTTTGATAATAATTTTAATTTAATTTGCTCAATAAGGCTATGCTTTTATGTTGTATTTGTTCAATATGCTATGAAGATGACAAATACATGGCTATATTGGGTTGTGTACATGTTTTTTGCTTAAGAGAAATCAAATTAGATTTAATTTTACTAAGAATTTTCATGCTTTGTTTTCAGGATATTTTCTTTTCAGAAGTTATCGGTTAAAATATATATTCGAAGCAATTTGGCTCGAACATTATCTTCCTGGAGTATTCCGAGTAACATTCAAATGACGGATCCAGATTTTAATAAGCCAGGTCGTATAGATGTTTTAATTGGCGCTGAGCTTCACTACCAATTATTACAAGTGGGTCAAATAACGTTAGGAGAAAATCTACCAGTACTGCAAAAAACAATCCTAGGCTGCATTATAGCTGGTAGAACATTTTCTAATCTGCCACATAATATAGCTGCAATTTAGCATTCATTGCATCTGAAGAACAAGAATCTTTACACGAGATCATGAAAAGGTTTTGGGAGCTTGAAGGCCATACAAATGTTCCTACAACGTCATGTAGAACAAAGGAAAAAAGGCTTTGTGAAGAGCATTATTTGAGCAACTATACGAGAAACTCTCAAGGGCGCTTCACAGTTAAAATTCCGTTTCGTTATCCTACAAACTACTTAGGAGAAACGACAGAAATGGCCGTCCAGAGATTTTTGAACTTAGAGCGTCGACTTATAAAAAATTAGGAACTATTTCAGCAGTACAAGCGTTTCATTCTTGAATACTATCAACTAAATCATATGCATTCTCTCAACGATACAGAAGTCTCCTCAGTCAAATACGTTATGCCACATCATTGCGTTTTAAAGCCAGAAAGCTCAAGTACCAAGCTAAGGGTAGTATTTGACGCTTCGGCCAAGTCAACCACGAATTATTCATTAAATGACATCATGATGACCGGCCCAGTGGTACAGCGAGATCTTTTTACAATTCTCGTGAGATTCAGAAAACATCCCATTGCAATAACTGCTGTCATTTGTAAAATGTATAGGCAGGTACTTGTCGATCCTGAAGATTGTGTATTTCAGAATATAGTTTGGCGTGATGATCCAAGTCACGAGTTGAATTTCTTCCAGCTGAAGACCTACGGAACATCAGCAGCCCCATTTTTGGCGACGCGATCTCTGCTTCAGTTAGCGATTGATGAAGAAAGTAAGTTTCATTTAGGCTCCTAAGTAATAAAGTCAGATTTCTACGTAGATGATCTCATCACCGGAGCTGATACGATTGATGAAGCTAAGCAAACAAAACGTCAAGTTCAAGAGGCTCTAATCACTGGAGGCTTTGAGTTAAAGAAGTGGTGCTCAAATAATAAAGAACTATTAGACAGCATACCCGCAGACGGTCGCGGGATCTCCATTCAGTTCAATGATTCTGATGCTATAAAAACTCTAGGACTTATTTGGCAACCACGAGAAGATAACTTCATTTTTAAAATCAATCTAAGTAAAGAAAGCATTAAAAGAATCACTAAAAGAGTCGTTTTATCTGATATCGGAAAATTATTCGATCCTATGGGTTTCATAAATCCAATTGTTGTGTTAAGAAAAATTTTCTTACAACAATTATGGAAACTATCAGTAAATTAGGATGAATCTCTTCCATTGAAAATGCATACAATGTGGTCAAGGTATAAAAGTCAACTCAATCTTATTGAACAATTTAAAATTCCACGGCGGCTATTTCCGTTCGACAAACTAATAGATACTCAAATCCATGCCTTTTCCGTTGCAAGCGAGAAGGCGTACGGGTCTTGTGTGTATCTGCGATGCGTTGATCTATTCGGAAACATACATGCTAATTTAATATGTGCTAAGTCTCGAGTGGCTCCTATCAAAAACACAACAATTCCACGTTTGGAATTATGCGCTGCAAAATTAATGGCTGAATTAGTATCTCGACTTAAAACTATTACACACATTGTTATAAATACTACGTTCTATTGGACTGACTCACAAATTGTTCTAGCATGGTTGGCGGAACCGTCCAGTACTTGGTGCACCTTTGTAGCAAATAGAGTGGCCATTATACAAGAAACATCGGATATTGAGTGTTGGCGCTTTGTGGAAGTTGTGAACAATCCAGCAGATTTGGTATCACGCGGTGCACTACCACACGACTTTCTGAAATCAAGTCTATGGTTAAATGGACCCAACTTTCTTCATGAAAGCGAACAAAAATGGAAGGAAAGTTATAAGCCACCAAGCTTCGAAACTTCAATTCGAAACGAAAGACGAAAGCAGAGGTCAGCATTCATCATTTCTGATCAATTGGACATTCTACAAACCACAAAAGACATAAATTCATTTTTAAAGCTTCAAACTGTTTTCGTGTACATACGTCGACAAAACAGACAGGAATTATTACAGCCCAAGAAAGGCATACGGCGCTAAAGGCGATGGTAAGAATTGTTCAAAGGCATGAAGTTGCAGATGATTACCTACCGTTAGCCAATCATCAACAAGTGAAGAAGCGCAGTCGATTACGGAACTTAGCACCATTCCTTGACTCCGAACAAATCATGAGAGTAGGAGGAAGACTCGAAAATGCTTATGACGCCAAGCACCCAATGTTTCTACCAGCATCTCATCCCTTTACAAAATCTTTACTTACTCATCTGCATTTCAAAAATATGCACATTGGCCCAAAAAGTGTACTTGCTATAACCCGATAAAGGTTTTAGCCGCTTAGAGGTACCACCATCGCAAGAAAAATTGTCCACGCACGCATAAGATATTTTCGAGTCAAACCTAAAACTATTCAGCAAATGATGGGAATTTTATCAGCAGACAAGATTCAACCGTACCGGCCTTTCGTCAATTCTGGCGTGGATTTCTGTGGACCATTTTTTAATCCACTTCAAACTAAGGGGAAAGCAGCCCATCGGGAAAGCAGCCCATCAAAACATTCGTAGCTCTTTTTGTTTGCTTCTCCACAAAGGCAGTTCACTTAGAGCTGGCAAGCGATCTGTCCTTGCAAAGTTTTATTGCTGCCTTGAAACGATTTATTGGACGTAGGGGTCTATGTGCCAACATATACTGCGACAACTCTACCAATTTCATAGGAGTAAGTACGCAACTGAAGGAATTGCGCAATGCTTTCATGTCAGAAGAAAATAGAAAGGAAATCATCGAGCTATGTAGCAAAGACTCCATTACTTTTCACTTTACACCACCTCGATCCCCAATTTTGGGTTATGGGAGGCAGCTGTAAAATCGTCAAAGTATCATCAGTAGTGTAGCTATGCCAGTTCTGCGACACTTTTTCCATACAAAAAGTGTCCGGAAAATTCCAACTATTTTGGTGGTCTGGACCGGTCAATGGGCCACTGGGGGATTCCGTCTAGTGGTTTACGTCAAAGGGCGTGGCTGGGGGAATTCCTTTCCTACCGTCTGGCTGACAAGGGGATGACGTCATCTGGTTGGCTGATCCCCATCAGCTGTTCAAGCTCTTGTCTTAGCTGATTTTTTTAATAAAATAATGTTGGATCTCTTTGCTGGAATCTAACCGAGAACGCTTGGTTTTGTGAAATCCGAGGTGCTCTACCATGAGACCGTGGTGGTGTTGTGTGAATATTCTTAAAAGTTGCTATATATGGGTAGAGTTCTGGACCAGAGTTTTTTATGTAGAACTCTCGGCGCCACCATCGGTAGGTGGTTTGAGTACATACTAAATGTGGGCTTGTGTCTTGACTGTACTGGTTTATGTCTTGGCTGCATCATTGGGTCTTGGCTTACTGGTTAATGTCTTGGATGCACCATTGAATTTTGACTAGCTTATGTCTTGGATACACCATTGAGTCTTGACTTGCTTAGTCTTGCATGTGTCATTTGGTCTTCACTGCGCCGTAGCGGCATTAGCTGATACTACCAGCATGTTCCGGTACTACGGCTTTCTTGGATGTATGGTACGGTTCTCTTGGATATGTGAAGTTTTTGCTTCACTTTTGCCCACACGTGGCGGCATTCTACGGTCTTGGGAAGTTTTTTGCTTCACTTTGGCCCACACGTGGTACCATGCTACGGGTGTGGGAAGTTTTTTGCTTCACTTTTGCCCACACGTGGCAGTATGCTACGCGTTTGGGAAGTTTTTTGCTTCACTTGTGTGGTGCGCCTAAATGTAGGCTTTTGTTGTTTTCAAGTGTTGCGCCTGGTTTTGAACTAATATTAGTAATAATTAAAGTTAATAGTAGGAAATTTTTGTTCATGCCAATGGATTCAAGATGGTAGGTATGTGGGGGGGTAATGAAATTTTCATCAGAAATCTTCTACGGGCTTTGGTTTTCGAGACATTAGCTATCTTACCTTTTCAGGTGTAATCAATATTACTAATAATCCAAGTTACCCTGGGGAGTTGTAGATATCAGCATGACGTCATCTTGGATTTGCTGTTTTCTTACTTGAATATTTCTTAGCGAGGAATTTGTAGATATCGGAAGTTCTGGATCACTTTCTATGGGGGTCCTGGGGCAGTGGGGTTCTTGGTATCAAATGTTAAATGTTTACCAAACGTTAGGAATGCTTCCCCTGTTTATGATGTAATTTGATATCACCGCTGTAAACAAATTCGCATTAAAGCTGCATGGTTCATACACACCTGTGTAAACTTCCTGTTTACAAATTCGCATTTTAGCTGAATGACTCATGCACACCTGTGTAAATAAATTTAAGCTATATCAGCACATTTATTCTTTTCATCGAATTTGATACCACACTTCCTGTAGACAGCCAAAAATTTTATTGTTACAATAAGTTGACCGATCGAAACGTTTCATTGGAATTCGCATAAAATAAACAAATTTTCACATTTTCTTGTATGCATTCATGTATACAATCTCATTTGCAAATTGGACCAGCAGAATAAAGTAATCAAATTAATTTGAATGATTTTTTTGTTTATGGTGTAATACGATATCATCTCAGACTGCAAGCAAATTCGTTGGAATTCATCCTGTGCAATGATTATTGTAGCAGCAGGATCATTCATGCTTACAAACCGTTCCTATAAAAGCCCAAGCAAACTATTGAGGGGCATCAGTCAGTTTTAGTGAGTCTCAGTGATAGTTTAAAAACATAAAAAAATAAAAATGACAACAGCGCTAGTAAATAAAAGTTTTTCAGTAATTAAAAACTTGCGGAAGGATGTGTTGAAGTGTTTAACAAATTCAGAGAATAAAGACTATATTGTTAAAAAGTGCAACAGAAACATACATAAATTTCAAGTTGCATTTCAGAAGTGCAATATGAGTGCTAGGAAACGACATTTAGAGAGCTGTCTCGAGCAAATTAAAGCATTGAGAGCGCTACTGAGAGGTCCCCGTCGAGGTGCAGGTATTACTCGCGTAATATGAAGTGATTTTGTAAAGTGGGAGGAAATAAAGACAGCGTTCGCAGACAGAATTCGACAAGGTGTTATTGCAAATTTAAAACATATCGATCCGAAGCTATTTATGCAAGACTCAGCCAAATTACTTACACGTCGTGTTAAAAATACCTTAAAACATTATTTTAATATTAAAGTTTCTACAACGTTTTGCGGTGAATTTGTTAAGAGAAACTGGTGACAATGAAATTATAAAAGACATTAAATACTTCCAAGCGAGAACTGCTCCAATTAGTGCAGATGATAATTTGGAGGAGTGGTTTAAATCAAACATTATGGATCCAATACACACTCAGCTGGAAGAATTCCAGGAAAAAGACAGTGGCTGGGCACTGCACTCAATAATACATCTAGCAGTACACATCAACAAGATTGAGCAGCTTCGCGGATCTTCGTATATACCCTTATCAAAGGAAATTGCATCAAAGAAAGCTTGCATCAATGTACAAAATAATGATGAAGCATGCTTCGCATGGGCTGTAGCATCAGCGCTATATCCTGCAGCAGCAAATAGTAACTCCGCTAGGACCTCATCATACCCACATTGTTCAAATGTACTTAATTTAACTGGAATAACATTTCCCATGACACTTAAGCAAATTACGCAATTTGAAGACCACAACGATTTATCAATAAACGTATTCATCCTAGAGAAAGAGCATTCATTCACCACAGTTCCAGTTAGACTTACGAAACACAGGATGGAGCGACACGTATATCTATTAATGCTACAAGATGGCTATGACCAGGCTGATGATCATATGGATGACGATGATGATGGGGGCAGATATCATTTCTGCTGGATTAAAGATCTTTCCCGACTCATATCAACACAAACTTCGAAACATATTCATAGAGTGTATATATGCGACAGATGTTTGCTCTACTTTTACTCTGAAGAAAAATTAGCATCACACACTCCTGAATGCGAGAAGCAAAATGATTGTAGGGTTATGTTTCCATCAGAAGAAAAGAAATGGCTGGAATATAAGAATTATAACCATAAGAATCCAGTCCCATTTTGTGTGTATGCCGATCTTGAGTCAATATTGAAGCCGATTCAGGGAAACAATCAAAATACACAGCGAATCCAGGAACATGAAGTTCACAGCATAGGATTCTATTTCCACCGCAAACATGATGCTAAGCTCTCACATTACAGAGCATATCGAGGCAGGAATTGTCAACAATGGTTTGCATTAGAATTGCAAAAAATTGCTTCCATAGCTGTACAGGAAAAGCTGAACATCAGGCCAATGCAGCCCCTGACCAAAGAGGACCGGCGTTCACATATGGAAAATGCTTGCTGCCATATATGTGAAAAAACGTTTGCAGCTGATGTGGACCGAGTTCGGGATCATTGCCACTTAACAGGAAAATATCGAGGACCAGCGCATAATGAATGCAATCTCATGTATCAAGATTGCTCCATAGTTCCAGTAATTTTTCATAATTTATACGGATATGATGCCCACTTCATTATTAAGGATATAGCTACATCTTTCCCAGGAAAAGTTGATCTCTTAACAATACACAAGGAAAGATATATCTCGTTCACCAAGCACATGGAAGGCAGCGACATAAAATTCAGGTTCGTCGATTCCTTCCATTTTATGGCTGAATCTTTAGATAAGCTATCATCATTGCTGCCAATGGATAAATTAAACACTGCAAGATCAGTACGGCAGGGATTGGATGATGACACTATCAAACTTCTTACACGCAAAGGTGTCTTTCCATATGATTTTATTGATGACTGGGATAAATTGGATTTCCGGAACTTGCCAACACAGGAAGCGTTCTACAATAAACTGACTGACAGTGATATATCTCCTGAGGACTACATTCATGCTAAAGAGGTCTGGCAAAAATTTGAAATACAAACACTTGGTGAATATTCAGATCTATACCTTAAGACTGATGTTCTGCTATTGGCCGATGAGTTTGAGAACTTTCGAGAAGTGTGCATGAAGACTTACAATTTAGATCCAGCACATTATTACACCATGCCTGGCCTAACATGGGCTGCTATGCTAAAATACACCAAAGTGAAACTAGAGCTGATAACCGACGTAGATATACTGCTATTCATAGAGAGAGGCATTCGAGGTGGTACAAGTCAATGCTCGAACAGATATAGTAAAGCAAATAATACATATATGGATAATTTTAAGCCTGAGGAGAAAGAGAAATACTTGATGTATTATGATGTGAATAACCTTTATGGATGGGCCATGTCACAGCATTTACCAACCGGAGGATTCAAATGGATTGATGTTCCCAATATTGACGAAATTCGAAATTCCTGATGATTCTCCTCAATATCTACATGATAAGCATAAAGACTTACAGTTTTGCTCCTAGCATGCAGCACCACCTGGAGCAAAATTTGAAAAGCTTTTGACTACATTACCTCTTAAAACTAAATATGTTATACACTACCGAAATTTGAAGCAATGCTTATCACATGGACTCATCCTGAAAAAAGTGCACCGCGTTCTTCAATTCGACCAATCAGCATGGCTTAAACCATATGTTGACATAAATACTTCCAAACGGATGCACGCTACAAGCGATCATTAGAAGGACAGCTATAAGAAGTTGAATAATGCAGCTTTTGGTATGACCATGGAAAATGTACGAAAGGATAGCGATATCAAGCTGTGCGTAAAGTGGGAAGGTCGCTATGGTGCAAAAGCTCCGATTGCTGCACCCAACTTCCACAGTGCAACGATATTTGATGAGAACTTAGTTGCTGTGGAATTAAGGCGACTCAAAATCTTATTCAACAAGCCTCTCTATATTTGAATGGCAGTTATGGAAATTTCAAAGATATGCCTCTACGATTTCCACTACAGTTTTATGCAGCGTAAATTTGGAGATAAATGTAAGGTCATTTATACAGATACAGATTCTCTAATATATGAACTTGAATAGAAAAATGCATATGAGTTTATGGCCGAAAATATTAAAAAAAATTGATTCAAGTGATTACCCAGGAGATAATCAATTCAATTTACCGCTCATGAATAAAAAGATTCCTGGTTTAATGAAGGATGAGCTTAATGGGAAAATCATGAGCGAATTTGTAGGCTTGCGCTCGAAAATGTACAGTCTGCGTATTAACGATGGTAAAACTGTCAAGAAAGCAAAAGAAGTGAAGACTAATGTAGTCCAGAGGCATATCAATTTCGAAGACTACGTCGAATGTTTGAATAGCAAGCGAGTATTAACTGCTAATCAGAGCTCCATACGATCGCATAACCATAATGTCTACACGATCAACCAAAAGAAGATTGCATTGAGTCCATATGATAACAAGCGGTATATTATGAGTGGTACAACGGATACTCTACCATGGGTACTGTTAAGTCCCAATATGGGCTTAGCGTAAAAAAGGGGCAGCTGCCGGGTTTTAAATGACAAGCCAGTTCGATTTTTCAAAATAACAATTCAGTTTTTTATTGTCACCAATTTCTCCTAGAACTAATTAATTCAAATGCTTAATTCTACACAAAATCAGTTTTTAATTTTACGTCTAATATTACAATTTAAAAACTAATCCAATTGATTACGCCTCCAATGGCAATTTTGTCCTTTAATCTGTAATTAGAAAAAAAAGAACTAATATTATTTAACCAAAAGTAAGGTTAAATTGATTGAGATGAGCTTCAATGGTCTGCTCATATAAGTTGTTTAGCTGGGATCAAATAACCTTCCCGTGGAATGCTAAAATGATATTAAATCAAATATTATAACCTTTTGATTTATTTGGTTAGTAAAATAGGGTGCAATACTTCCCTTATATTTTTATTAAGCAAGACTTAATTTTGTCTTCAATATCAACTACCGATCTGTCTTGATGCTCAGTCAGAACTCGAGTGATTTGCTACTTCCAGTAGCTCGCTATTTATAGGCAGAAACACAATAGAAATTGTGTCTGCCGGTGGCGTTGCCAATGACGCAAGCGTCATTGTGTGAATTTCCATACAATTGGTCCCCGAATTGCGTCTTCATAGCTCTAATCGGAATATTTTCTCTACGCTATGAGCTGCCATTTTGGAAATGTCAATGTGGTTCATGGCAGATGTTTTGGTTGGAGGTAAGTGTTTACATTCTTTTTAATGTTAATTATTTATTGAATTTATAATGATTCGTTTTTTATTTCAGGTTTTTGGTTTCCTTGGATCATCGTGGGATGAATCCTTGCATCGTGGGAATCGTGTAAATGTTTTTGGGTGAGTTTTCGTTCTAATTGAAGTCTCAGATCGTGAATGATCTGAAACTTCTATTTGTTTATTTATTTTTTTATAGATGCTTTTATTTTTCTGTTTTTATTTTAGATTATGTTGCTGCATCGAGGGATCCGTGATTATATTATCTTCGTGGGAAAAATTTATTAACCGTGAGTGTTAGTTTTTAGTGTTTTAGTATATAAGTTTGTTTTTAGTTTTTTGTTCCGAGACGGAACATCCTCCCGCCTCTCGAAAAAAGAGAAATCGTGTATATAAAAATAAATTAATTTGTGCAAACTTTCGTGTTGTGTTTGATTTTATTTGTAGCCTTACTCTGTTCAGTCCTGCTTTCAACTTGAGAAACCTGAGTGTGTCTCCATCTTCAGTTACGATGCGGAAGCACTTTCTTGCTGTAAATACTTTCAGCCATGGAATTGACTGAGTTCGTATTTGTTCCCATAGACCTGGCTCCACGATAAAATTCGTAGGAGGCCTTGTTGGGATTGTGGTACTATGATGGTTTCCAGCCGTCCGGGCTGGCCTTTTGGGTGGCGTGTCTGATGGCATCGTCAACGCTTGTTTTTTATTCGGAACGTTGGATAGTCCTGCTGTTGACGTTGAGGCTGTCGGAGCCGGCCTTTTACGTGATGTTTTGTGCAGTTTTGAAGCTAAAGTTGTTGGAGCTGGTGCGTTAGACTGCGATGATGTTGATGGAGCCGTCAACGCTGGCTGAATTTTTGATGCGTCGTGCTGCGTCGCTGATGAAGCCGTCAGTGCTGGCTTTTTAAATGATGCGCTAGGCAGCATCGATATGTTTTGCTGTGCGACAGTTCCGGCCGTCACTGCTAGATCTGTGGTATTGCGCGGAGTTGTTATTACTGACGGTTGTAAGGCAGATCTCTTGGTGCTAGTAGGGGGCCTGGACGGCCTAGTTGGTTTCCTGAAAATGGCTGCGTCAGCTAGCCTTTTGGTTTTAGGTGAAGCTGGAAGCGCCTCAAAGGGGGTACATACGTTTTTGGACGTCTGGGCATGTCAGTTGTCCTGAGCTTGTCCTTTAAGGGAATTTCAAGCTCGGGGAAATCATCTATCCACAAACAGTCGTCGAGACTTGGTAGCGAATCCAACTCTATTCTTTTTGTGGTTTAAAAAATAAAAAAAATAAAAAGCAAAAAAATTAAAAATTGCAAGCAAAAAATAATAAGTCATGAATAAACAAAGAAAAAAAAAGAAAAAACTTACAAATGATAAAGAGAAAACAAAAGAAAAAAAATAATAATGGGAAAAATAAAGAATAAATCAATTTGCAACTAAATTTTAGAAAAAATTTTGTCAGAAGACTTGTTCTGTCGCTTTTTTGCTTTGCCAGTTGTCATACGATTTTGGCGCATAACATAATGAGTGAAGTAGGTTCTGATTTGAGCTGGATTGTCGACGATTTGCTGTAGTAAAGTTTTTTATATGTTGAGGCACACACGCTTTAGTTTTAACTGTACTTGTTTTTATTATTTACGTTGCTTGTATATGTTTTTTGGGCAATGATCATGATTTGTTTTAGATGGGCCCATGATTATTCCTGACATTTATGACGGTGGAGCAAATTATGTCTAGACCTAAGTTCAGCTATTGTCTTTTTACAGTGGTGCTGTAGTGTGTGGGTTTGTCCTGTGGATTTATTAATCTGTTGATTTGTTGTGGTCTTCTGTCAGAGGTAATTTGGACAATTTGTGTATGGGGCGACAATATTCTTGTAGTGCTGTTTTTATTGTCGCAACTCTGACTTTGTTGTCCTTTCCTGCGTGGATTTTAATTATTCTGCCCAGGGAGGACAGTTTTTGTTGTTAGGTTTTAGATTAGTTTCTGGAATTTTCCACTTTGTGCGCTGCTGCATGCTGTGTATATATTCCGCAGACCAAATTTTTCAAAATTGGTCTCTCAAATAATGTGTGTAATGCCAACGTTTGAGTAATGTACAGTTCTTAGTTGTAGATGGCTCTGGAATTGCCTTGATGTTTCTGCCTGTTAAAAAATGTCCTGGTGTCAAAACGTTGTAGTCTTTGGGATCGTTTGACAATGGGGTCAGAGGACGCGAGTTTACGCATGCTTCTATCTGGCACATGATAGTCGAGAGTTCTTCGTATGTTAAGCTTGTGTTTTGTATTGTTCGTTTTAAATGTGTTTTAAGCGACTTGACCCCGGCTTCCCATAATCCACCAAAGTATGGCGCTGCTGGTGGATTGAAATGCCATGTGATTCTTGCTAGCATGATATCATTCGCCATATCGTGTGGAAGTTGTGTTAACACCTTTTGTAACTGGCATGACAGTTGTTTATTTGCTCCGATAAAATTTGTACCGCAGTCGGAATATAGATGTCGACATAGTCCTCTTCGGCTAGTAAAACGCTTGAGCCCTGCGAGGAACGCTGACGTTGTCAGTTCTGTTACTATTTCCATATGGATTGCCTACTAAAATACGCTTTAAAGATCTTCGCATTTCGAATTTTTGATGTTTTTATATCAACTGGGCCAGCGGAATCTACTCCTGTGTGTTCAAATACCATGGATGGTGTTGTTCTCGCAGTAGGTAGATTTCCCATTATTTTATTTGAAAGCTTCGGCTTTGTTCGGAAGCAAGCGATGCAGTGATGGATCTGACGTCGGATTGTATTTCTAGCATTCAGTAGCCAGTACCGATTTCTTAATGTATTGAGGACAAGTTGTGTTCCTCCATGTAGAGTGCATGAATGAGTGTAATTGATGATTAATTTAGACACGTGATGATTGTTTGGTAGAATCATCGGATGTTTTTGATCGAAGGTTAGTGTGGCGTTTTCGAGTCTACCACCAACTCGTATAGCTTGGTTTGTGTCTAAAAATGGACTCAAACTTAATATCCGACTTTTGCTTGGGATTGGTTTTTGCCTTGATAAGAATTCGAACTCGTCTGGAAATGCTTGTTTCTGCATTAATATGATGATTCTAACTTCTGCTTCGTGTAACTCAGTTGATGTTAGATAGCTATTCTTTCGTTTTGCTAATGATGTTTGGCAATTTGTAGAAAATCCTCTGCAATATTCGATTATGCGTATCAGGTTGCAAAATGATGAATATTTTTCCAGCCATTCAATATGGTCGTTAGTGCAAATCAAAACTTTGACCTTTCGTTGCTCAAGTTCACAGCACTTGTGGTTGACATGTTGTTGTGGCCAGCTGTCATCATGCTGTCTCAACCGTGATGGACCATTCCACCAAAGATTATGATGCCGTAATTCGGCAGGATATAATCCTCGAGTAGCGCAATCAGCATGATTTTCGTTGGATGAAACAAATCGCCAGGCCCTAGGATGGAGATTCTCGTGTATTTCTGCTACTCTATTGGCAACGAATGTCTTCCATCTTGTTGGGTGGCTCTGTATCCATGCTAATGTTCTTTCTGAATCGCACCAAGCTATGGTTGGGATGTCCTGAAATTTCATCTTGTATTTGTTTGAGGAGGCGTGACAAAAAGACAGCTCCACATATTTCCAGCTTGGGCAGTGATGTGGATTTTGTGGGAGCAACTCTTGTTTTAGATGTCAACAAGTGTGTGACAATTGAGTTGTTGTTGTTGTTGATAATTCGTAGAAATGCGACGCTTGCGTGAGCTCTGGTTGATTTGTCACAGAATCCGTGCAACTGAATGGTTTTTATGTTTGGTAGAAAATTTATCCATCTGGGGATTTTTAGAGATTTGACATCTTGTAAGTTCTCTCAATATTTGATCCATTCTATGTTGAGTAAGGTTTACAAAGGCTCGTCCCAGGAGTATCCAGCTAGCCATATTTTCTGAATGAATATTTTCGCTATTATTACGCATGGAGCCAGCCATCCAAGTGGATCGAACAAGGCTGCAGTTTCAGAAAGAATTTTTCTTTTGGTATAGTTGTCACATATTATTGTTGATTTAATGGTGAAGCTAAATTCATCGGTTGATGGATTCCATTGCAGCCCGAGCGTCTTTATGGTGTTCTTTTCTGACAAATTTAGCGTAGTGTTAACCTCTTGGTCTTGTATTGGTATGTTAGCTAGTAATTCTGGACAGTTTGATGTCCATTTTCTGAGGTGAAATCCTCCCTTGATGAGGGTGTTAGTTAGTTCTTTTTGAAGTGTCAAGCCTGTATTGATATCATGGGCGCCAGTTAGTAGGTCATCGACGTAGAAGTCTGTTCTTAGACTTAGAGCCGCTTTTGGAGAGCTGTCTTGTTCGTCATTGGCTAGTTGCTGCAGTGTTCTGATAGCTAAATATGGGGCTGCTGCTATGCCGAACGTGACAGTTGTCAATTTGAAGTCTCTTATTGGCTCTTTCGTGCAATCTCTCCATACAATTCTCTGATTGTTCTGATGATCTGGAGACATGTGTACCATCCTGAACATTTTCTCAATGTCGGCTGTCAGTACATACTTGTACTGACGCCATCGTAGGATTATAGTCCAGAGAGTTGGTTGGATTGTTGGGCCTACTAACATCTGCTCATTTAATGACTGGCCATTGGTTGATCGTGCTGATGCATTGAACACTACTCTTGTCTTGGTACTGGACTTTCTTTTGTGACTGCATGGTGTCGCGGATAGTAATATTGGATCGGTTTTGATCCGATTTCGCTCCGTTCTGCTGGTTTGGCCGAATTTCTGTCATGTGTCCCAGCTGTTGGTATTCCTGCATGCATGCCCTGTATTGTGCAGCCATCTCTGGTTGGCTCTCCAAACGTTTTTCAAGCTGCAAGAATTGTTTTAATGCCATAGAGCGTGATTTACCGAGTTCTGGTGCGGCTTTCCCCTTGAAGGGCAATTTGACTTGATACGCTCCATGGTTTAAACGTTGGTGGGTGTTGGTGTAGATTTTCTCACATATTTCATCGTCAGGATGGGGTATTTTTCGTGGGATTTCTTCCAATTCCCAGAATTGTTTTAGTTGCTGATCTAGGTTATTGTTTTCATCAATCTGTGCTGTGAACGTAGTGAGATGACTCGTATTCTCATTAGTGTTTGTTTTACCCATTAAAATCCATCCCAACTGTGTGTTGTACTAGCGCTCCCTTGACAACCTCGTTTTATATGACGTCGGCATATACGTCAGCTCCTAGCAATACGTCAATTGGGCCAAGCATATAGAAGCTTGGATCTGCTAGAATCAGATGCTGCAGATAAAACAATTTGCTGATGTCTAAGGTGTCAGCTGGTATGAAGCCGGTTATTTTCCTTAGCACTAGAGCAGTTATGTGTGTCTTAAAATTTGTGTGAAAGGAGTTTAGAGTAAATGACGTTTTTGCCGTTGCAGATGCTGTTCTAGTTTTTCCCAACCCTGTCAACTCAATGTTTGTGGATATTTGCTGTAGCCGTATTTTTCTACGTGCGGCTTCTGTGATAAATGTGACTTGAGAGCCTGAGTCTAATAATGCTCTCATGGTATGCTTGTGGCCGTATGGACCCTCAATTTTAATTAGTGCTGTCGATAATAATGCACGGTTGATATTTGTGGTAAAGAATGATGCAGTGTTTGCCTCATTACTGCCGCTGGGCTTACTAAGCTTCAGTTCTGCCTGCCCTTGATTTGGTTCGCTTTTACTTATTCTACTGTCTGCTTCGGAGCTGTGCTTGATGTGCAATAGAGTGTCGTGTCGTTTGTGACACTCAATGCATGTTTTTTGGCTAGGACTGTTATTTAAGTTCTGCCCTGATGCCAGACAGTTTTTGCGTAGGTTGTGTTGCTGAGCAAATTGTAATGTTGATTGGGGAGATAATTTTTTGAAGGATGTGCAGTGGTACAACGTGTGATTTTGCTTGCACTTGGTGCAAGTATGTGTTTTGCTCATGAAGGCATGAGCACCTTTGCGTGTATGGTTATATGACGGAGTGTTATTTGAGTTCGTGGGTCTATAGCCGCGCCGTAACTCTTGGAAATGTGACGACTTTGTTTGTCGTCCCTGTTCTGCTGAGTTCAAGTTTTGCATTGATTCTAGAGTACGGAAACGTGACTCTAGAAATGCTGATAGATCAGCGTATGATGGAGAAATAAGAATTTTAAGAACTTTTATTTTTAATGATTCTAAATCAAAATTATAAATACAAGAAGAAAAAACAACCGCCTCGTCCGGGATTTGAAACCGGGACCTTCCGCTTGCCGGGCGACTGCTCTTACCACTGAGCTAACGAGACAGATGATTTTCCCTCTTGCATTTATCAAATTTGTAACTAGCCTACTAAGCCACGTTTTGCTTTCAGCTGGCATTAACCAGTAACGATGAAAGCGCACAAATAAATTGTAAATTCAATTTTATTTATTTTTCCCGCGGACGGGAATCGAACCTACACTTGTTAGAATCGGTCAATAATGGAGAAATAAGAATTTTAAGAACTTTTATTTTTAATGATTCTAAATCAAATTTATAAATACAAGAAGAAAAAACAACCGCCTCGTCCGGGATTTGAAACCGGGAACTTCCGCTTGCCGGGCGACTGCTCTTACCACCAAATCCCGGACGAGGCGGTTGTTTTTTCTTCTTGTATTTATAAATTTGATTTAGAATCATTAAAAATAAAAGTTCTTAAAATTCTTATTTCTCCATCATTGACCGATTCTAACAAGTGTAGGTTCGATTCCCGTCCGCGGGAAAAATAAATAAAATTGAATTTACAATTTATTTGTGCGCTTTCATCGTTACTGGTTAATGCCAGCTGAAAGCAAAACGTGGCTTAGTAGGCTAGTTACAAATTTGATAAATGCAAGAGGGAAAATCATCTGTCTCGTTAGCTCAGTGGTAAGAGCAGTCGCCCGGAAAGCGGAAGGTCCCGGTTTCAAATCCCGGACGAGGTGGTTGTTTTTCCTTCTTGTATTTATAAATTTGATTTAGAATCATTAAAAATAAAAGTTCTTAAAATTCTTATTTATAGGCAGAAACACAATAGAAATTGTGTCTGCCGATGGCATTGCCAATGACGCCCGCGCCATTGTGTGAATTTCCATACATTTGGTCCCCAAGTGGCGTCTTCATAGCTCTAATCGGAATATTTTCTTTATGCTATGAGCTGCCATTTTGGAAATGTCAAAGTGGTTCATGGCATATGTTTTGGTTGGAGGTAAGTGCTTAAACTCTTTTTAATGTTAATTATTTATTGAATTTATAATGATTCGTTTTTTATTTCAGGTTTTTGTTTTCCTTGGATCATCGTGGGATGAATCCTTGCATCGTGGGAATCGTGTAATTGTTTTTGGGTGAGTTTTCATTCTAATTGAAGTCTCAGATCGTGAATGATCTGAGACTTCTATTTGTTTATTTATTTTTTTATAGATGCTTTTGTTTTTCTGTTTTTATTTTAGATTATGCTGCTGCATCGAGGGATCTGCGATTATATTATCTTCGTGGGAAAAATTTATTAACCGTGAGTGTTAGTTTTTAGTGTTTTAGTATATAAGTTTGTTTTTAGTTTTTTGTTCCGAGACGGAACATGGACATTACTCTATTCAATCAGAGCAGCAAGAAGCAGACGCAGAAAACATATAATCTAAGGCTAGTCTAAAAGATGTATTGTAAATAAAAATTGTATTATAGCTAAAATACCATGTAATGAAATAGTTTGTTTTAATTGTAGGTATTATAGTTTCAGATATATATTATTGTAAAGTAAAGAAAGTATTATTACAGTTATAGGGAAACCGATTAAAGGAAGCCCAACCATTGAATGATACACTAAGAATTAAATGTTAATATTTTTCAATTTATAATAAATCAATAATGATATTTTATATATGGTATCTTTTTATTCAATTTCCCTACTAAGTCCAGAGCTCCCGCATAATATTTGTTCACTACAGCGAGCTCCTCATCGGGCGGTTGAGTGTTTTACCCAGAATGTTAGGAAGGCTTGAGAAAAAACGTTAACACGTGGCCTCGGCCTTAGCCCCTGGCATCACCTTTGAAGCTGGAAGGGCATCTGTCCCTTGACCTTCATCCGGAAGCGTATTATATATAAGTGTATAATAAAGCACATCACACGAGATTCCATATTGGTTTTCAAAACAGGTCTAATAACTGCTTAACTACTTTTAAACTGGTCAGATAACAGCTAAATAGCTTTTAAACACCTCTGATAACAGCTTAACAGGTTTTAAACAGCTCTGATAACAGCTTAACAGCTTTTAAACAGCGCTGATAACAGCTCAACAGCTTTTCGAACAGGACTGATAACAGCTTAACAGCTTTTAAACAGGTTAAATAACAGCTTAACAGCTTTTGAAAAAGATCTGATAACAGCTTAACAGCTTTTAAACAGGTCAGATAACAGCTAAACAGCTTTTCGAACAGCTTTTGGAACAGGTCTGATAACAGCTTAACAGCTTTTCGAACAGGTCTGATAAAAGCTTAACAGCTTTTCAAACTGGTCTGATCGACAGACGGAATCCGCATCATCAGCCAAATCGGAGTTCCCTGTGATGTGCTTGATTATACACTTATATATGTGGGAATCAGTACTGACTACCTAAGCATTAACTCTTCTAGAAAACAAGAAGACACCTTGCCTTCAATGTGGCAACTACAACTTACGCTTTACGTCAACCGCCCGCGGCGAACACTGTTTCTCGCTCTCTTCCGAGTTGGCCACCGAAGACGTTGGACGGATTAGAGAGCTTACAGGAATCCCAGGAAATCGTGACGATTACCAATTACTATTTTTATACAATAACTTTATATATTAAATGGAATAAAATCAAGTGAATCTATTTACAGTGCATAATCTTTATTAAATGTGTATAACCCACAAAATTGGAAGCTCAACCGTGATACACATTTAATTAGAACAAATGCTGGTGAATCACTTGGTACGCAAGCAAAAGCAATAAGTCAAGAAGAAAGAAGGAAAGCGCGGATCCTATCGACAAAAAGGAAGGAATTTTTGAACTGTCCAGTTTCCGAATTCTACCTACTAGTGCCTTCAGCAGTCTACCTGCATCGATTCAGACAATAGTTGGCGAAACACTGGGAGCAATAATTATCTTGATACTCCCAGGGAAAAGTAATAAACACCTACGGGCAATTAAAAGATAAAAATCCGCAAGAATATGCACGCAGTTGGAAGTTTGCCGTCCAGGCCTGCAATTAAGGAAAAATCAAGGTAACACTTTTATTTAATAAACTTCATAAGTACAGTGCCGACGGTAAAGACAATAGAATATTCACACAAGGCGCTGACATAAAAAAAACGATAAAAAGAGATCATATAGTGCCATATTCATTCGCCATCAAAGACACATACCAATTGCGAATTCGCGGCGAAGTGAAACTTTGATAAACTGGAACAATATCAGCTGATTCAATGACAGTGATGATAATACAGATCATGTTGACATTGGAACAAACCAATAAGCGATAATAATCTTCCTATATTATTGAGACAAAACCGTGATATTTAAGTAATATCTAATGATTAGCTGGTCAAATAATTATTTGCACTAGGAAATGACTTGAATTTGAATCTCGATTTTTATTTTGACATAGTTGTGACATAATATTATATTAACATTTTTACATCTTTTTGCTTTTATTAAATAAGTTGAACAATCGTTGTGATGAGTAAGTGCATTAAAACACAATTTTAGACGGACATTGTAAGCATTACTTCTGCAGGTAGCGAAAGGAATTTTATACAATTTCGGGGACATTCCAAATCGCTTATAAACTATGTGAGAATTTTATTTTAGCTAATTGCATAGGCAGGACCGATAAATTATTTTGCTTTGCACCTTTTTTAAATATGGGAAAGAAGAGAAGGGCATAGCACTCAGCTAGCTGACGAAGTGCGTTCGGAAGTCATGAATCAAGTACAAGAAGATATTACGCTTATGCAAAATGATTTGCAGCAAAGAGAAAATTTAGTTTCGGCACGAGAACGAGAGTTAGATGAGTTAAAAGCACAGCTACTCCGTGCTAGAGAAAATGAGATATCGCTATTGAGGGCAGAGAATGAATCATTGAAGTAAACGAAGCACAACTCCACTCCATTCCAAGACGTAACGGGTGCTCTAAATGAATTCAATGGGGATGATTGTTATGATACTAGACTTTGGCTGGCTGAGATGGAGACTAGCGCTAAGATTATGAATTGGTCTTCCCTAGAAATGGTTCTTTATGCAAGGCGCTGTGCACGGGCACAGCTAGGTTGGCCATTAGGGCTAGAACTGATTTGACAAGTTGGGACACATTGAAGGAGTTTTTATTAGATAATTTTGAAGAGAATGTAAATAGCAGAGAGATCCATAGAAAATTAGCCACTCGGAAGCAGCAAAAGGATGAGACACTATTTGAATATTTATTGAAAATAAAGGAGTTAGGCGCCAAAGGCAAAGTAGACGGCACAGCCATAATTCAGTACACTATAGATGGAATTAATGATATTCCTACAAATAAGTCTATGTTGTATGGGGCTAACAATATTAAAGATTTTAAATTAAAACTAGACGCATACGGCAGATTTTCAGAAAGAGTTCAGACCCATAGAAAACGGGATGAGAGACCAACAAGACCTAAATTGACATCTATCTGCTTTAACTGTGGTATAAGAGGCCACGAAGCCAAGGAATGTAGGAAGGCAGACAGAGGTCCTAGATGTTTCTCCTGTAAAAAATTCGGTCATAAGGCAGTGAACTGTCCGCAAAAGCGTTCACCAAATTGCGCAAGGGTTAGCAAAACTAGGGTACAAGCTTGTAATCTCAAAGCAGTCAAAGTAAATAATTACAAGCTAGAAGCTTTGATTTATACAGGTAGTGAAGATACCTTAATCAGATCAGATGAGTGTATTTAAAGATGGGTTCTCCGGTACTCGAAGGAGGGTGTACTACTGTTCGCGGTATTTCCGACGATGCTATTGAAACATTAGGGTGTTTTGTGGCTTAGTTACTAATTGATAATTTTCTCTTTCAAACTTCGGTACATGTGTTACCTGAGAAGTACTTACGAATGCAAATGATAATTGGCAAGAATGTGTTGAATGGGACCGAGATATCACTAAACTCAGGTGAGGTAACAGTGAAAAAGATGGCCTACGAGTTTAGCGAATGTTATGATGTTTTAGAATTCCATGAGGATGATATAAAAGTAGGTAACAAGGTGTATAGGAACAAAATTGGGAAAATGATAGCTGGGTATATACCGAAAAAAACAAGGCAATGCGACATCGAAATGAAAATAATTTTGAAGGATGAAACCCCTATTGTACAGAAGGCCCGTCGACTTTCGCCGTTGGAAAAAAGGATCGTCGATGAACAGATAAGTGAGTGGCTGTAGCAGAGAATAATACAACCGAGGAATTCCGACTTTTCCGGTCCAATCGTACTTGCGGATAAGAAGGACGGAAGTAAGCGTATCTGCATCGATTTTCGAAGGCTAAACACCCAAGTAATACGGGACAGATACCCGTTACCACTCATCGAAGATAATATAGACGAGCTACAAGGTGCCAAGATATTTTCAACTCTCGACCTAGAAAACAGTTTCTTTCACGTTCCCGTCGCCAAAGATAGCAGGAGGTATACTTCCTTCGTGACTGCTAGTGGTCAGTTTGAGTCTCTACGAATGCCTTTCGAGCTATGTACCTCCCCCACAAGTTTTCAGAAATTTGTAAATAAAATATTCCAGCCATTACTGTCACGGAAGCGTACTCTAATCTATATGGACGACATCGTAATCCCCGCCAAAGATGAAATGGAGGCATTGGAGCGCCTTAAGGAAGTAAGTACTAGGTGTAGCCTCACAATATGGCCTAAAAATAAAGTGGAAAAAATGTCAAGTTTTATGCTCTACAATCGAATACCTGCGTGTTATACGTTGTTATACCTCTCTAGGTATAACGCAATATAAGCAAATTGAAAAAAAACTGCTTCTAGGAAAATAAAATTTATTAATTGAAAGATTTATATTTTTAATAGTAGAAGTCTTTTCTTTCGGCTTCTGTCTCGATAACTTATAATTTTCACTTATTTAGACTTTGTTATACAAAACTTTTTATTTGTCTAGAATTTAGGAGGCCTTACCTCTGGTAGGGGGACTCTCCTAAGTGGTTAAAGAGTACTCTCTGCTTTCCCTAGTTCAACCGCATCATATTTATATTATTGATTTACACGGGGATGATACTCCCCTCCACAAATTTCTAAAATTCAGCAATTTTCTAAGGGAAAATTGATGATCGCTCAATTTTCTGTTTTGAATAACAAAATCAGGAAATTGAGCGGAAATAACAAATTCCAAAATAAAAATCGAATCGAAAAACAATTTTCTGTAAGTTCGGTGATCGATTCTATGCATAACAAAATTTCAGGGTCATCATAATTCATTAATTCATGAAACTTCATGTCACTTTACCAATGCAACGAAGTGCAGCCATTCAAAGGTGCACCTGTTGGGTAATTTTGCCGGTCTTAGATCGGTCGGTGACGTAGTCACGTATTTGGTCTTAATTGCCTGGTGACGATTTTCTTCGTCTGCTTTCATGAATGAATCATTACGTTGAGCGAATACTAGCGCCGGATCATATTACATTTCATTTGTAGAAGAATTTATGATCATTTTAGGCACGCGCCAAATGGGATAGAATATCTGACACCTGATGGTTGTTGTTTATTGTTTGTGGAAGTATACTTTGTTGCAATTACGTTAGGAATTCGTAATTCTAGGATTATGCAACAAGTTTATTGAATTTTAGAAGATTTGGAATGCCTTTTTTGGGATAAAAGGTAAAAACGTGATTTTGCTAGACGCATGACGTGCGTTTGGGATTTGTGTTTTGATTTACGTTATGAATCCGAAATTAGGTAGTTAGGCATGGTAGGTTTAGTGGATTCATAACACCTTCCCCCTAAGGAGGAATTTCGTATTCTTGAAGAGAATCGAAATTACACGTAGGTTATGTTGGTTGAACTAGGTATCTGCAGTTTACATGGTAATTTATTTTACTTAGGCTAGTAATTGGTTATATTCTAGATTCTATCTATAATTTATTATCTAGGTTCTTTGACTTATAATTTTAGATAGTTGTGCTTATAGAAGTTTTTGGTTAACACGTATTTTCTTAATGTAGGATAGATTCTAGTACAAATTTTAGTTTATAATTATGTTCATGTAGCAACATAAATGTTAAATATTTTAAATTACTAGTATTTCAGTAAATGTATTTCTTAGATTAACAAAATTTATGTTTCTTATAATATATAAAATTTTTCCAGTTAATGGTATTTGAGTAAATATAATTATTAGCTTTACAAAAGGTTTTCAAATTAATAGTATTTGAGTAAATATAATTCTTAGCTTTAACCCTCTCTCTTTTTTGATTGTTAATATACAGGGTGTTTCCCCTTAGGAGGTCCATAGAGCGGGAGGTGATAGTACTCACCTAGACGAACCAAAAATTGTATGGCAGGGGGGGGGGGGCAATATCAACCGTTTAGGAGTTACAGGGTGATTCATAAAAAAAGCTAGGTTTTCACAAAACACCCTGTATATTTAAAACTACAGGGCGTATGGTCACAGTTAAGGGCTCACTGTATGCAGAACTTCATGGCCTTTCCAACGACAGCTCAACCAGCCCTGTACCCCTCTCCCCTCAGAAGTTATGAAGGTCTAAACTACAAATTTCGGATTTTCTTTCCTTTTTTTTTACTTTGACCTCTATTATTTTTGCAAAAAGGTCATTAACATAACTTTTTTTTATAAAAACTGTAAACTGCAGATACTCCTCTTTAATATGACCTATTACACCCAATGTGCTATCTGAAGCCCTTTAAGAGTTATTAGCTCTAAACCTATTCTCAAACCTATTTTCAAACCTATTCTCAACGATAATTTGTTCCCTTAGCACGTCATTTTAAAAAATATCGTCTTTTTTCGGTGTGACCTGAATAGGTTATGAGTTAATAACTGTTTAAGGGCTACAGTTTACGCATAGGATGTAATAGGTCAACTTAAAGAGGAGAGTCTGCAGTTTACAGTTTTTATAAAAAAAAGTTATGTTAACGACCTTTTTGCAAAAATAATAGAGGTCAAAGTAAAAAAAAAGGAAAGAAAATCCGAAATTTTTAGTTTAGACCTTCATAACTTCTGTGGAGAGAGGGGTACGGGGCTGGTTGAGCTGTCGTTGGAAAGGCCATGAAGTTCTGCATACAGTGAGCCCTTAACTGTGACAATACGCCCTGCAGTTTTAAATATACAGGGTGTTTTGTGAAAACCTAGCTTTTTTTATGAATCACCCTGTAACTCCTAAATGGTTGATATTGCCCCCCCCCCCCCCTGCCATACAATTTTTGGTTCGTCTAGGTGAGTACTACCACCTCCCGCTCTATGGACCTCCTAAGGGGAAACACCCTGTATATATATATGCTCATTTTTAATAATAAAAGGGAATTTGTATTTGTCTTTCTCTTCTACCTTGTCTTCTTTTAAGTTAAAGCTCTGGTTAGAGGAAATCTATTAGTTTTAGTGGTTCCTTTATTATTTTCATTTTCATTTTCGTTATCACTCTCTTGAATTGATGGAGGTGGAATGTCCGTCGCTTTAAGTCTTTTAGCTTTTAGATAGGGTAGGGCTATTTTTATAGCGCATATGATTATAATGATCATTATCGTTATATAGATAATGGAATAATGGTGAATATCGTGTGCTGTCACGTTAATTAGATTTTTGTTTTCAGCCTTTTCCAAGGTCTTTATATCTTGGCTTAGTTCAAAAAGTGCGTGATGTTCACTATTTTTTATAGTGATTGTATTTGGAGGATTATACTTAATTTTATGATAATCGAGGGTGATGTTTGTTAGATTGATCGATGGCAAATAGAATTTTTCAGCGATTGAAATTTTTTCGGAGTGTCCATAGAGCGTTTGATCATCGCTTCTTATATAGCAATTGGGCGATATTTCTAGAATGCCGGTTGCCTTTATCGTAATTGGTTCGATATTGTTACCGCAAATATTATCTACAGTTCGAGGAGATTTCAAACTGAATAACCACTTGTTAGGGTAGGATAATTGTATCCATAAGGTGGAAATGTTTAAGATGTTCATTCCACATGATAGGGGAGGCGTTTGAGAGTGCCTTAATAACTCCATTTCACATTGGTTGTCCTTCGCATTTAAGTTATGGATTGGATGCGTTATTTGACAAATGTAATTATGAGGAGTTTTTTGCAAACATTTTGTAATGTCTTCACTACTAGAGGGATAGTGTTTTTCCCTATTTAGTGTGACTAAGAAGTATTCGGTAGTGGGTTTTATATAAATGAATGAATCGTTAATTAGGGTATGTAAGGGGATTACTTTATACATTTGGAATTCTGAATTTAAGGATAGGGGTATTTTAATTTCTATTATGATTAAATTATTAATTTTATTGGTACTTGTACGGCTAACTCTATATAGATCTAAGAGTTGGTTCTGCGTAGTGGCTACAGGTAAGGTTGTACCCGACGGAAGGTTCTTCCGAATAGTGGATAAGAGATGCTCAAGTTGATATGGGGTTATTATGAGCGGATTGGGAGTTCCGTGCTTTATGTCTAATAACATTTCTAAAATGGCCTTTTGGGCATTTTGGTATCTCATCAAAGACAATATTGTGATGGATAGAATGTTCTCTAGGTCTAATATTGCGAAATTTTCGTTGACATCTGTCGCGAGTTGATTAAATGACTTCGTGACTTTCTCTATTTTGTCTTTAATCGTCTTGATGTCATTTTGGATTCCCGTTGAGGTTTTGTTGAAAATATTGACAGTTTTGTCGACAATCAGGGTTTGAGATTTCAGTAGTTCTAAGAGATGGTCTTCGTTAGCTCTTAGTATGTGTATTTGTTCATCATAGTGTTTAGCATCCAGCGTCCCAAATAAAGATTTGCTAATACTACCAATGACGTTCAAAAGAGCTCGCTTGCTTCTCAAATTTTTGGGTTCCAAAATTTCGTTGATCTGATCTATTTCATTTAAGATCAATCTTTGGGTGTTTATTTGGTTTTCACAGTGATTTTTGCCTGAGTATTTTGTAATATTATGACATAAGTCTTCCGCTTGCTCTGCTTGCATTTGCAATAATTCTAGTTCAAAATAAAAATTGTCTAAATTGTAATACATAACTAATTTCCATGTATTGCTGTAGAGCTGTGCATTTCCGAATTCCTCAAAGTAGATTCCGGGTGTTGCTGAGAAGTGTGTAACTTGAGTTCCACTAGTTTGGCTGACGCATAAGGCCAATAATATAATAAGTCCACGAACGAATGAGTTGATGAGTGAGTTCATTTTGATCTGAGGGGAGGAATTGAATGTTTGGGAGTTAGTCAATGAATAGTTTCAGATTGTTATTGTGAATTTTCTTATTTTTATTTTTGATTCTCACAATAGAATTTTCTGCAGAAGTGGTATCTATCACTTCGTATGGGCCTTCCCATAGAGGCGCTAACTTATTTTTTCTAGTGTGGTTTTTGATCAATACTTTATCACCAATTACGATTGTTTTTTGCTTTGTAGCCTTATCATAATAAGACTTGGAATTTTCCTTGTTCTTTATAAGCCTTTCTCTTGCCATTTTGTGGGAATATTGGAGTCGACCTTTTAGCTCATTTACGTAATTATCGTAGTTATATGTGACTTCGGGGTCTTTTTGTATGGAAGAAGGAATTTCTACATGAAATCTGTACACAAGTTCATGTGGCGTATAGCCAGTGCTTGAGTGAGTGGAATTATTATAGGTGAACATGGCATAGGGGATCCAAGTGTCCCAGATTAGAGGATCTTTTGACACATAGTGTCGAAGATATTCGGCTAGAGTTCGATGGCTTCTTTCTAGCGCTCCATTTGTTTGTGGATGGTAAGGAGTTGTCTGTAACTTATGAATTTTTAATAATTTACAAGTTTCGGTAAACACTGAGCTCAAGAAATTGGAACCTTGGTCGGTCAGAATAGCTTCAGGTAGGCCATGTCTACAGACAATATGTGTAACGAATGCTTCTGCTACCGTATTTGCTTCAGCGTTACTTAATGGAATAGCTTCCGAATATTTTGTTAAATCGTCTTGGAACGTGAGCAAATACTTGTTGTTCAGGTAACTAGATGGTAAGGGACCTACAATGTCCAAGACAATTTTTTCGAAGGGTTTACTGCTCGTTGTAGTAATCTTCATAGGAACTTTCTGGTTGGGTCTTAATTTGTTCACTTGGCACGAAGAGCATTTTTTTATGAATTCCTTAATATCTTTATTCATACCTTGCCAGTAATAAATTTTCTTTAATTTATTGATGGTTTTTGTTTCTCCTTGGAGTGATATGGGGTCTTCCAATTGAATTATTTTGTTGAAAAAAAGGATAGGCTTCTTATTGGCATTTTGAAATTCCTCGGCGCATAGTAATTTTAAGTCGAGATACTCGGCGCATTAATAATGGGTATTGAAATGGCCACAGTTTTATCAGTAGGAATGTGTTCTTTAAATTTCTTGAAAATATTCCTGACTTTATTTCTATCGCTTGCAGTCCTAGTAGGAATAGGTACACGCCCGATTATAAAGGAATTTTTCTTGGTTTTATGTTCTACTATGTCTCCGACTGGTATTACTAGATCTTTGGGCAGATATGTTCTTAACAAATTTTCTTGAGTACTGTTATTGATAGGTAAAATGAAATACTTATTTCTTATGCCTCTAGTCTGCAGTAGGTTATGAGGGTTTTCCTCTATGATAATCGGAGTAGAATCGTGACTTTGTTTAATGTCTTGAGTCTTTTGTTGACTTCTAGTAATAGCTTGTATAGCTTTTGTTTCAGGTATAGCACGACTGAGTGCGTCGGCGTTTGAATTTGCTTTGCCCGGTTTATATATGATTTGGTAGTCATATTCTTCTAATTTGATTCTCCACCTCATCAATCGGGAAGTGGGATCTATTAAATTCATGAGCCACGTGAGGGGTTTATGGTCGGTTACTATAGTAAACTTGCGACCATATAAATAAGGACGAAATTGTTCAACCGCAAATATTATTCCTAATAACTCTTTCTCAATTGTTGAGTATCGAGTCTCAGCAGGGTTTAGAGTTCTGCTGGCGAAACATGTAGGTTTATCGATACCAATTTTTCCTTGCGATAGTACTGCGCCGATTGCGAATTCACTTGCATCCGACGTTACAATAAATTCTTCGTCGAAACGTGGGAATTGTAAAATAGGAGAATTAGTTAATTTTTCCTTCAATAATTTGAACGCTTCGTCACAAAAAGCATCCCATTAGAAAGGAATGTCCTTTTTTAACAAAGTAGTGAGAGGTTTGGCCAATTTGGCAAAGTTAGGGATAAATCGACGATAATAACCGACAAAACCTAGAAAAGATTTTACGTCCTTTTCTTTTCGAGGTACTGGATAATGTTCGACTGCTTCGAGCTTAGAAGGATCTGGCAAAACTCCGTTTTCAGTGACTAAATGGCCAAGATAGGCTATCTGTCTGCTGAGAAAATGGCATTTCTCAGGCTGCAACTTCAGGTTATGTTCCCTGAGCCGCTCAAAAACATGCTGGAGTCGAGAATTATGTTCTGTTAAATTATATCCATAAACGATTATATCGTCCATGTAAACAAAACACTCGATGCCTTGCAATCCTACCAACACGTTGTTCATCAGCCTCTGAAAAGTGGCTGGAGCTCGTTTTAGACCAAAGGGCATTCGATTATAATGATAATGCCCGTAAGGTGTACTAAACGCAGTCTTTTCTTTATCGTTTCCATTCATGGGAATCTGATGGAAACCATTTGCTAGGTCTAAGGTACTAAAGTACTTAGCTTTCCCTAGTTGGTCCAAAATGTCAGTTATATTAGGGAGGGGGAATGCATCTCCTACAGTGATATCGTTGAGACGCCTAAAATCAATCACTACTCTCCATTTCTTATTACCAGCTGCGTCTGGTTTTTTGGGAACTAACAATAATGGTGAGTTCCATGGGCTTGAACTAGGGCTTATTATTTCATCTTCAAGCATTTTATTAATTTGTTTGTTAATCTAGTTACGTTGTGCTTCTGGCAACCTATACGGTCTAACGTTAACGGTAGGTTTTCCTGGTAGCAAAGGAATTTCGTGCTTAACTGCACTGGTACAAGTTAGAAAATCTCCGTCTAAATAAAATATGTCGTTATACCTACGACAAATATTTAGGATGGACTGATTTTCTTCAGCGTTACAGTGTGAGAGGTCTAACTCAGATGTGAGTTTAGAGAGTCTCTCTTGAATAGGATCCTTTTGCGAGTTTAATTTAATAATATCAAAATTCCGTAACTCATGCAAATGTGGTCGAATTTCCGTTTCACTTATCGTAACATCTTGCTGATTGGAGTTGAGTAGGAGGATTTTCACATGACCTGTTTGATCAGGTTCTATGAGTGTACTTCCAAGTAACAATCCTGGCTTCAACTCTTGGTGTTCACAAAGAAAACTACCTCTTTGTGATATTCTTATTTTGGCTACCAATTGAGTGCGAGGCGGTACTTTAATACTGCTGGCATTGCATTTATTTGCTCTAGTTTCTTTATTTGTAGAATTATTTTGAGACTCGCCTTTCTTTGAAGGGGTCTGTTTATTTAATTTATTTGTTTTTGCTTGAATATGATGAGACTCGCCTTTCTTTGAAGGGGTCTGTTTATTGAGCTTTTTATTTAGGCTTGGGTCTTTCAAACCTCCATACCTGTTATCTGCTCTTATTTGAGGAGATACCTCTGAGCTTGGGTCTTTCAAACCTCCATACTCGATAAGTATATCTATCCTCTTATTTGAATCCACATTTTGATTAATGAGTAATTTTAATATTAGTGATTTGTTGCTATAATCGATTATACATGAAAATTTATCAAGAAAATCATACCCAAGTATACCGTCGTATTTTAATTTAAAATTTTCCTCTACCATGTGAATACGGTGCGTGAATATATCACCATTTATTTTAAAATTACATTCAGCTGTTCCTAGCGTAGACAAGGGTTTTCCTGCTAGTGAGGATACAGTGATGTTTTCTCTTTTGTTTACTAGGGTGTTACCTAGTGCTCTAGTGGCTTTATGGACTGATATTTCAGCTCCTGTATCAATAAGAAAAGTGCTAGTATGAAATGCAGTAATTGAATTAGCGATCGTCACTACTAGCGAATGGTGATCACTTATTAAGGGGAGATTTAATTTTGTGGTAGATTTGTTGGTTGGGAATGAATATCTGCTGAGATAGTCATTTGATTTAGGCGAGACTGATACTCCGCTAACTCGTCTCGCCGAAGATCGTTTTCCGATTTGTCCATATTTCTGGAGTTTGTTGGTCTTTGCTTTTTGGAATTTTTCCAATTGCTCGCGGTCCTAATATTGGGATTTCTATTAGGATTATTCGTGTTAGGTGGTAAGTATGTAGATTGCTGTGGAGGCCTATTGATATTTTCAACTCTCGACCTAGAAAACAGTTTCTTTCACGTTCCCGTCGCCAAAGATAGCAGGAGGTATACTTCCTTCGTGACTGCTAGTGGTCAGTTTGAGTCTCTACGAATGCCTTTCGAGCTATGTACCTCCCCCACAAGTTTTCAGAAATTTGTAAATAAAATATTCCAGCCATTACTGTCACGGAAGCTTACTCTAATCTATATGGACGACATCGTAATCCCCGCCAAAGATGAAAGTAAGTACTAGGTGTAGCCTCACAATATGGCCTAAAAATAAAGTGGAAAAAATGTCAAGTTTTATGCTCTACAATCGAATACCTGCGTGTTATACGTTGTTATACCTCTCTAGGTATAACGCAATATAAGCAAATTGAAAAAAAAACTGCTTCTAGGAAAATAAAATTTATTAATTGAAAGATTTATATTTTTAATAGTAGAAGTCTTTTTCTTTCGGCTTCTGTCTCGATAACTTATAATTTTCACTTATTTAGACTTTGTTATACAAAACTTTTTATTTGTCTAGAATTTAGGAGGCCTTACCTCTGGTAGGGGGACTCTCCTAAGTGGTTAAAGAATACTCTCTGCTTTCCCTAGTTCAACCGCATCATATTTATATTATTGATTTACACGGGGATGATACTCCCCTCCACAAATTTCTAAAATTCAGCAATTTTCTAAGGGAAAATTGATGATCGCTCAATTTTCTGTTTTGAATAACAAAATCAGGAAATTGAGCGGAAATAACAAATTCCAAAAAAAAAATCGAATCGAAAAACAATTTTCTGTAAGTTCGGTGATCGATTCTATGCATAACAAAATTTCAGGGTCATCATAATTCATTAATTCATGAAACTTCATGTCACTTTACCAATGCAACGAAGTGCAGCCATTCAAAGGTGCACCTGTTGGGTAATTTTGCCGGTCTTAGATCGGTCGGTGACGTAGTCACGTATTTGGGCTTAATTGCCTGGTGACGATTTTCTTCGTCTGCTTTCATGAATGAATCATTACGTTGAGCGAATACTAGCGCCGGATCATATTACATTTCATTTGTAGAAGAATTTATGATCATTTTAGGCACGCGCCAAATGGGATAGAATATCTGACACCTGATGGTTGTTGTTTATTGTTTGTGGAAGTATACTTTGTTGCATTTACGTTAGGAATTCGTAATTCTAGGATTATGCAACAAGTTTATTGAATTTTAGAAGATTTGGAATGCCTTTTTTGGGATAAAAGGTTAAAACGTGATTTTGCTAGACGCATGACGTGCGTTTGGGATTTGTGTTTTGATTTACGTTATGAATCCGAGATTAGGTAGTTAGGCATGGTAGGTTTAGTGGATTCATAACATGGGATACGAGATATGTCTTGGGAGAGTCCGACCTTCAGACAATAAAACTGCGGCTATAAAAAATTCGCTGAACCTACGACAGTAAAGAAGTTACAAAGTTTTCTGGGTTTTTCTCAGATAGTTAAGCCATTATTTGAGCTCTTAAGGAAAAATTCAACTTATGAATTCGGAATGACAGAGCGCATCGCATTCGAAAAAATTAAGGCCATACTCTCAGAACAACCAGTGTTGGCAATTTATAATCCGGAAGCTGAGACGGAAATACATACCGACGCATCCAAATATGGATATGGAGCGATTTTATTACAAAGAAATGCTGAAGATCGAAAGTTTCATCCCGTTTACTTTTACAGTCGCAAGACGACCTCAGCACAAGAGAGATATAATAGTTACGAGCTGGAAGTCCTTGCAATAGTCAATGCATTAAAGAAACTCCGAGTATACCTGTTAGGTATTGCCTTCAAGATAATCACTGATTGTGCCGCGTTCAAGTTGACCATGGGGAAAAAGGATTTAACTTCGCGAATAGCAGGATGGGCACTATTGTTGCAAGATTTTAACTACACGCTAGAACATAGAAGTGGATCGAGAATGAAGCACGTTGATGCATTGAGTCGGGAGCCTGTAATATTGCTAGCAATCTCGGATATAGTTCATAAAATTATAGCAGCTCAACTAAGAGACCCCAAACTAAAGCTCATTGCTGATCTTCTATCAAAAGGACCTTACGAGAATTACATCTCTGAAAAAGGAGTTTTATATCAAATAGACGTCCATAATAATAAGTTATTATGCGTACCCAATGCAACAAGAACTTATTAAGGCGACGCACGAGCAAGGACACTTTGGGCAGAGGAAATCGGAAGAAGTGCTCCGTAGAGAATATTCCATACCCAAATTAAAAGAAGCTATTCAAGTTATTCTCAAGAATTGTATTACGTGCATACTTGGGGACCGCAAGTATGGCAAACAGGATGGCATCCTCCACCCTATCCCGAAGGACGACCTTCCTCTCGTCACCTACCATATCGACCATCTGGGGCCGTTAACAGCTACAACCAAGAGTTACAGATACATCCTCACAGTAATCGATGGATTCTCGAAATTTGTTTGGGTCTACCCAGTTAAGAGTTTGACAGCAGAAGAAACTGTGAGGAAATTAGAGATGCAAAAGGCAGTTTTCGGCAATCCAAAACAAACAGTGCCAGATAGAGGGAGCGCATTTACTTCCAACTTGTTCCGGAGTTACTGCAAGGACGAGGGAATCCACCATACACTTGTGACGACTGGTGTACCGAGGGGCAATGCCCAGGTAGAAAGAGTCCATCAAGTAATCATCTCTACGTTGCCGAAGTTAACGTTGGATAATCCAGGGATGTGGTACAAATTCACCAACCAGGTGCGGAGATTTTTAAATTCCAATTGGCATCGAAACATCAAGAAGACACCCTTCGAGCTACTCTTCGGAGTTAAAGTGAGGAACAGCGAACAGCTCTGGCTCGCTGAAGCAGTTTATGATGGAATAATTGACACATTCAAATCAGAACGGAGTGCAAGTCGAGATGAAGCTAAGAGAAACATACTGAAAATACAAGAAGCAAACCGTAAACAATTCCACAAGAATAGACGAAAACCACCCGAATATCGCATCGGCGATCTAGTGGCTATTAAGAGGACACAATTTGGTAATTCGCTGAAGATACACTCTAAGTACTTAGGTCCATATAAGATCAAGAGCGTTGGTTTAAGCGATCGCTGTGAGGTGGAGAAGGTGGGTGAACATGAAGGGCCTAGGTGCACGACGACAAGCAGTGATAATATTAAACCATGGTCTGTAAATGATGACGATATATCCACATCCGACGATGACGCTGAAGATGAAGATGACGAAGAGGATGAGCCTGAGGAAACTACACGCGCTCAATGAACCAGCTTTAGCAAAACCCCTAAAATAAAACACAACAATTCAGAAATTGTAACTTTGTACTGACAAGAAGAAATTAGTTGAAACCTGACCGATTACTTAAGACGATTACGAATTTATGGATGATACCTACAACTTAGAAGTTATATTTCAGGCATGAAGTTGATAAAATGGCTTGAAAGGCGTAGGTCCGAGACGAGGAGACGTAATCTATTTCCCTCGAGACGTTAAAGATGAAAAGAAGACTAGACGCGCAAATATGTTCACAGTATTCTATCGGAAAACCATACTTAAAAAGATGACAACATAACCTGCACAGAGAATGATGTTCACTACCAAATTACCTACTAGGATGATTTGCGATAGCATCAAGACACATTCACCGGGCCGGTGAATAATTCAGGACGGCCGAGTTGTGGGAATCAGTACTGACTACCTAAGCATTAACTCTTCTACAAAACAAGAAGACACCTTACCTTCAATGTGGCAACTACAACTTACGTTTTACGTCAACCGCACGCGGCGAACACTCGTTCTCGATCTCTTCCGAGTTGGCCACCGAAGACGTCGGACAGATTAGAGAGCTTATAGGAATCCCAGTAAATCGTGACGATCACCAATTACTATTTTTATAAAAATACTTTATATATTAAATGGAATAAAATCAAGTGAATCTATTTACAGTGCATAATCTTTATTAAATGTGTATAACCCACATATATATAATACACTTCCGGATGATGGTCTAGGGTCAGATGCCCTTCCGGTTTCAAAGGTGATGCCAGGGGTCAAGGCCGACCCCACGTGTAAATGTTTTTTCTCAAGCCGTCCTAACATTCTGGGTAAAACGCTCAACCGCCCGATGAGGAGCTCGCTGTAGTGAACAAATATTATTCCGGAGCTCTGAACTTAGTAAGGAAATTGAATAAAAAGAATACCATATATAAAATATCATTATTGATTTATTATAAATTGAAAAATATTAACATTTAATTCTTAGTGTATCATTCAATGGTTGGGCTTCCTTTAATCGGTTTCCCTATAACTGTAATAATACTTTCTTTATTTTACAATAATGTATATCTTAAACTATAATACCCACAATTAAAACAAACTGTTTCATTACATGGTATTTTAGCTATAATACAATTTTTATTTACAATACATATCTTAGACTAGCCTTAGATTATATGTTTTCTGCGTCTGCTCCTTGCAGCTCTGATTGAATAGAGTAATAGCCCCATGGTAGAGTAACCGCTGCACCACTCATAACATACCGCTTGTTATCATATGGACTTAATGCAATCTTCTTTTGGGAGATCGTGTAGACATTATGGTTATTCGATCTTATGGAGCTCTGATTAGCAGTTAATACTCGCTTGTTATTCAATCATTCGACGTAGTCTTCGAAATTGATATGCTTCTGGACTACATTAGTCTTTACTCCTTTTGCTTTCTTTACAGTTTTACCATCGTTTATACGCAGACTGTACATTTTCGAGCGCAAGCCTATAAATTCGCTCATGATTTTCCCATTAAACTCCTCCTTCATTAAACCAGGAATCTTTTTATTAATGAGCGGTAAATTGAATTGATTATCTTCTGGGTAATCACTTGTATCAAATTTTTTAATATTTTCGGCCATTAACTCATATGCAATTTTCTCTTCAAGTTCATATATTTGAGAATCTGTATCTGTATACATGACCTTACATTTATCTCCAAATTTACGCTGCATAAAACTGTAGTGGAAATCGCAGAGGCATATCTTTGAAATTTCCATAACTGCCATTCCAATATAGATTGGCTTATTGAATAAGATTTTATGTCGCCTTAATTCCACAGCAACTAAATTCTCATCTAATATCGTTGCTATGTGGAAGTTGGGTGCCGCAATCCGAGCTTTTGCACCATAGCGACCTTCCCACTTTTCGCAAAGCTTGATATCGCTATACTTGCGTACATTTTCCATGGTCTTACTAAAAGCTGCATTATTCATCTTCTTATAGCTGTCCTTCTCATGATCGCTTGTAGCCTGCCTCCGTTTGGTAGTATTTAAGTCAATATATGGTTTAAGCCATGCTGATTGGTCGAATTGAAGAAGCCGGTGCATTTTTTTAGGATGAGTCCATGTGATAAGCATTGCTTCAAATTTCGGTAGTGTATAACATATTTAGCTTTAGGATGTAATGTTGTCAAAATCTTTTATAATTTTGCTCCAGGTGGTGCTGCATGCTCAGAGCAAAACGGTAAGTCCTTATGCTTATCACGTAGATAATGAGTATAATCCAAGTCGACTTCGAATATGTATCCAGTTGGAGAATCATCAGGAATTTCGGAAACGTCAATATTGGGAAAATCAATCCATTTGAATCCTCCGGTTGGTAAATGCTGTAACATGGCCCATCCATAAAGGTTATTCACGTCATAATACATCAAGTATTTCTCTTTCTCCTCAGGCTTAAAATCATCCATATATGTATTATTTGCTTTACTATATCTGTTCGAGCATTGACTTATACCACCTGGAATGCCTCTCTCTATGAATAGCAGTATATCTACGTCGGTTATCAGCTCTAGTTTCACTTTGGTGTATTTTAGCATAGCATCCCATGTTAGACCTGGCCTGGTGTAATAATGTGCTGGATCTAAATTGTAAGTCTTCATGCACACTTCTCGAAAGTTCTCAAACACATCGGCCAATAGCAGAACATCAGTCTTAAGGTATAGATCTGAATATTCACCAAGTGTTTGTATTTCAAATTTTTGCCAGACCTCTTCAGCATGAATGTAGTCCTCAGGAGATATAGCACTGTCAGTCAGTGGCAAGTGGCAAGTGGCAAGTTCCGGAAATCCAATTAATGCCAGTCATCAATAAAATCATATGGGAAGACACCTTTGCGTGTAAGAAGTTTGATAGTGTCATAATCCAATCCCTGCCATACTGATCTTGCAGTATTTAATTTATCCATTGGCAGCAATGATGATAGCTTATCTAAAGATTCAGCCATAAAATGGAAGGAATCGACGAACCTGAATTTTATGTCGCTGCCTTCCATGTGCATGGTGAACGAGATATATCTTTCCTTGTTTATTGGTAAGAGAGCAACTTTTCCTGGGAAAGTTGTAGCTATATCCTTAATAATGAAGTGGGCATCATATCCGGATAAATTATGAAAAATTACTGGAACTATGGAGCAATCTTGATACATGAGATTGCATGCATCATGCGCTGGTCCTCGATATTTTCCTGTTAAGTGGCAATGATCCCGAACTCGGTTCTCATCAGCTGCAAACTTTTTTTCACATATATGGCAGCAAGTATTTTCCATATGTGAACGCCGGTCCTCTTTCGTCAGGGGCTGCATTGGCCTGATGTTCAGGTTTTTCTGTACAGCTATGGATGCAATTTTTTGCAATTCTAATGCAAACCATTGTTGACAATTTCTGCCTCGATATGCTCTGTAATATGAGAGCTTAGCATCATGTTTGCAGTGGAAATAGAATCCTATGCTGTGAACTTCATGTTCCTGGATTCGCTGTGTATTTTGATTGTTTCCCTGAATCGGCTTCAATATTGACTCAAGATCGGCAGACACACAAAATGGGACTGGATTCTTATGGTTATAATTCTTATATTCCAGCCATTTCTTTTCTTCTGATGGAAACATAACCCTACAATCATTTTGCTTCTCGCATTCAGGAGTGTGTGATGCTAATTTTTCATCAGAGTAAAAGTAGAGCAAACATCTGTCGCATATATACACTCTATGAATATGTTTCGAAGTTTGTGCTGATATGAGTCGGGAAATATCTTTAATCCAGCAGAAATGATATCTGCCCGCATCATCATCGACATCCTTATGATCATCAGCCTGGTTATAGCCATCTTGTAGCATAAAGAGATTTAGATGTCGCTCCATCCTGTGTTTCGTAAGTCTAACTGGAACTGTGGTGAACGAATGCTCTTTCTATAGGATGAATACGTTTATTGATAAATCGTTGTGGTCTTCAAATTGCGTAATTTGCTTAAGTGTCATGGGAAATGTTATTCCAGTTAAATTAAATACATTTGAATAATGTGGGTATGATGACGTCCTAGCCGAGTTACTACTTGCTGCTCCAGGATATAGCGCTGATGTTACAGCCCATGCGAAGCATGCTTCATCATTATTTTGTACATTGATGCAAGCTTTCTTTGATGCAATTTCCTTTGGTATAGGTATATACGAAGATCCTCGAAGCTGCTCAAACTTGTTGATGTGTACTGCTAGATGTATTATTGAGTGCAGTGCACAGCCACTGTCTTTTACCTGGAATTCTTCCAGCTGAGTGTGTATTGGATCCAAAATGTTTGATTTAAACCACTCCTCCAAATTATCATCTGCACTAATTGGAGCAGTTCTCGCTTGGAAGTATTTAATGTCTTTTATAATTTCATTGTCACCAGTTTCTTTAACAAATTCACCGCTAAACGTTGTAGAAACTTTAATATTAAAATAATGTTTTAAGGTATTTTTAACACGACATGTAAATAATTTGGCAGAGTCTTGCATAAATAGCTTCGGATCGATATGTTTTAAATTTGCAAAATTGTCGAATTCTGTCTGCGAACGCTGTCTTTATTTCCTCCCACTTTACAAAATCACTTCATCTTACGCGAGTAATTCCTGCACCTCGACGGGGACCTCTCAGTAGCGCTCTCAATGCTTTAATTTGCTCGAGACAGCTCTCGAAATGTCGTTTCCTAGCACTCATATTGCACTTCTGAAATGCAACTTGAAATTTATGTATGTTTCTGTTGCACTTTTTAACAATATAGTCTTTATTCTCTGAATTTGTTAAACACTTCAACACATCCTTCCGCAAGTTTTCAATTACTGAAAAACTTTTATTTTCTAGCGCTGTTGTCATTTTTATTTTTTTATGTTTTTAAACTATCACTGAGACTTACTAAAACTGACTGATGCTCCTCAAGAGTTTGCTTGGGCTTTTATAGGAACGGTTTGTAAACATGAATGATCCTGCTGCTACAATAATCATTGCACATGATGAATTCCAACGAATTTGCTTACAGTCTGAGATGGTATCGAATTACACGATAAACAAAAAATCATTCAAATTAATTTGATTACTTTATTCTGCTGGTCCAATTTGCAAATGAGATTGTATACATGAATGCATACAAGAAAATGTGAAAATTTGTTTACTTTATGCGAATTCCAATGAAACGTTTCGATCGGTCAAATTTTTGGAACAATAAAATTTTTGGCTGCATACAGGAAGTGTGGTATCAAATTAGATGAAAAGAATAAATGTGCTGATATAGCTTAAATTTATTTACACTGGTGTGCATGACTCATTCAGCTAAAATGCGAATTTGTAAACAGGAATTTTACACAGGTGTGTATGAACCATGCAGCTTAAATGCGAATTTGTTTACAGCGGTGATATCAAATTACATCATAAACAGGGGAAGCATTCCTAACGTTTGGTAAACATTTAACATTTGATACCAAGAACCCCACTGCCCCAGAACCTCTATACAAAGTGATCCAAAACTTGTGATATCTACAAATTCCTCGCTAAGAAATATTCAAGTAAGAAAACAGCAAATCCAAGATGACGTCATGCTGATATCTACAACTCACCAGGGTAACTTGAATTATTAGTAAGATTGATTACACCTGAAAAGGTAAGATAGCTAATGTCTCGAAAACCAAAGCCCGTAGAATATTTCTGATGAAAATATCGTTTCCCCTCCCAGCCCACACCACCTAGAATCCATTTGCATGAACAAAAATAACTTGAATTATTAATACGCTAATATCTCGAAAACCAAAGCCCGTAGAGGATTTCTGCTGAAAATTTCATTACCCCCCGCCCCACCTTATCTTTATTATCCCCCCAAATATACCCACCATCTAGAATCCATTGGCATGAACAAAAAGTTCCTACTATTAACTTTAATTATTACTAATATTAATTCAAAACCAGGCGCAACACTTGAAAATAACAAAAGCCTGCATTTAGGTGCACCACACAAGTGAAGCAAAAAACTTCCCAAAACCGTAGCATACTGCCACGTGTGGGCAAAAGTGAAGCAAAAAACATCCCAAAACCGTAGTATGCTGCCACGTGTGGGCCAAAGTGAAGCAAAAAACTTTCCAAAACCGTAGCATGCTGCCAAGTGTGGACAAAAGTGAAACAAAAATCTTCACATATCCAAGAGAACCGTACCACACATCCAAGAAAGCCGTAGTACCGGAACATGCTGGTAGTATCAGCTAATGCCGCTACGGCGCAGTGAAGACCAAATGACAAATCCAAGACTAAGCAAGTCAAGACTCAATGGTGTATCCAAAACATAAGCCAGTCAAAATTCAATGGTGCATCCAAGATATTAACCAGTAAGCCAAGACCCAATGATGCAGCCAAGACATAAACCAGTACAGTGAAGGCACAAGCCCATATTTAGTATGTACTCAAACTACCTACCGACGGTGGCGCCGAGAGTTCTACATAAAAAACTCTGGTCCAGAACTCTACCCATATATAGCAACTTTAAAGAATATTCGCACAACACCTCCATGATCTCTTGGTAGAGCACCTCGGATTTCACAAAACCAAGCGTTCTCGGTTCGTTTCCAGCAAAAAAATCCAACATTATTTTATAAAAAAAATCAGGTAAGAGAAGAGCTTGAACAGCTGATGGGGATCAGCCAACCAGATGACGTCATCCCCTGGTCAGCCAGATGGTAGGAAAGGAATTCCCCCAGGCAGGCCCTTTGACGTAGACCACGAGACGGAATCCCCCAGTGGCCCAGAGCCCGGTCCAGACCACCAAAATAGTTGGAATTTTCCGGACACTTTTTGTATGGAAAAAGTGTCGCAGAACCGGCATAGCTACACTACTATCATCTTCGCAGAGTAGCAAGCGGACATTCTCTCACCTTTGAAGAACTTCATACACTAGTAGTGCAAGCCGAGGCCATACTCAATTCGAGGCCTATAGAAGAAATGTCATCAGACCCTAACAATATCTCAGCCTTATCTCCCGGACATTTTTAAATTGGAGGGCCTTTAACGGCCATTATAGACCAAACCTTTCTCAACATCGGCTAAACACACTAAATCGATGGCAACGACTACGGTGGATACAGCAAAAATTTTGGACTAGATGGTCGAAAAGCTATTTAAATCAGCTCCAGTGCCGAAATAAGGGGACTTCATCAGCTCCGAATGTAATTGTGAATAGCTTGGTGTTGCTCAAAGAAGACAACTTACCGGCCATGAAAAGGGTTCTCGGTCGCGTCGTAGATATGCATCCCGACGATGATGGAATGGTTCATGTAGCGACGGTCAAGACAATGAATGGACTGTTTAAAAGATGTGTAACTAAAATATGCCCTCTTCCTAGTAATTGAAAGCCGCTAAGGCATTTCAAAGCAGGCGGAATGTTAATGAACTATACGCATATTAATAATAATAATAATGCACTCCTGTCAATTAAAACGTAGTGTTAACATTATATGAACATTTGTAAGGCTCTAAGTGTTTGACGTTTACTGGCATGACATCTACCAGAATTAGTAATTGATGTCGGCACAGTGGACATGGTCCAGATCAGGCAACTTTTCGACTGAGGCTCGCTCTCTCACTTGGACGGCATGTTGAGGCATGGGTATTCATCCATCAGTAAATCAATTGAATTCATCGAAGTTTATCTCACGAATCAAGATTGTTTTTTAAAGTTAAAGTTAGTTTAAAGCATATATGTAATGTTTAAGTTTGAAATAAATTGTATTTATTGAAAAGTTGAAAAAGCTCGGGTTTTCCTCAACATATATATTCTATATTTTTTTTGTATTTACAAACTATATTGCTGGTATTTGTTTTTATTTATAATACATTTTCGGTTGCTGATTGCAACCACCTCTCTAGGTTGTTGAGGTCTGGCATACTTGGCAGCGGTGATGTCGGAGACAGTGGGGATACTGCCCGTTCCATTGCAGCAGTGCCTGACATCTCTGCCCATGGTTGCTCACATTCATCCATTAAGCTGTCGTACATAGTGTCGAGGACGTCTTCCATTTTCTATTTTAACTTATGTTAATTCTTGAACAAATGTTATGTATTATTTATCTAATATGTAAAAATATAAATATATGGCCAGGACCCATACATGCATCAAATACAAACATTTACGGACATCACAACTTACTACCTTTACACCTTTATTACAAATAGACTGGTAAGGGGCAAATTTTTTTAATGGGTCTCTGTAAAATATTGGTTGATGTTTTTACAGACACCACTCTAACTTTGCCGTCTTTACCAGGGTGTAGCTCTTCAATGAGCCCCAACACCCATATTGTTGGTGGTTGCTTTTCATCTTTAATGATGACAACTTGACCAATATTAATATTATTTTGTGGCGTATTCCACTTTTGCCTTTGCTGTATTTCGGTCAAGTACTTTGTTGACCATCTTTTCCAGAATTGTTGACGTAATTGCGGAATCAGCTTCCATCGTCTTAGAAGGTGCAGATTTGGCTCTTCTTGAGTGGGTTCTGGTACAGCTAGTAGCGGTCTTCCAATTAGGAAGTGACTTGGGGTAAGTATTTCCAGTTATTCTGGATCTGCAGTGATAGCGTGCAGTGGTCTGGAATTGAGACATGCTTCTATTTGAATGACTAATGTTTTTAGTTCTTCTATTGTTATTGTTGTTGAACCTAGAATTCGACGCAAATGGTGTTTAATACTTTTTACACCTGCCTCCCAAAGTCCACCTTGATGTGGAGCTGCAGGAGGTACGAAATTTGATTTCCATGGGTGCAGTATTGTGAGCTGCTAGTTCATTTGATTCAGCGATTGCTTTTTTGTATTCTTGCGGAAGAATTTTGTTTGTTTAAGTCGGAGACTACCTCGATGTGTATGGCTTTTGTTGCCGTACACACAAATAAACACAGGTATCCTTTGTAAGTTTTGGATCCCCGATATTTTGTCGTTCTTACATCAATAGGGCCAGCATAGTCTAACCACGTATTTTCAAATGGGTGTGCCTGTGACACTCGAGGACTGGGTAGACTGCCCATAAGTTGCTGTTGTGTTGCAGCACGATGTCTAACACATATTACGCAGAGATGAACCTTTCTTTTAACAGCGTGTAGATCCAAAACTGGCTTCGTATGGTGTTTAAGACTAATTGTGGTCCACCATGCAAAGTTTCTTTATGATAATGATCAATCACTAAGTCAGTGAAGTGATGATCTTTAGGTAATACAGCTGGGTGGCATGTTGAGATTGGCAGGTTTAAATTCTGCAACCTGCCAACTAATCTCAAGATTGATTCTTTGTATAAAAATGGACAAAGCCCCATAGTTCTGCTATTTTTTTGTAAGTTTTCTCCTGCATTTAACTGCTTGAATTCATTTTCGAATTCTTGCTGTTGTACTTGCTGAAGTATACTTATTTTGGCTGTTTCTATGTCAGCCGGTGGCAATGTGTCAATGTTCCTTTCATCTTTATGCTTGCATTTATGGACGAATCGGAGACATTGTGCAGTGACATGCAATAATCGTTTGTGTGACAAGAATCGCTCAATTATTGTTTCGAGCCCTTCGCTTTTTTGCAATGCAAAAGCTTTTACTGTATTGAATTCATAGGACGTCTCCCTGCTAAGGCTCTTATGGCCAGTCTTGGCTTGGCTGTCTTAACCAACTGTGTCCTGTCCACCATGGCTCACAGTCTTGAATGCTCATTGGTATTATACCTCGTGATGCCATAACGGCAGGATTATCCTTTGTAGGTACATATCCCCAAGTATTATTTAGGTTACCTTCTTGTATCTCGGTAACTCTGTTTACCACATAAGTTTTCCATCTATTTCGATGACCTGATATCCAGGCCAATACGATTTTTGAATCGCACCAAGAAAAGCTGCTGACATTACTCATATGCATGTCATCTCGAACTTGACTTAGTAGTCTAGTTAAAAACAGTGCTCCGCTTAACTCAAGTCTTGACAGAGTAATTGGCTTTGCGGGAGCCACTCGAGTTTTTGATATGATCAATGTTGTTTTTATTGTGCCGTAATTGTTTTGAACTCTCATGTAGACGACAGCTGTGTACGCTGAATTTGATGCGTCACAAAACCCATGCAATTGACAGTTGTCTCTGTCTCGCTTGGTATGTATCCAGCGAGAAATTTTTATTTTCAATATGTGAGGCAGCTGTGTCTTGAACTGCCTACATTCCTCAGTGAATTCTTCTGGGACTATTTCGTCCCAGGTACATCCATGCATCCATAATTTGTGGATAATAATTTTTGCCAGGATTACACAGGGAGCTATCCAACCTAAAGGGTCGAACAGCTTTGCTACTTGCGACAAAGTTTTTCTTCTAGTGTTGGCCTCTGCTTCAAATTCTGAAGCCTGAAAGGCAAACATAAAATTGTCGGTGGCTGGATCTCACTGGATTCCTGGAGATTTGATTTGGTTGTCATCTTCGAAGTTTCATCCTAAGGTAACCAATCAAGCATTTTATCATGATTAGCTGCCCATTTGCGGTGGTTAAATCCTCCTCCCTTTAAGAGCTTTACTAGCTGTTTTTGGGTTTGTTTGACTTCTGTTAGAGTATCGTCAACATAAAAATCCTGCATTGCAATTTCTGACGACTTAGGATACCTTTGTTTGTCATCCTTGGCTAATTGCTGCAGTGTTTTTATTGCTAGATATGCTGGGGCCGTAGTGCCGAATGTTACGGTGTTGAGTTCGTATTCTTCTACTGGCTCAACTTCACTACTTCGCCAAAGTATTGTCTGATGCTTTTGGTCATCCTTATGTATCTTTATCATTCGATACATCTTCTCGATATCGGCAATCACTGCATATCTAAGAACACGCCATTTTAGCAATGTTGAATACAATTTTGGTTGTAATGTGGGACCTGTCAATATTTGTTCGTTGAGGCTTTTACCGTTTGATGACTTTGCAGAAGCATCAAATACTACTCTTAATTTGATAGTAATGCTGTCTTTAAGAACAGCATAGTGGGGTAAATAATACATCTCGGTATGCGCATTTTGTGTAGTTTTATTTACCTTACACATATGCCCCAGGTTTAAATATTCTTGAATACATTTATGATATTCTGCTCGTAGGTCGGCAGCTCGTTCGAGTTTTTTCTCGAGTTGAGCGAATCTTTTTAACTCCATTATCTTTGATTCCCAAAGCTCGGGAACCTTGCCTGATTTGAATGGCAGCTTCACTACATAACTGCCATTATCGAGGCGTTTATGATTCTCACTAAAGAATTGCTCACATTGCTCTTCTTCTTTTCTGAGCTTGCGTTTAGGGTTGAGTTCTTCCCATTCCCAAAACTTCCGCGCTCAACTATTTAGCTGTGCCAAGTCATCAGCATTACTTGTGGTGAATGCAGAAAAAATTTCGCTATTGTCCACTTGATTTTGTGGTGCTGGTGTTTCTCCGAAAAGAATCCACCCCAGCCTTGTATTCTGAGGTACGGGAGTCCCTTCAAGTCCACTCCTAATTCCCTTGCATAAAATCTTTGCATAGGTGTTGTGACTCAGGTACCTATCGCCCCGAATCACAACCATATAGTCAATATCTCAATATATTGTCCTGTAGAATATATTGATGTATTGAAAACTCGACCCTTAAACGAAAAATAATTCAAATTTAAATTTTCATTAAAATTTTTTATTTGCATCCAAAAATTTCAAATGAATGTGAAAATGCATTTGCATGTCGTAACAAAATGCAATTTAGCATAATTTGCATTTCGTTATCAGTAATGCACTCCACTCACACAGGTATACCGTGTATACCTACATGCCGTGTAATCGGATATCATTTTTCGTCGTGCAAATTGAATGCACATAAAATAATTCGCATATTCTCACGTACGATCTTTCATCGTCGTGAGAAAGCAAAAGAAAAAAGCTTTTGAAAGTGATCATGGGTACCTGGGGCCGGCAAGCTCAAACCTCGAGGAGTCGTTTTTTTAAATCCGCCAAGTGGAGATCGACATAAGAAGAATTGCTTGAAATATAGATTGAAATTAAAAGATTTTATAGAAAAAGTTAAATATAGATTGAAATTAAAAGATTTTATAGAAAAAGTGAAATATAGATTGAAATTAAAAATTTTGTAGAAAAAGTGAAAATAGAGTTTGAATAAAAGAGTTTAAGACAAAGTGGAAAGTGATTAAATAAAAGGAATCTACTTCCTTACGATAAAAACTGTGTGCTCTCTACAAGCACGGTACACAGCACACAACAACTGGTGCCAGCGGTGAAACTACTCGAATACATCAAATTAGTGCAAATAATCAATCGAAAATCAGTGATGTTAATATAATTAAAGTACTAAAAAAAATAAAATAAAAAAAATATTTATATATATAGCGGGGTACCCTAAAAAGGGTACTTAGAGGAAAATATAAGTCTAAGCGCCATAGCGCTCAATGTGGGACCCTTGCGAGGCTTCATCCCTGCCTCACCAAGACGATCCAGAGAAGGAAGCCAACGAGAAATCGTCGCCCCGGACGCGCGACTTATCATTACCACCATCAAATCATCCGCCAAGTTATCCAACATCTTCAACAGCGAGAAACGCAGGAACACAAACATTCACCACAACACTAGCTCCATCCTCCAGATCAAAAATCAACACGAACATATAGAAGGAATAATGACAAGGTAGACAAATACAAGACTAGGTCTTTTCTTTTTACTTTTTTGTTTTCAAATATGTAATACATATACATATCTACATACTTTTAAAATTATTCCAAAACATTACACTCTATAAATTTTTGGCAAGTGTTCAGTCAAATGTTTGTCTATACATAGGTACATACATATTATTATAATTTTTTTTTAACCGCTATAATTATCAAATATCTCCAAAAAGAAAAGTATTCAAAATCAGTGAATAGTGAATAACAATATAAGAATAGGACTTCCTGAAGCGACCTCTGCGGTAAGACCTAGTGAGCTTGCTGACCAGAGGACTTCGCAAAAGATCAATAATCGATCACTTGCGAGAAGTCCTTATAGGCCTCTCGACCAGTGAAGATATTGATCCGAAGAAGCGATAGAATTAATTTTATTTTCCACCTAAGTGTTCACATACTTTTCATATGCATGCAACTAATTAGAACATTTTGTATTAACCATTCACATCGGTGCTTTGAAAGTGATTTACAGGAATCATTGACAAATTCGTGCAATAAGGCTTTATTACTTTGTCCACATCCTTCCACAAGTATATAGCACTATATATTTATTCTTAAATCTTATTTTTTTCCCCTCGCCTTTTATTCCTACATAAAGAAAAAAAAATAACACAAACATGACTGACGAAAACAAATCTTTCGATGAGCTTTGCTTGTCACAAGTCCCAAAAACGTCAAAAATCAGACAAATTCTGGCCGATTATCATAGAGCCTATAAAAGCAAAAAGACTTCAGATTTCACTTCCGAAAAACTTCAAAAATTGGAAGACCTGCGGTCTTTATTTGAAAAAACGGAAACCCCGATTCAAGATCATGAAGATTTTGATGATACTCATGATTATTTTAAGCAGTCATGCTATGACAAAACAGAGGACTGGTACAATCTTACAAAGGCAACTCTGTTTGATAGGTAGAAATCCATATCAATCCACACACAGCGCAAAAATAACCCGTTTTACATGCCAATTCCAAAAACTTCGCAAAAAACAACTGCAGCTGATGACCAGGACAGCACAGACAAAGATCAATCGAATACAGTACGGTTTCAATTGCAAGAAGATAGACGAAAAACATTATCCCATATTATTCAGTCTATAGATAATAATTCACTTGCAACTGCAACCCAGGCATATCTAAACCAAAAATTAAACTCGTTGCACAAATATTGGGACGATTTTGAAGAAACACATAACGAAATAATCTTGAATGTTGGCCCAAACGACGAAGACAGCGAATACTTCGCAAATGAGGTTTACATAAAAATGGAAACATCATTCCCAGGCACTGTAATTGCGCTGCAAGAACAATTGGACTCTCGATTCCAAATTGTATCAAACGATACAACTAACTCCACAAATCATCATCATAATGTCTCCTTTAGAGACCAGTCTACGCTATTACTTTCAGACGCAAGACCATTAATACCCAATTGCAGTGAAAATCCGAGAGATCTCCACAAATTTATATCACGTTGTGACGATATTTACAAATTGACATTGACGGTGAACGAAAAGCACTCACTCTTTAGCTTAATAAGGAGTAAGTTATCTGCAGATGCATACGATATCTTCAGGTACAATCAAGTCGAAGATTGGCCTACCCAATCAATTTTAAAACAAACATTCGAAGCAAAAATTCTCAGATCTGCCCTGCAATTTCAATTAAATAATAGCAAGCAGAAAATAGGCGAAAGAGTAAAGGATTTCCTTCAGAAACTTAACACAAGTTAAATTAAATGAGGCGACACATTCCTATACAAGTGATAAAATTCTTTTAAAATCTCTTTTAAAAGATAATGAGTGTCAAGCAGTGAGGGGTATTGAGGATGGACTAATAAATGCCCAACTCAAAACTTTAGCAAAAGTACATTCCGATAAATCTTTTCCTGCATTAAATCCCATATTTTAGATCACGCATCACGTTTAGAAATGAGAAAATACACATTTCAAACGAACTGTGAGGTAAATCAAACCCCATTTGAGCAAACAATAAATTCAAATCTTCGTTGCTTCAAATGTAATAGACTGGGGCATGCCGCATCAAGTTGCCCAGTCATACAACGTTCCTCACAAAATTTCAGCGCAGTTCCAAAACTAAACCCGCAATTACAACGCTCTCCAAATTTTAATAAAAAAATGTCATCGGATGGGGCATTCTATCGAAGAATGCCGGACAAGAGCGGCGAACAACAATCGTTCTGGCTACAATTAGGGAAATCAAAATAATTTCCGGAAGGTGAACAATACTCCACCAACAAACGCGGTCTGACAATAAGAACTGGCAGCAGCCAGTATTCCGAGAAAATCGAGCTCCACTGCCGAGATACAACAATGCCAATATCTCGGCTAGATCTCCATCACCAAGAAGGAAAACTAATGGAAATCCATCGGTAAGAAACTGGTTACAGCGGGGGTCATTTTTGGCAACCCCTCGCAGATAGAAACAACGGTGCAAGTTCATCGGAACCCCGAAACAATATCGACAAAGAGCTACACAGCAAAAAATTAATACGTATCCCCATCCAAATAAATAAAACTTCTTTAACTCTTCCTTTGCCTGTTTATATATGCTCTGCTCGAAAATATACCTTTTTGATTGATACTGGAGCAGAGATCAGCTTAATTAAACTCCATCTATTGAAGCCAGATAGCATTTGCTACAGAGATGCTGCATGCAATATAAATACTTTGTTTACAGAGTCCACTTCTACGGAAGGGATCATCTTTACTAAATTGAATTTAGAATCTTCGAATAATAATAACTCCATCCTAGAACACCCATTTCAAATAGTGGAAAATAACTCCATCCTCTCATACGATGGCCTGCTTGGTCATGACTTTTTATCTCGATACAATGCGAGTATCGACTTCAAAAATAAACTTATTTCTCTAGAAGTGAATGAACCAAATGAATTCTAGCTTTAAGAAGAATATTATTCCAATTATCCATATGTTTATTGGAAAAGCGAAGACCCAGAAAGCAGGTGTAAAACTAAAAGTATACTGTATACGGAAATAACATTCTCAAACAGAATAAATAACAAGAATCTATCTCCATCCAATGCTTCACAAGAAGTGAAGCCAAAAGGTAAGGTAAAACAAAATCTACCTCCACCAACAGTTCCCAACAGAGCTGAACTAACTACTGAAATTAAAACTCCATCCGTAGTTTCACAAGAGATGAAGCAAAAATGTAACAGTATATCTCCATCTACAGCCGCACAGGAGACTGTATCTAATAAAATTCTATCACCTTCATCAATAAATTCACAGAAAGTGAATTCCAAGAATAAATCAAAGAAGTCAAAGAATTTCAATAAAGTTTAATCCTTTTCAAATTCTATCGAGCCGGAATCATCGTATAACTCCTTCAAAATTCCACAAGAGTTGGAATCATATCTCCTTCCTACTAATCATCCGAAAGAATCGGATCACTTAAAAAAAGTCAAAATTTCGGCTCGATCAGAGTTCATCATTGAAATTCCAACTCTTTCTATTCAACATCAATCGGTCTGTTCAAGAAGGAAATAAGGCCAAGTCTGTTTCTTGGAAATTCAATAGTCGAACCAGTCAATTGTATGGAAAAAGTCCTAATCCTCAACACAAATGATGAGGACGCCGATCTGGGCCCTTACGAGGTGAACCCAGTTTACCAAGACTTGGATGACTTTGTGGTCATCTCCACAGACTCTGAAAGAGATCCAATTAAGGCCAGAATAATTAAACTGCAAAAGCCTATAAAATTGGATCACTGTAATTCAGAGGAATCTGAGAGTATTCGCAATATCTGTAGGGAATTCAACGAACTCTTCTTCATAGAAGGGGATTTCTTTTCATATACAGATGCGATTACCCACAAAATCGAGACACTCTAAGACAAACCTGACTTCCTGAAGCAGGGCGGACTGTAATAAAAAGGCAAATACAAAAATACTTCAGTCAGACATCATTAGACCTTCACATAGTTCCTGGAATTCTCCACTTCTCCTGGTTCCTAATAAACCAAATGCAAATGGAAACAAAAAGTGGTGAGTAGTGGTAGACTTTAGTCGTATTAACGACATTACTATTGGTGATGCGTACCCACTGCCTAATATCACTGATATATTATACCATTTGGGAAATTCAAAATATTTCACCACACTCGACTTTGCCAGTGGATTTCACCAGATAAAATTGGACTCGAAGGACAGGGAGAAAACTGCCTTTAGCACACCCTATGGCCACTACGAATACAATTGTTTGCCATTTGGTTTAAAAGGAGCCCCTGCTACTTTTCAACGAGCCATGAACAATGTTCTATCTGGACTTCAAGGCATCTATTGCTTCGTATACATGGACGATATTGTAGTCCATGGATACAATCTCAAAGATCACAATTCCAAACTCACAGCAGTATGTAGCCGTCTCCGCAATTTCAATTTGAAACTTCAACCCGACAAGTGCCATTAAATTATGTATTTAGGGCACATAATTACAGAAAATGAAGTCAAACCAGACCCTGCAAAAATAAAATCAATTCAGTCATATCTCAGACCCAAGAAGGAAAAAGATATAAAAGCCTTCCTTGGTTTCCTTGGCTACTATCGCCGCTTTATACCAAATTTTTAGAAGATAGCCAAACCACTGACAAATCTTTTGAAAAAAGGTACGCCCTTCACGTTCGAAGCAATTTGTGATGAAGCATTCTGCGAATTGAGAAATAAATTAATTTCAGCACCAATTCTATCTTATCCCAATTTCGACAAAGCATTTTTTGTCACGTCGGATGCCAGTGACTACGTCATTGGGGGCTGTTCTTTCACAAGTTGATGATCACGGAGATCAACCAATCGCCTGCGTGAGTCGAGTTCTCAATGGTGCAGAGACTCGTTTCTCAACAATTGAATAAGAGCTTTTTTAGCCATCGTATTCGTAGTTGAGCAATTCATACCATACGTTTATGGTAGACAGTTTACAATTATAACTGACCATAAACCATTAATATGGCTCATGAATCTGAAAGACCACTCCTCAAGACTGATGAGATGAAGAGTACGTCTTGAGGAATATGACTACAAGATATTCCATAAATCGGATAAGCTCAACACTAATGCAGACGCTCTCAGTAGAGCAATTCCGGATAGTAGCAAATATTTTGCAGAGCCTACCACCTGCGTAAATGTGGTAACTAGGAATCAAGCTAGAGCTCAGGTGAATCAGAACATTCCCAGCATGAGTATTATAACTCCAAACCCAGCTCCATCGTCAATAAACAATTCCTCAGTCATAAAAACTGAGACAAATGTCCCATTATTATTAAACAAAAATGCGAATCCCAAATTTTTCATTTTACCCATGCAAAATATTGAACTTGAAAGAGTATTGGATTCGAAACTAAAATTTTCAAATAAATCTCCACTTTAAGAAAATGAACTGAACCTCTTCAAAAGAAAAGACTCCGAGATAATCATTTCAAAGATTAATTTACCTTGCCGATCCCAAAGAGATAGATCAGCTCTCGAAAAGATTTTAACTGAGATCTGCTCATACACAGAAGCAAATCAGTTAAAACAATTAAATATCTCCTTCCCTGTATGAGATCCACACAATCTAATAATTATTAAAACATTTTTACCAAGGTCTTCGCTACTAAACAAATAAACATTAAACTTCATCAAGATTCTATTGAATATATAACCGAAATTAATGACATCGAACAAGTTCTAAAAGATTTTCATTCATTACCGACGGGAGGCCATCAAGGCACAATTAAAAGAATCAAAAAGCAATTCTACTGGCCTGGTATGTCAGACGATATCATAAAATATGTAAGGAAATGTAAACTTTGTCAGGTAAACAAAGTATTCAGAAATCCAAAAAATTCTATGAAAATCTCGAGCATTAGATCTAAACCTTTCGAAAGAGTGTACCTAGATATTGTAGGACCTCTCACAGTTTCACATTCTGGAAATAAATATCCCCTTACATTCCAAGACGACCTTTCAAAATTTTCTGAGGATATTCCCATAGCCGACACTGAGTCTAGACACTAGCGAAAGCCTTCACGACAACAATAGTATGTCGACATGGTATTTCCAATGTTCTAGCCTCATAACTGACATGTTCGCCGAGGAATCTAAATTACTAAGACTAAAACAACTTAAGACTACACCATATCACCCTCAAACGAATGGTGCATTGGAAAGAAGTCACAGAACCTTAGCAGAATATCTCCGATCTTATGTAGCAAAAGATCCACAAGACTGGGATACATGGATTCCTTATGCCATGTTTGTATACAATACAACCCCTCATTCGAGTACTAATTATACTCCTCGCGAACTCTTTTATGGATTCCCAGCCGAAATTCCAAACAATTTGAAATATTCTCCAACCGTTTGCTATAATTACGACAATTATGCAAACGAGTTAAAAGCCCGTCTACAGCATAGCTTAAAAATAGCTAAAGACATGCAGGCATTTATTTTTAGGAAATTGGCAGAGCCAACCTCTACTCCAACGAGTTGAAGATGGTAACATACTATGACGTGAGAAAATTTGAGGTCCGAATTCCAGAATATCCAGTTCATCGCACAGCAAATAACAGTAACTTGTCAGGGGCTTGATAACAATTCAGCGATGGCCCACTCATATAAGGGTACGTTACTACAAATCAATCTTATTATGGCAAATTTAGAGTACAGGGATATGTTACTTGTAACTCAAAATAGGAAACAAAGAGCACTATTTAATGCAATAGGCTCAATCTCTAAAGCTCTTTTCGGCATATTAGACGAAGATTATTATTATTGTCACAGTGACCGGACGTGTCATTTTAAGCTCCGTGATATCCAAGAGAATAACGACAAAAAAGTGAGAGTTGAGAGTGTCAAAACTTATAAAAGTTATACCGGCGAGGATTGTTATTAAGATTTGTCGCGGAAAGTGAATTATTTTGAAAAATAGCGACATAAAAATTCAAAATAAAGTGTGTGAAAACGTAAATTTCTTTGACATTTGGAAAAATAATTTAATTTTGGTCGTTGCCATGGCAACGTGGTAACCTTAAAAAGTTTAGCTTCAGAGTTAACAAACATAATAAAATTGTAAAACAATAAATTAAAGTAGAAGAAAATAATAAAAATTAAATTTATTGAAAATTATAAATTTCCTAAAAGAAAAAGCATAAAAACTTCTCTGCCTCACTCTAAATGAGTGAGAGCAGCATCGATTCTGGGGGGACAGATGATCCCCTCAAAGCTAAAAGTCGGAAGAAGAAAAGCACAAAAGCTAATTTTTCTTCCCAGAAAAGTAGCCTAGGGCCCAAAGAAAAGGCGGTTAAGAGCCCACTTGAAGAGGTCAGCAGCAGCAAACAAGTGCAGCCGTCTTCCTTGGAGAAGACTATTGCGGAGACAGCCGTAGCTGTCCAAGAAGAGGATGGAGCATTAGTTCCAAAGACCATAGCTTTTGTTGTAGCATCTGTGGCTAATGTTCCATCGACGCCCTCGGGGCCAGGACAACATCCTACGTTGAAGGAAGTGGTCAAAACGGCCTCGGAGTCAGCGACAAAGCCTAGCGGAATTATAATGGGGCCCCTGCTTTCTTCAACGAAAGTGAATGCCTCGAAGAAGACACCAGCAGTAATAGCTGTGAGTTCAACAGCAGCACCACGATCCCCGGCGTTAGTTCTCAGGGATTTCATATGCTCAGGTAAGTGGCAGTTCCAAACAAGCTTCCACCATCGAAATTATTGGTAAAGGCATCACTCCTCGTCCAGCCCCATTGGACGCAGGTAAGCCTCGGCATAAGGCTGGTGCGGGTCTACAGGCTTTTTTCGACAGGAGGTGGCAGGATGAGAGCTCCGGTATGTAGCTCGAGCACATCAATAGATGTCCTCAGAGCGCATATATGAAGGCGATTTTCCAGGTCATCTCTCGTGAGGAGCTATTCTCTATGGGAGTAATTGCTGGGGCAATGGTTACGGTGTATACGACAACCCTCGGTAGTGCTACCAAGCTTATGCTTAAGGGCATCGAGGTGGATGGTAGACACCTTGTGCCGTTCCCACTCAGGGAAAGGCCCACGAAGGTCGTGTTTTCACGGGTCCCAATGCGAGCCTCATGTACACCTCCTGAATTTCCTAGGGAGATTTGGGAAGGTTCGGGGCAGTGTTCGCGCCATTCCAATTAAAATTGGAGACGGAGGTCTCGGACGGGGTATCTTCGGTACCAGCCATGAGGCGTCCATTACTTTAAATAAGGGATGTACGCTTCCAAGAGGCTTCTACTTGAGCATATCCGGCTCGAGGCACTGGATAGACGTGAGCATCGAAGCAAAATGCCATGCTTGCCATTTGGTAGGGCATTTTAATGCCGACTGCCCCAGGAGAAGCGGAAGAAGACTGAACCGGGGGTTCCCTCGAACGAAACCACTGCTCCAGTAGTGGCTCCGGAGAAGGAGTCTTCGGCCGGTGCTCGATCTGCTATTTTGGAGCAGCCGGTGGATAAAGTGCCTGTAGTTTTCACAGAGGCAAAAGATATTCTGGCTATAAACGGCGCCACGTCGGCACGTGAAAACACGGCTTCTTCCGACGAGGAGTCGAACAGCCAAGTAGGCAAAAAAAGGAGGACGAGGAGGAAGACGAAGAAGGAACGGGCGATGCTGCCTCCTCCAGAGCCAGCAAAGCCAGTCGCTCCAAAGCGTTCCTATTCGGAGGAGGACGATAGTGGATCTCGCGGTTCGAAGGTTGTTGTGAGAGAGGCGGAAGCATCTCTCGAACAGCTTTCGGACTGTGATATGAACGAGTTGGATGAGACTGGTCTCTCGAGGAGCTTCAGTGGCTAAGAGTCGTGTGGTAGCACCATTTCGACTGGTAGCCAATTTGAAGCCAGAAGGGTATGGAAACCTTTCTTAGGGAGAAAATTTGCAGAATTCTTCGCCAGCTCCAGTACAAGAAGAACTCAGGTAAAAGCTGGAGTATTCTTGTACGTTTGAGCTTATCATCTCTTTGAATGTGCAAGATAGCTTCTATCAACACCGGGGGTTTAAGTGCACATAAAAGGTTACACATCACTATCGATCATGTCAAAATGTTCGATATAGACATTGCGCTTCTACAGGAGACGAATTTTACACAAGACACATTCATACAACTTGGGCGCTATGCTTATTTACACACTGGCTATCCAATGTTTGCTACACCTGCGCCTCGCCGAGGCTCAGGGGTGGGAATCATTGTATCCAACAAATTTACACTATCGTCTCCTGTCTATACAGATATCTTCCCAGGTTTCGCATCTTCCTTGGATTTTGTCGTTGAAGACAAACATATCAAGGTAGTAAACGTGTACCTTCCTCATGACCAGGACATTACAAGACAAGTTCTTGATAGTGTTCAGTGCTGTCTGGTGAATTTTAGCGGCGAAACTGTCCTCGGAGGTGATTTCAACTGCACTCTGAATCCCTCAATGGATCGACACTCTGAAGTTGAGTTCAACTCTGTCAATACTACTCGGTTGAGGAATTTTGTCGGTGCTTGCAGGCTCGTGGATATGTATCGTTGGATGCATCCTACGACTAGATCATATACAATGGTCTCGAGAAATATCCATGGAAATCTTGCACGCTCCAGAATTTATAGAATTTACGTCTCACCTGGAATACCAGAATATTTCGTTGGTGTCACTCATGAAGTGTGTTCGGTTAGCGATCATCTTCTTGTAGTGGCGACCAGCACTCTAGTACGGAGAACTGGATACTGGATATTCAACAACTATTTGTTGAATTCCGAGCAGTTCATCAATGAATTAATTGAATTCTGGCTCTTTTGGCAAGAGAGGAAAGCTGACTTTCCTTTTCTTAGTCAATGGTGGGATGTTGGAAGGATCCAGATTCGGTCTTTTGTCGAGACGAGTTTCAATCGAATTGGCTATCAAGCTTCTAGCTTGTCGATCAAGGTCTCTCGGGTGGCAGCTCTTCTCCCTACTCAGCCGGGGTTGATTCTTTATTTCAATAGAATAAAGGAACGCTTGGCAACACAGAGTTACAAGCACAGCTTGGAGTTTGTGCTCCGCAGCCAATCGCTCTGGCTGAGGGAAGGCGATTCTCCAACCGAGTACTTCTTTCAGGCCACTAAACGACGTACCGCTTCTTGTGAGGTCGAATCGATAATTAATGAATCTGGACAAGTCCTCAACGGACAACAACTATCAGAATATATTCGAGACTACTACAGTACTCTCTGGTCTGAATCATGAATTTCTTGAGAATATTCCCACTTTCTCTGAAGACAGTAAGGAGTTCCTGGATACAGTAATCACATTGGAAGATATGACTGCTGCGACAAAGGATCTAAGGCGACACACTTCACCTGGTTCTGATGGCTTGACTCCAGAATTTTTCATACGTTTTAGGGATTTATTACTTCCTGACCTTTTGGAAGTCTTCAATTCTGTGGATGAGACACATTCAGGCTTTCCTTCTAGTTGGATGAGGTCTGTTATGCGTTTGATTCCAAAGAAGGAAGATTTGCAGAGGATGGGGAACTGGAGGCCAGTAACCCTATGCAATGTAGACTACAAAATCGTCTGCAAAGCATTAGGTGCGATACTCCGCTCAGTGATTGCTTCGGTAGTACACCCGGAACAGTCCTATTGTGTACCTGGTCGTAGTATCTACGACAACATCGTGGTAGCCAAGCATTTGATAGCGTCTCGCACGAGCATCTCTTGACTGCTCTCGAGGCTTTTGTGTTTCCACCCAGGTGGCTCGATATTATCGGGAAACTGCATATAGATTCAGCGATTTTGATTAACCATCAAGGACAAGTTCTGGCTCCTATCTCGTTTCATCGAGTTATCAGACAGGGCTGTCCATTGTCAGGTATGCTTTATTATCTTTCGCTGGAGCCGCTACTGGTGAATCTTCGACGACCGCTTGGACAGTATTCAGTTCGTTTACCATATACCAATGTGATGCATCTTATTTTGGCGTATGCGGAGGATCAGTCTATTTCCGTGACAAGAGATGAAGCTTTTCCGGTCACTCGTGCTGCTTTCAAACAGTTCGAACGGAAAGCGGGCGCTAAAATCAACCTTGGTAAGAGTGAAGACTTTTGGTGTGGAAGTTGGAGAGATTATACAGATTCTCCACTGAACATCCAATGGACTAATACTTGCCTGAAGTATTTAGGTGTGTATATCGGACGCGAGTGTAAATCAAATAATAGCCGCATCGCTTTGAGAAACTCTCTAGAGCTGTAAACTCATGGCGTAGTCGAATGTTTCCATTATCCTTAATGGGTAGGTCAATCATGATAAACTATTTGATTACCTCGTCCATCGTTCATCTGCTAACGTCTGAGACGATTGATAAAGGCTTCGTAGGTCTTCTTCAAACAAAACCGGTAGAAGCCTTTTGGTGCGGAAGACGATAGGTTGCTGAAATCACGCTCTGTCTGCCAGTAAACATAGGTGCTTTACGTCTCATTAACTTGGTTGTGAAATCAGGGTGTCTCCAAGTGCGTGCATTCCAAAGAGTGTTTTGCCAGAGAGACAGCTTGATTTCTCAACTGTGGGTGAATGTACTGGGAGCGATGTAACGGAGAGCTTGTCAGCCGACAGATCTGCATACATTCACTTCTACCTGAGTGTGGATTCATACCGCATCCGACACCGCTTGTTAGAAAATCATATGCAGGATATATGTGGGTGGCTGCACAGCGAGTATGCTGCTAGCGATCAGCAGGCTTGGGGTGGTTCTTGCCACCCACATCCCTTCAATGCTTGTAAATCTGTGCATATAGGAGTAAAATGTTTGACCGGACAGACGGACGGCCCATTAAAAAAAAAGGACTTGAATGTGTGACTGCAGATGGACAGACGGACGATAAAAAAAAGATCTAATGCAAGCTCCTCAGCAGCTTCTCCTTGTGGAACCTGGAAACCCATAAAGGAGAAGATTTACTTTATTAATTGCTACAAAAAAAAAACAAGAACAGAAAACCTCAGCAACACCGAACAAGTGCTAATTCACCCGGAGAATTTTCAACGCTGGCAGATGGACGATTGAGAGAGAGTGAGAGAGCTGCGAGGGGGATCTCCGATGTTGGTGAGACCCCCGCTTTGGGTAATATTGGGCCCAATCGCCCCCATCCACCCTGGCTAAGCCTCCAAAGCCGTATCAAAATGCTCAGCCCCATACGTGTGTTTCTTAACGACGACCCATCATGCCTCCGCCCTCCATATAGAAAAGTTAGTGACTCATTCTCATGTATTTCCTGTTAGTCGTGGAAGCGAGTGTAATGTCTGCGGCTCCGTGCTTTCCCGCTTGCCGGGAGAAAGAGCACAGCGGAGTCTTGGGGTTGGTCTGTGGAGTTGTGTTAATAAAAGATAAAATGTAATTTCACCACTTTTATTTGACAATATTTTAAGATTTCTTTCTAATTTTTTCTCAGATTTTAAGATCACTTTTATTTCTTTAAAGAATTTAAATTATTTGGATTATTTTAGAATTTAACTTTTACCAAGACTACCCATTTCTTTCTTCTAAGATTCTTTTAATATGAAATGCCATAATCAACGCTCGCACCATCATCAAAACTTCCCACGATCGCGTCGATCACGTGGTATGATTTAATGATAACCGAGCGTGTTATCTGATACGCCACTTGTGGCGTGTGTTTATGTAAGAGGGCAAAAAGGAAATTGCTTGCAATAAAGTCCACGATTTATGTGACTTTATGTATAGCAAAAGTAAAATTTTATGCTGACAAATCCAAGTGGATGTCAGGGATTTCATTTCAAGCGATATGAAATGAAATCGAAGAAATAGTGTATGCACTTGATATGCACTTGAAATGGAGCAAATGCGAGGTATGATATGTGAATATCATAACAATGCGAGTTATGATATGTGAATGTCATAACACCATCCCCCTATGAAAAAGAAAATTCATATCCTTGAAGAGGTGATGAATTTTCGTCTAAAAATGGGTCGCTGTTGGTTCTGGGATCACAAAAAGATTTACAAATTTAGTGGTATGGGTTTTATTTCCCCTTTGGTTTTTTATTACAGTTAAAGAAACATTAAAATTCTTAGTTTATTTCAAAAAATTTGGAATATTATTTATTTTTCTATTAGCTATTTTCTTAATTAATTAATCTATTTTTATTATTGATTTATTTGATTAAAATCTAAAAGTACCTTTCTTTTGTTCTATTGGCTATTTTTGTTGTAGAGTAGTGCAATGCTTTAATTAATTAATCAAACTATTAAACTTGGTGCAAGGAACATTAAAATTATCAACTTACTTGTCAAAAAAAATTCTAAAAGTATGTTTTTTTGTTGTTACTTTTATATTTTTATTGTTTGTTTTTTTTTAAATAGTGGAAAAAGGAAAATTAAATTAGAAATTATCCTAATTAGTAAAAAAAATTCTTAATTATATAGTTCAGAGAAAGGGAATTTTCCTACATGCAATCTTATATTTTTTTGAATGGTGGTCTACATATTCTATCTTTGTACATATTATATTTTTAAAGTGCCTCAGTGATAGCGATAGTTTGGTCCCCTCGGGTCTGGGTTTCCTCTGGTTGGGGTTCAGGTGAATTAGGTTTTTCTTGCTGTGTCTTATGAAGGTAGTGTTTACACAGTTTAAGTGCTGCTAATATGATCACGATGGATAGTAATATATATATAAGAGAGAAGTGGTGGATCGTATGCCTATCCAGGGGAGGAAAATCTTCCTCCTCCTTTTTTAGGATACTGATTTGGTGAGATACCATTGCTAGCTCGTTGTTTGGTACGAATTTGTTCATAGCAACTTTGTTGGTGTAATTGTATGAATGCGTAGTAAAGTTTAACAAAATCTCCGATATGTTAGTGGGGGGTATATAGAAGTTTTTCAGTTCAGTGGCTTTTGTATTATAACCTCTAATGGTTAGATCGTGAGTGCGTAAATGGCAGTTGCCTTCTATTTCAATGATTCCGACACCGTAAATTGTGTAAGGTGTAATTTCATCTTGGCATATGAGGTCCATAGTAATATTTTCGGTAGAAGAGTAAAGCCACTTATTAGCCTGAGACAGTTGAGTCCAAATGGTGGAGTGGTTAGCCTGCCTAATGTTACAAGTATTGGGTATAAAATTTTTTCTTCTTATCAGCTGTAGTTCCAATGGTTGTTTTCGGAGTTTATATTAAACAGATGGATTACGCGACATAGGTACTGGGAATGGTCTTCTGTAATGAAATTAGCCAATTCCTCTGTCGTTAAATCGTAGTAGTGTTCTTTACTGTAGTCGATGATCAGATAGTCGATTGACGGTTGTATGAAGGTTAATACCTTTTGAAATACCGTAGGTAAGGGTATAACTTTGAACAGTTGATAATTTTCCTGGCACGGTAGAGGAATCCTAAATTCGTATATAATTCTATCGTTAGAGATAGAAGCACTCGTATGACTGATACGGTATAGGGATAAGAGATTATTATCTTTCATGGAGGTAGATAATCGAATATCATTTGAAATTTCTTTACGAATGATAGTGAGGACCTCTTCTAATTGAACAGGGGTTACAATTGTTGGATGTGGTTTACCATGACGGACATCCGTGACTAGGTCAACCAGTGTACTGACCACGTTCTGGTACCTAATTATTATTAGTGTGGTTAATGCCGTGAGTGATTCCAACTCTGCGAATACCCGATTGTCGTGAGTTGCATTAATTAGTTCACTGAACATAGTTGTGACTTTCGTGAATCTAGCATTTAATGCTGACATCTGTTTGTTAATAACTGTTTGTGTTTTGTTGAACACGTTAACAGTTGTGTCCAATATGAAGGTTTGGTTTCTTATTAGTGTTAATAAATGTTTTTCATTAGTTTGCAACTTATCGATCTGCAGGTCGTAAAATTTGGCATCCTCTTCATTGAGGGTTCCAAATAATGTTTTACTTACTATTCCGATAGCATCGAAACGTCCTAGCTTGGTTCTGCTTTCTCCCCGTAACAGTCTGTATTTTTGTGCAATATCCTTCATTAAGTGGTTCATTTCAGCCACTGTGCCATTACAAATTACAGCAAAGCTTTGTTCGTCGAGAAGCTTACAGAGGTTATTTATTTGATCTACGTACTTATTCATGTGACGCAGTGCCTGCGCCAGGCCCTTAAGGTCATAGTAAGTCACCACTTTCCACTCGTTTGAGTAGAGTTCCGCCTTTCCCACTTCTTCAAAGTATATGCCAGGACTTTTCTGGATCGGAGTGATGAGGAGCTGTTTTCCGTACGCAAAGGAGACATATAACAACAATATTTCCAGGTTCATGATCTGAAAGGTATATATATTAGTTTTGAGTGTTCGCCTTTATAAGAATCTGTAGAGTGTCGATGATTATGTGTTGAAATGAGTTAATATGAGTGGGATGTGTCGCAACGAGAATTTTTTAATGAATATCGCAAAAGGTTACTGAATAATTAGTTCGTACACAGGGGTACTCTATCTTTGTTTGCTTTTAATACATGATATACTTACTATTAAAAGCTGTATGTGAGTTGTTTATTGCTTATTCAATGAAAATTTGCATGTCGTTGTTGTGTACGACTTTTGATTTGTTTCCTATTTTTATTACGGAGTTTTCGGTTGACAGTATCTCTATTATTTCATAGGGCCCTTTCCAAAGAGAGGAAAACTGATTTTGTTTGACATGGTTTTTGAGAACTACCTTCTCTCCCATATTAAATTGCTTTAATTGAGCATTTTTGTCATAGTACGCTTTTGAGTTATCCTTTTTGCGTATGAATTTTTCCTTTGCTAATTGATAGCCGTGCTGTAGGCGAGCCTTCACCTCGTTTCCATAGTTGTCATAATTGTAAAAAATTTGAGGCTTCTGCTCCAAGGCTTTAGGAGTGTTAACTGGAAAGCCATACAGTAGTTCGTATGGGCTATAACCGGTACTGCTATGCGGGGTTGTGTTGTATACAAACATAGAATATGGGATCCAAGTATCCCATGTGAGCGAGTCATGATTCACATAGTGGCGGAGGTACTCCGCGAGCGCTCGATGACTTCTTTCGAGTACACCGTTTGTTTGTGGGTGATATGGTGCAGTATTGATCTTTTTCATTCATAATAGTTTGCAAATTTCTTTAAATAGAGTGCCTAAGAAATTAGCCCCTGGTCGGTGAGGATGGAACCTGAGGTCCCATGACGGCAAATTATATTCTCGACGAACGCTCTTGAGATAGTTGTTGCCTCAGCGTTTGGTATAAGTAGTGCTTCAGAGAACTTCGTTAAATCGTCTTGGAAAGTTAGTAAATATTTGTTCCCTTCGTAGCTAGTTGGCAATGGACCTTCTATATCCAAGGCTATTCTCTCAAATGGTTTCGAGCTAGTTGATGTAATTTTCATAGGTATGGGCGGATTTCTCCGCAACTTGTTTCTTTGGCAGGAATCGCATTTATTGATAAAATTCTTGATATCCTGTAGCATCGTAGGCCAAAAAGTTTTAGTTTTAAGCCATTTCAGTGTGCGTGATAATCCCTGATGTCCGCCAAGAGGTAACACATGATACTCCGTTAAAATTTTAATAACCTCAATAGGGTCCTTTAGGTAAATTTTGGACTCCGTATAAATGCATAATCGCATATCAGAATCCTTAAAGGTTTCCATTAGTATGGACTTAATTATTTGTAATGATTTGGGATCAAACATTGAAAATAATGATAATCCAGCATTTGTTATACCTTCCTCTAAACATATGCATTGTAGTTTTCCCATAACCGTTGTAAGTGCTTTTAAATCTTGGTCTCTTCTCACAGGAATATTAGTTCTAGTCACCAGAAATTCGTTAGAGTGCTCATTAAAAACTTTAACTTCACCGATTTTCAATTTATTATAGCCTTTTATGTGTTCCTTGAGACTATCTTCCACGCCAGTTTCATCAAGAGGTAGCATAATAATTTTATTCTGGATTGATTTATCTTTGAATATAGAATCAGGGATTTCAATTAAATTTTGTTTTTTGGTTCCGTTAAGTTTGGATTCCATTTTGTTTGCGCTTTCAAATGGGATTTCCCCTTTGCTCGTTTTAGTTTCTTGATCAATTCCTTGTTTTGCCTTACTTCTGGTCGTTACCCTAACATTATTCGTATCATTTGTTTCAGTTTCCTCGCTGTCGCTTTTTTTAATACGACTCAACGCATCAGCATTAGCGTTACATTTTCCAGGTTTGTAAATAATTTGATATTCATACTCCTCGAGAAGGATTCTCCATCTGGCTAATCGCGAGGTAGGTTCCTTTAAATTCATAAGCGATTGTAGCGGCCTATGGTCTGTGAGTATAGTAAATTTCTTGCCAAAAATATATGGTCAAAACTGCTTGATTGCAAAAACTATAGCAAGCAATTCTTTTTCAGTGGCTGTGTACTTTGTTTCTGCTGCATTGAGGGTGCGGCTCGCGAAGCAGATGGGCCTATCTTCTCCTATCTCTCCTTGACACAAAACAGCTCCAATAGCCAAATCACTAGCTTCAGATGTAACCAGAAATTCCTGACTAAAATTTGGATATGCGAGCACTGGTGAGGTTATAAGTTTTTCTTTAAGGGTTTCAAAAGATTCATCACAGAAGGCGTCCCACTGGAATTCTACATTTTTCTTTAAAAGTTTCGTTAATGGCTTTGTTATTTTGGCAAAGGCAGGTATAAAGCACCGGTAATATCCTGCGAGGCCTAGAAAAGATTTCACGTCCTTAGCTTTCTTTGGTCTGGGGTAAGATTTTACCACTTCAATTTTACTGGGGTCAGGTTTAATACCTTCTTCTGAGATCACGTGTCCCAGGTAAATGAGCTCCTTTTTTATGAAGTTACACTTTTCCGGCTGGAGCTTTAAATTGTGTGTTCGTAATCTATTGAAAACATTTATTAGTTTTGCGTTATGATAGCGCAGATCGTATCCGTAGATAACAATATCGTCAACGTAGACGAAACATTGGATGCCCTGCAGGCCCATCAGCACGTTATTCATCAAACGCTGGAAGGTTGCAGGTGCATTCCTTAACCCAAACGGCATCCTATTGTATTCATAGTGTCCGAATGGTGTACTAAAAGCTGTCTTTTCTTTGTCCTTCTCATTGAACAAAAATTGGTGAAAACCACTTGCCAGGTCTAATCTGCTAAAGTACTTGGATTTGCCCAGCTGGTCCAATATGTCCGTTATATTGGGCAGCGGATATGCATCGCCTACAGTATTATCGTTTAGACCACGGAAATCCACGACTACTCTCCATCGTTTATTACCCGAATTGTCAGCTTTTTTGGGCACGAGGAGTAGGGGCGAGTTCTAAGGGCTGAAACTTTTTCTAACGACATTATTTTGCAACATCTCGTTAACCTGCTTGTGAATCTCTTCTCTATGCGTCTCTGGAAGTCTGTAGGGCCGTTCGTATAAGGGTGGTTTCCCGGTTGGGTTGTTATGTTATGCGTTATCGCGTTTGTATAGGACAGATGATCTCTTTCCAAATGAAACCAATCATTATAACTTCTGCAAATGTTTAATATAGAGACCTTCTCCTCCGAGTTACAGTGCTCCAGCTCAAGTGAAGTTTTAAGTTTGCTCAAGCGATTTTCAACTAAATCTACTTTATGTTCTGGTTTCATGACGTTAAAATGTTCCAAGTCTTCCCATTCAAATTCTAATTCGTTTGGTCGTAGCTCCACCTCATTGTTATTTGCGTTCATAATTAATACCTTAATTTTCCTTTCTATCGGTTTAGCCATTGTTGCCCCGAGATATACACCCGGTCTAATTTCTTTGTTGACCAGAACGACGTCACTCGGGTAACTGAAGGTAATTTCCACAATTTGTTCGCTTCTAGGAAGCAGTACTATATGCTCTTCTGCTGGCCTTGTCAATCTAGTGATTTCATTTCCACCAGTAACTGTGTGGCTTGCTTTAAGCTTTATCTTTTCTTCCGATGGTATGTTACATTTTCGAATTTTACTACATGGCTTCTCGTTACCACTAATTTTCTTAGTTTGGGTCACGGGCTGCGAAATTTCCATTCTAGAAGTTTCCCCGAGGTTCCCTAAATTACAACCGCCCCTCTGAGTGCATTGATTTTCCTTGGGTTGGACATCAGGATTTGAAAACTGGAGGTTCGAGTTTTCCCTCATATTCCCCATAGTCAAATCGTTTTTAGAAATTTTCTCCATGGATTGGATATCAGGATTTGAAAACTGGAGGTTCGAGTTTTCACTCATATTCCCCATAGTCAATTCGTTTTTAGAAATTTTCTCCATGGATTGGATATCAGTATTTGAAAACTGGAGGTTCGAGTTTTCCCTCATATTCCCCATAGTCAATTCGTTTTTAGAAATTTTCTCCATGGATTGGATATCAGGATTTAAAAACTAAAGGTTCGAGTTTTCCCTCATAGTCCCCATAGTCAATTCGTTTTTAGGAATTTTCTCCACAAAGTTAGGTTGAATCTCCAGCTCACTGTTGCTATAGTTTATAGAACAACCGTAGTTTTTAAAAAGTCATTTCCTATAATCCCATCGTAAGCAAGACTAGTATTGGAAGGAAATAAATGAAAAGTGTGCCGTAAATGTGGCTTAAAGTTTTTGCTTGGGAAAGCGAGAGTTCCCATTAAAATACCAAGGCTCGCCACCGATTCTCCTGTTATTGTAGAAATAGTGCAATTCTCCGTTATGACGTCGCTACTTTTAGTCTCCGGTTGGTATCTTATCAGACTGATATCCGCTCCGGTATCTATGAGAAATGTTGAGTGTGTTTTGATTGAAGGAGTGAAAGGCGCGCAGATGGTCGTTCCATTCGGATAAGCGGAGAGTGACACTGTTATCTTAAAAGGCTGTTTAAAGTTTATTGGTGGTGAACATCGGCTGAGTGAGTAATTCCGGATGGAGCGCCGATTTTCTCCGCCCGAAGATTTTCGTTTCCCGTTTGTGTCGAAATGTGCGAGAATTCATCACGCAATACCTCTACTCTCTGATTTCTCCTGGCGACGTTATTATTGTTAGGCATGTAATACTGAGTGATACCAGGCTTATTTCTCAAGTCTTGCCGTCCTGCTCCGAGTCCCGAATGAGCGTGATCTCGCACAGGGGTGTATTTCTGACTCCCATGATTCTCACGAGATTCATCTTGAAACATTCAAGCATTCTGTGCCAATCGTTGTCGGCATTCTCTCACACTGTGATTAGGTTTCTTACATTAGTTCCAAATTATACGCTGCACTTCCGTTTTGATTTGCCTAGGTGCAAAGTTTGGGAATCTGATATTTCGGAAACACGTATCCTGAGTATGACCTTCACGATTACATATTTGGCAAAAAGGCATTCGCCTCGGGAATTGTTTAGGAGGTTGGGGCGTTGACAACGACGCATTTTCTAAACGCGGGGCTTGTTATGCAGCATAGAATAAAGCATTTTTTAAATCATCGGCGCCATAAGCCTTGAGCAATAGCTTTAGACTGTGGCTCCTCAAACCATCTTCAAAAGCTCGTATTGCCAATTTCTGGTTTTCCTTTAGTAGAAATTCGCGCACTCTGCTGTCCTCAATGCAGGAATATGTGGCTGAATTCAAGCCCATCAGTAATTGCGAGAGTCTGTCGCCGAATTCTCTGACAGTCTCTTTATATGACTGTCTTGCTTGGGAAATTTCATTTTGGATCCCAGCCCTTGACTTTTCGTCTTTCAAGTTGTTTTTTAGTTCTTGTGCCAAGTCATCCCATTTGGCACAGGTTTTGTATTGAACTAGTTCAAATGGCGGACCCTGTAGTTTGGTTTTGACAAAGTCGAGGAAAAGAGTTTTCTCTGCGTCGGACTTTGTTGAAGAAAATAGTATGTTACCACAAACAATGAATTTTTCCAACTCTTTGGGGTTTCCATCAAAGGTTGGGACCATGGCATGGACATCAGCCAAATTAAGTTTAATTTCAGTCATCTCGGGAAAATTGTTTTCCCTGGGATGTGAAATCAGTGAGTGAAATGGTAGCTCGGCAAACAGGCGTACGTTTCCGGCTTGATTTCGTGTTATTACCGTATCTATTGTTGGCAATTACTAGAAATCCAGGTGAATACAATTGAAGGTCGTTGTTTAATCACCATAAAAAGAGTTTAGTAAAGTTAACTAAGTTTGTGTAACCAAAGTGAAGCACCCTTACGGTGATTCGATATGATTAGCGGATCAAAAATCAACAAGTTACAGTCGAGATAGAGCAGAAAATTTATATAAAAGGTCCATCATACAACGTTATTGGTTGTACGCGGGCATAAGGATGTCGTCATTTTTGATTACTGAAAATTGGGTTCACGCCTTTTATACCCAAATTCAGATCTCTGATCTTTTCATCAGAAGATCAGGAGGTTAGGTGTTCTACTGGCTTTCATTAGATTGGTGAGGTTGTTAAACCAGGTTTCACCAAGATTATAAGAGCTGTGATAAGTTGTGTGTAAGGTCACTGCCCTTAAAAATAAAATGATTTAGGTCAACAAAAAAAATATTTCTTTTTTTTTCTTTATGTATAACAAGATTATCTTGTAATCGTTCACATTTCTAAATGGAATTGTGAGTAAAATTTAATTAAGAAGACCAGAACTCAAACATGAGCAGTAAAGAAACTAAACACAGGGTCACTGCCCTTAAAAATAAAATGATTTAGGTCAACAAAATAATAATTTTTTTTTCTTTATGTATAACAAGATTATCTTGTACTCGTTCACATTTCTAAATGGAATTGTGAGCAAAATTTAATTAAGAAGACCAGGACTCAAACTTGAGCAGTAAAGAAACTAAATACAGGGTCACTGCCCTTAAAAAGGAAAAAGGTGATTAAAATTTCGTTTTTTTTTCACAGTCCTTGTGATAGGTCAAAGAATAGAGAGAAAGAATCGCTTGATAAGAAAATTATCTTGCACACTCTTGTACCTTGCATATACGAGCAGAATGAATTTCCGTCCGAGATTTTAATTGAGAGGACCAGGGTTTAAAACCCTCACTTTCACTTTGCGCACGCACAATTTTCTAAAATTATTATTTTTCTCCAACACCACTTAAAATTAAATTACTAGGTACAAAAAAGTGTGTTCTTCTCCTTTTTGTGGTGTTTGTGATATAAACTCTTATTATTAATTTTTTCTGTGTTTGGAAAACTATATGAATGATACTAACTACAAGAAAGTTACTACTATAGATATATATACATATGTATATGAGATTCTTATAGTAGGTATTCGTTGATTTTGATTTGCCACTTACTGGTTATATCTTTCGATATTGAGGGACTGCCCGTCCCTTTCGGGATCTCACCAGTGATGGATCGGGACTGTCCGTCCACCGATCTTTAACTTTATACACTTGTGCACTTTATTAGGATGATTAGGCCAATTTCTTTATATATGAAGTATATATATATATACACTTAAGCGTTGCAATAATAAAGGACTGTCCGTCCTTCTCAGGATCTCACCAGTGTTGGGTCCGGACCGTCCGTCCACCGACCTTTAACTTTTTTTTTTATTTATATTTTTGAACGAGTTCTATTTATTAAGACGTTAACTTCAGAAAAGCTTATTTATTTAATAAATTTTGAAAGATTTGCTTATTTAGAACTTTTAGAATAAATTAATTTATTAGAAGTTTGTAGGAAAATTTATTTATTTAGAAGATTTAGAAAAGTTCGTTTTATTATTTAAAACCTTTAGACAAAGTTATTTATTTAGAACTTTCAAAAATGAATTAGTTTATTAGAAATGTGTGGAGAAATTTATTTATTTAGAATGTTTAAAAAAGTTCGTTCGGAAAAGTTTTCTTATTTAAAATCTTTAGACAACGTTATTTATTTAGAACTTTCAAAATTGAATTAGTTTATCAGAAATTTGTAGAAAAATTTATTTGTTTGGAATATTTAGAAAAGTTTTATTATCTAAAACTTTTAGACAAAGTTATTTATTTAGATTTTTTTTTTGGAAAAAATTGGTTTTTTTAAAAAAAAATTATTATTTAACACTTTTAGAGAAAGTTATTTATTAGGAATTTTTTTGACAGATTCGTTTAATTAAAACTTTTGTAAATTTTTTTTTTTTTATTATTTAAACTTTTAGCGAAAAAATTTATTTATTTTGATACTTTTAGAGAAAGTTATTTATTAGGAATTTTCAGGACAGAGATTCGTTTAATTAAAACTTTTAGAAAATTTTTTTTTTTTATTATTTAAACTTTTAGCGAAAAAATTTATTTATTTTGATACTTTTAGAGAAAGTTATTTATTGGGAATTTTTAGACAGAGATTCGTTTATTTAAAACTTTTTTTAAAAAAACATTTTTTTATTATTTAAAACTTTTAGCGAAAAGAGAATTTATTTATTTTAACACTTTTAGAGAAAGTTATTTATTAGGAATTTTTAGACAGAGATTCGTTTAATTAAAACTTTTAGAAAATATTTTTTTTTTATTTTTTAAAACTTTTAGCGAGAAAAAAAATTTATTTATTTTAACACTTTTTATTAAAACTTGTGTTGTGTATCGGCACCGCTGCCACTAGTGTTACGTCTGCGGCTCCGTGCTTTCCCGCTTGCCGGGAGAAGAGAGCACAGCGGAGTCTTGGGGTTGGTCTGAGGATTTGTGTTAATAAAAGATAAAATGTAATTTCACCACTTTTATTTGACAATATTTTAAGATTTCTTTCTAATTTTTTCTCAGATTTTAAGATAACTTTTACTTCTTTAAAGAATTTAAATTATTTGGATTATTTTAGAATTTGTCCTCAGAACCAACTTCGTGTTGCGCGCTCGCGACTTTTACCAAGACTGCCCATTTCTTTCTTCTAAGATTCTTTTAATATGAAATGCCATAATCAACGCTCGCGCCATCATCAAAACTTCCCACGATCGCGTCAATCACGTGGTATGTTTTGATGATAACCGAGCGTGTTATCTGATACGCCACTTGTGGCGTGTGTTTATGTAAGAGGGCAAAAAGGAAATTGCTTGCAATAAAGTCCACGATTTATGTGACTTTATGTTTAGGAAAAGTAAAATTTTATGCTGACAAATCCAAGTGGATGTCAGGGATTTCATTTCAAGCGATATGAAATGAAATCGAAGAAAAAGTGTATGCACTTGATATGCACTTGAAATGGAGCAAATGCGAGGTATGATATGTGAATATCATAACTATGCGAGTTATGATATATGAATATCATAACACGAGTGAAAGAAAAAAAAATAAGAGAAACGGAAGAGGGGAAACAAAACCAAACCAAAAAAAAAGGAAAGGAATATAAAGTATATATATATATATATGCATTTCTCTAAATAAATTCTTGTTTTCTTTTCCTTTACCTGACCCTTTTTAGGTTAACAATCTCCGCCGTTCATCACTAAGAAAATTGAATGAATACTTATGCTAGCCTAGACCCTACTAGCTGACATTAACAGTACCTTAAACAATGTATTCTGCGAATTCAAACTTATGTATATATGTATAGTGTCGTGCAAAAGACGTATGTACGCCAAAGAAAAGAAACAAAATGACAATCAAGATACGGACTTACTTAGGTGCAGATATACTACCCTACGTGAATTAATCCCTCGCTGGTGTGAACTCGAGCTGGCGGGGTGCACCCTCTGATGTACTGCGCGTAACAAACCGGATCAGCTGCGTCTTTTTCGTACTTGCATTAGTGGGTACATTGACCTCTTTTTTTTTACCCTTTCCACCTCTTTTGGGTGCTTTCGGGTGAACACTACCGCCTTACTTACTGATTTAGGTTAATATCCTGCTTCGCTTTACGTACTACTATCTCGAGCGATGAAGAGCGGATCTTGGTTGCGCACTAAAGGATAATTGCCACTGCGGTTGCAGGTGATTGAATATTTGTCGGCAAGAAAAAAAAACAGACAAAATGCCAATGGAACTTGGTTAAATTGTAAACAATCCTTTTCTTAAATTTTCCTTTCCTGCACTTCACTGATACACCGTAGGTGGAAATCGTATGCCACACAGGTGAGTAATTGGCATGTTAACTAGAGTCACTAACAAAAAAAAATGTCTTTCCTTTTATTCACAGGTACACCCCAAGGTGGAGATTACGCGCAGCACAAGTAAATAATGATCTTACTACACTAGAGTCACTAACAAAAAAAAATCCTTTCCTTTTATTCACAGGTACACCTCAAAGGTGGAAATTAAGCGCGGCGCAGGTAAATAATGGTCTTACTAACTAGACTCACTAACTGATTAATTCCTGCTTTTTATTCACATATACACATCGAATCCCCTCAAATTTGGAAATTATGTGCAACTCAGGTAAATTATGAACTTATTAAACTAGAGTCACTAACTAAATATTTCTTTCTTTTTATTCACAGATACACCTCAAAGGTGGAAAATTATGCACAACACGGGTAAATTATGAACTTATTAAACTAAAGTCATTTCCTAAATAATTCTTTCCTGGATACACCCTGAGCGGAAATTATGCCCAGCTCAGGTAAGTAATGAACTGATTAAACCAAAGTCACTTACTAAATATATTTCTTTCTTTTTATTCACAGATACACCACAAAGGTGGGAAATTATGCACAACTCAGGTAAATTATGAACTTATTAAACTAGCATCACTAATTGACTATTTCTTTCTTTTTATTCACAGATACACCTCAAATTTGGAAATTATGTGCAACTCAGGTAAATAATGAGCTTATTAAACTAATGTCACTAACCGAATATTTCTTTTCCTTTTAAACACAGGTACACCTCAAAGGTGTAAATTGTACACAACGCGGGTAGATAAATATTTCTCAGTAATACTCTGAACGTTTAATATCCGGTAGCTTCGCAGGAATCGAGACCGGCAAAACAAAATTCGCTTTTTTTCAGGTTTAGCTGCTCACTGAGGCACGCAGGTAAACCGAATCGATTCGAAATTATCTCGACCGAACATGAAAATGAGAAAATCGCCATTTCTGGCTGAGTTGCCAAGTACAAAAAAACACACGAATTAAACTTATCCCAGGTAATTCTGGATTCCACCGAGCTTTTTCCAACTCCCGATATTGCCGCCGTTAATTAAATTTTTCTTTCTTTTCTATTAAACTCAAGACTGATTATTTTCTGCTTTTAAGTTAAACGCGCTCAAAAATGACCACGACTCCCGGCTGCCGCACTCGGTTACTACCCAGACTCAACTGTCTCAACCCTCGCAGTCTGCCTACATTTCCGCCGTACTGTCTTCTCCCGACCGACCGACGAGCGCTCTTCGTTTCCAAAAATCACCAGTGCTTGCCACAGCTGGCGTACATTCGAGCTCAAATTTCTTAGGAATTTCGGGCGGACCTACTGTAACGCTAGGCGAATTGCCGTTTTCGTCTCCTGGATGCTGGTGACTAGCGGTAGGTTTTAAACGAAAAATTGTATTTTGTGCTAATTTTGCACATTTTATGATTTTTCGACTAAAAAAATATTCTGCTGTTGTCGTTGCTTCGTTTAGATCTGGACTTGTATGCGGGTATGTATAAATATGTCTTTATCTTTCCAGGATTTTTTTTTTTAATATGAAGAAGTAGCATAGGGCTACTTCTTGAAAATAAATAAATTTTAACGTTTCAGGAATTTTTTTAATATGAAGAAGTAGCATAGGGCTACTCCTTGAAAATATATAAATTTTATCTTTTCAGGAATTTTTCTAATATGAAGAAGTAGCATAGGGTGACTTCTTGAAAATAAATAAATTTTAACTTTTCAGGAATTTTCTCATATGGAGAAGTAGCGTTGGGCTACTTCTCGGAAATAGCTAAATTTGATTAAATTATATACTCTGGGAAATCATGGGGTTTGTCTCTACAGACATAGAGAAGCCAAACAAAAGTAGCGTAAGGGGGTATACGCTAAAGCGATAGGCATAGTGGAGTATTACAACCTGCTTTCTGTTCGACCACCCTATCCTCGTGACTGGCCACACGATCTAATCTCAACGATTCAGACCTGGGGCAGAATCAGGCCAGGATTTCACCATAAGCGGAATGCTCTACCGTACACGCAATTCTCGTCTATTTAATCAGGTTTAATCCTGAATTAATAGATTCAGTGTTCATTAATGCTCGGGGTTTTGAAGCTGACACGCATACACTGACAGTTCTCGGAGATATTATTGATATCTCTGGAAAAACAAAACTAAATCCGCAATTGAAAAGGAATGCATGGTTATGCATAAAAAGTTAATTTCAATACAAATAGCTACATCATTAATGGAAAACAGAACATTGGATAACAAAATATCCATTGAAATTAGTCTCATTAATGGAATTCAGATACCAGAATACTCAGTCAGAGTTGATAGACCTTTTAACAGATTTCAAGCATGGAAAATTCCATCCTACACTAAAATCACCGAAAAATATTGAAGATCTTTTGTCAAAAATTAGGCAAGAATTACCAAATTCACTGATGCTTCCTATAATTATTTCTCCAAATTTTTCAGTGTTGCAATGGCAATGCAAATGATTTTTCTTATGTGTCGTCTTGCATGTCTAATTGTTCTAGCCTAGATGTTAAAATTCGGTGTATTAGTGAACATATGTTATCTGAGCATGTTCTTGAGTTGGACCTGTTGGACCGGATAGTATTCCTAGCATTGTTCTCAAACAATGTTTTGATAGTCTTTTGCGTCCGCTTCTTTTTTATTTAATTTATCTTTTTCAAAGGGTGTATTTCCTGATGCTTGGAAATCGTCATTTGTTATTCCTGTTTTTAAAAATGGAAAGAGAGACTTGGTTAGTAAGTATAGACCTATTGCTAAATTGTCTGTTATACCCAAGCTTTTTGAAAGAATGGTTTGTGAACTGCTGAAGTTCGAATGTAAGCCATTAATTAGCTAAAAACAACACGGCTTCATTAAAGGTAGATCAACATCAACCAACTTGACACTTTTAGCATCTTCCATTGCTAATACCGTTGAGAAGCGGTTGCAGACTGAATGACAGACTGACTTCTCTAAAGCCTTCGACAAGCTTTCCCACAGAGTACTGCTGTTAAAAATAGGTTTTTCTCTATTGTAGGTTGATTGGATCTCATCCTATTTAAGTGGTAGAAATTTTAAAGTGCTCTTCAGAAACGCGCTTTCAAATGTTGTTTGTACGCAGTCTGGAGGTCCACAGGGAAGCCATCTGGGTCCCTTATTGTTTGTCTTATTTATTAATGATCTTGTATCTGTGATAAAATTCTCTGAAATTTTAATATATGCTGACAATGTAAGATCTTCAAACAGATTCATTCACCGAATGATTGTGTACTGTTGCAGAATGATGTATGTACTTTAAATTTGTGGTGTAAGCATAATAATTTATTTCTTAATATTCTCAAATGTAATGTTATTGTCTTTAGACGTAAGTTTTCTCCTTTTGCGTACCAGTATCACATACGCAATGTTTTTATAAATGTAGTAGACCACATTAAGGATCTGGGCATTATCTTTGACTCAAAGCTTACTTTTTCTCGCCATCTTGATTTTATTATTGGCAGAGCCTTTTCAATGCTTTGATTTGTTAGACGCTGGGGTAAGGAATTTAATGACCCGTACGCATTGCGTTCCTTGTATGATTCATTCGTGAGGTCTATACTGGAATACGGCCGTCAAGTTTGGAGTCCATATTACAGTGTACATATCAATAGGATTGAATCTGTACAGAAAAAGTTTCTACGTTTTGCCCTTCGTCACCTTCCGTGGATTGATAGGTTTGAGCTTCCACCATATTCTGATCGTCTGGTTTTAATTAATATGACGTCGCTCAATAAGAGGCGCGAGTTATTATTGTGTGTTTTTATTCATAAAGTTTTGACTGGATTAATAGATTCTCCTGAAATTCTTAAATCAATTTCGTTGAATGTTCCTGGTAGAATTTTAAGGTACCGCGATGTTCTTTTCATTAACAGTCATCGAACGAATTATGGATTTTATGAACCCTCAGTAATATGTGTAGAATTTATAACAAATATTCAAATATTTTAGATTTTAATATTGATTCAAGATCAATTAGAAATTTGATTCTTTAAAGGGGTTTGTGATTTTCTTTATTTTTTATTGATTTATCGCAAAAAAGAAATTATTTTTTATTTTATACACTATGGTACGTTATATATAAGTCAGATTATATTTATACATGTTGGCTAAATAAATAAATAAATTCCAGAGACAATATATTTTCACAATTCTACAAATTAAGCACGATATCCGCAAATATTTTCAACAACAAAACAATTATAGAACTCCGAATTCCGCTACCTTTTATAGAACCTTATCAAATATTTAAGGCGATACCATTACCTACACTCCTTAGTGGATCGTTCGTGTATATTAATCCATCAAAGCAATATATCCTGCTCGACTACAATCGTGAACACCATGTTGAATTAACGGATCCCTCCACATAGATATTATTTGTGAAGATTATATCAGTTCACAAACCCTCCATGGAATAGGAACAATGCACATCAATCCCGGTTGTTATGTTCGCAGCAAGGAATTCATCCTGCACGGACATAACGTAAAAATGTCCAAATTCAATTCCCATTTTATCCCAACGATAAAAATTTCCAATGTAATATGGAATATGACGTCTTCGCCCATGGAAACGCTTATAGAAACAAATCTCTTAATTATTTCGAACAACATGGATCTAGATAAACTTCTAGAATCCATCCGTTTCCAAAAAGATCAAGAACTAATCCCTTTAAATCCTATAAACAATCACCATATTCACCACTTTGCATTGTCGTACCTGACAATTGCCTTAATTATCTCTATGCGTTTATCTATATATTAAATACAATCGAAAAACCCGTGAATTTAAAAAATACACTTCCAGAACAAGAAATAAGGTTTAATATAACTCCTGCTCCCAACAGGAAAACTGAAGAAGTTCTCTCCAATTAATGTTATAATATATTTGAAATATATACTCTATATATGCTTCTAATCAACATAAATCCAAAATTTTAAGTACAGAAATATAACTGCAATAATTACATACAATGACAAACGGACACAGTAACCTTTTCTGTCCAATTTATAGCATACCCAACAACTCCCATCTCCTTCCCAACATATAATAAACAATACAAAGGAAGAAAAAGGATACATTTCTTTTAACATCAGATTCGGTAACTATACAGTATGAAAGAAAAAGAAAAGAGGAAATAGGTATATGTGTATTAATTAACCTATTAACAAATAAATACGTAAATTATTCCATAAAAAATGAAACAAACGTAATTAATATTTAAAATAATGTAAATGAAAAACTAAGATAGAATTAAAAGTAAATAATAACGTAGTAGTTAAAAAAATAATAATAATACATGATAAAAGCATCCCCTTTTGTAATGAACATTTGATCTTTATAAAAATAAATCAATAAAGAAAAACAGGTGAATAGAACCCTTATAGGTAAGCTACATTATATACCAGGGGTGGCCAACTATAGTAACTTTCGGAGCCACATTTTAGAAATGCATATTTTAAAGAGCCATTTATTTATCTTTGAAAACAATATACATATAAGATTATTATAATTTTAAAAGTAAAGAATTAGAGCTACTGGAGCTGCAAGAAGATGAAGGGTTGAAGCAAGTAAAACAGAATAGTTGTTCAACTAATGACTTTTGGAAACAGGTTCCGGAACAAAAATATCCTAAAACCAAAGTTTGTGCACTCAGAATAATATCTATTTTCGGCACTTCCTATTCTTGCGAGTCGTTGTATTCCACTCTTAAATTTATTAAAAATAAGTATAGGTCTGTTTTAACTGATAAACATTTAACTGAGCTTGTGCGAACTGCCCTAACTGATCATCAACCAAACTTTCAGCGACTAACTGCTAAAATGGACAATAACCGTAAGGCATCAACAAGCAGATCTAACTTTTAAAGATTTTCTATTTTTTTTTATGTAATATTTTCTAAAATTTTGTTGTAATGAAATAAAATATTTTTTTTTAAATTAATCAGTTATAGTTTTTTTATATCAAAATTATGCACAAGAGCCACACCACACGACTCCAAGAGCCGCATGCGGCTCGCGAGCCGCGTTATGGCCACCCCTGTTATATACAATAGGTATAATATGTAAATTACATTGTATTCAATAAAACCTATTAATAATAATGCAATAATTTTTTTAACCATTCGTGCGGTTTCATCCTAATTTTATTATATAATGTAACGTACGTTAAATCTTCTTCCTAAAAAAAATTATAATAATGTAGAATATATATATATATATATATATATATATAATATAAATAAAATAACTCCTTCTATATCCGTACGGAAATTGCCTTTAAATTTAAGAATTACTGTAATAATATATATATATATATAGATAAACATTCATATTAGAATATGTACAGATATTAGTTTTACTATATCTTAAAAATTTTTGTAATCAGTTAAAGCCAACTACATATTATGTTTTTTTTTTCTTAATATGGATGTATATAAAATTTAGCGATGTTATGAGGAAAGAAAGTTTTCTTTTCCGAAAGAATAAAACTTTCTTTCCCCCAGGGGATAGGGATGTTGTGAGTCAGGTGCCCAATGCCCCGAATCACAACAATAAGGTCAATACATCAATATATTGTAATATACAATATATTGATGTACCTCATAAATGACCCTGAATATGAAAAATTATTTCATATTAAAAACTCTATCAAAATTTAATATGCATTTAGAAATGCATTCCCATATTATAACAAAATGCAATTTAGCATAAATTGCATTTTGTTATCAGACACACATTCCACTCACACGGTATGTATACTCACCTACATACAGTGTCTACTTACCTTTTTTTCCGTATGAACACTGTACATACGTACATTATTTACTTAATCCAATCTAATATCATATATTGAACGAATTTTTTGTAAACTTTTGGAGAAAGTGATATTTTTTTGAGGAACATTTCAGTGAAAGAGTTAGTAAAGAAAATATATTGAATAAAATAAGTAAAAAACGAGTTTTCAAAAACTGAGGCCAAGCCGCATGAAAAAGTAGAAAATAAACTTTTCTTCGCACACAGAGGTGGACTCAGATTTTTTGATTGGGACATTTCTCTTGAATATTCTTTCTCTTCATGAATCAAATCACTTATTACCTCTGATTGATTATACTGAAACATATCGGTGATTGTCAGCGAATAAAATCTGAGTCCACATCTGTGTGTGGAGAAAAGTTTATTTTCTAGCCTTGGTAATGATTCTATTGATTTTAAGTGAATGGATGTCGAGACCGTACAGGCATTCAAAGGAATTTCAGATTTTTTCTCAATAAATTTGCTTTTCATGAGATATATATACATATAGAGAAGTACTTCGTAACAGATTTTTTTGTTGAAATGTATTCATTCTGTTATACAAGAAATTATTATTTAAATTAATGCATATGTAATGTAATACCTTAGGTAAATAAATAAATTACTTTCAAATTAGGAATGGTTTATTCTAATTTCAAATTCGCGTCAATTTTGCAAAGCAAAGCAGTTTTCAAAATAATTCTATTTCGATTTTTTTTCTTTTCTATTAGTTTTTATAGACACATAAACATTGAATAATATAATTTCATTAATCCCAGACAGTTTTTTTGCTGCTAGTATATGCCGGACGCTTTTTGTTCGATAAAAAAATAAAAAAAAATGATTTTATTATGGCTGTAATTTTTATACGAGCTGGTTTAGTTATTAAAGGAACAACATGAAATTATTTTGTCAGGCAGAAATTCGGTTGATTGTCAATAGCCAAATCGATTGGAATATGATAGGGAATAAATGTGTAAGAGTACGTCCGACAAGAAGTTGGTTTTTAACGAAAAAAAAAACCGTATAGCACGGTGCCAGCAATTAGGAAACTGTCTGAAAATAGTAAATTTATATTGTTTGATGCTTACGAAAATGGATGAAAGAAAAAGTCGAGCTAAAATCATTTTAAAAACTACTTTTTTTCACCTGTGTAACGGAAGGGACACAGGTAAACGCAACCACTCTCATCAGGCAGCGTAACTGAAGGGTACTGGTTGTAGGAATTCCATTTGAAATCCTTTTCTGGCTACTTGGACCCCTATTACGTTGTCTGCGATATTGCAGTGTAAAGACACCCATATTTGTGCAAAAGGTCTTGAATCATATGCTCCTGCCCCATCTTCCTCATTTGTTTTGGAGCCATCCATAAATCAAAACAATGTTCTATTTAGGCTCAGGCGCTGCGAGCATCTGAATCAATTCAGCTTTATTAGATCGATCTCAGCAACCAATAATGCATAAGAATTCTGAGGAAAAATTTCCAGTAATTTATAAGACACAATTAAAAGCTTTATCGTGAGAACGGACAGACAGACGGACATGCAAAAATCAAAATAACTTTTAATTTTATGCATTCGTCCAATCCATTTTGCTCTAGCATCATTATTTCTATGTGTTACAAATGGAATGACAATCTTAGTATACCATTTAGATTTCATCTAGGATATAAAAAAAAATTTTTCACGCTCATAAGATATTGCTTTCTGTATGCCCCGATCCGAAATCAATGTACCAGTCAACAACCAGATATGAAAAGATAGATAGCCGAAATTCTATCGAAAATCCGAGCCAAAAATTTCTTGGAAGCCCACAGTGCCTAGATAAGAGTTTTGTCTGTTCTGCAACTTTCTGGTGCGAAAGCGAAGTATGAAATCCTTTTCACTTAAATCACGTATCATACACATTTGCCAAATCCTTCAAATCATCTTGATACTAATCAAGATATGCCCTTAAGTTACTTTATTACAGATTATTTCCACATTTCTACAAATCATTAGATAAAAAAAAAAAAAAAAAAATTAGATTAGTTTCTTTGCTGTGATATGGCGCTATTTATTATCGAAGACAACTTATTATCCTCATATTCGCCAAGTTTTGCTAACAGATGGCGGACCGTTTTGTGAACAGATGATAAAGTACTACAGTGGCGACTCAGTGAGAAGAGGTAATAACATATTGTGCGCGGCGGTGCCATATCAATATTGTTATCAATTTCTTTGCTACCGTCGTTACCTGACCACCTGGCCGAGCGGTCTCCAATTTAGTCAGGTAAGGTGTGGGCGTCGGCAAGCGCTTAACAGATTTGACAAAAGAATTTTACCTTGCTCCTTGTTCCTGGCAGAAGAAAAACTCAGGCCTACTCAGGCGCTTCTGCTACCTTGGACTCTGCGGCAAAGCAACTTCTATGTAGCAAGAGCTCTTTGTTGCGATCTTCTTACTTCCTGTTATTCGTTGTCAGCACTTACTTTCTTTTTGCGTACTTGCACAATTAATGAGTTTAAGTGAAACTTGGCGTTTTTATTTTTCTTTAAATTTTTCGTTTTCACGTCCTTCTAGCACAAGCGTCTCCTACTTACAAAAAAAAAACTTGGCCTAAGTGACTTACTCTATTACATTATTCTTTTTCCTCTCTTTCAAAATTGACTTAGGCCGACCTGTATCTCTAAATGTTTACATCATGCAAATTGCTTCATTTTAACAATATTTTAATGTTGGAACAAGTTTCATCTAATTTTACATTTACAGCGTGCTAAAATTCACTTCAATAGTTTTTCAAGTTGGTACCAATACAAACAATTTTTAAACTAGGTTTATCTTAGTCTAAGATTTACAGTGTGGTTAAAATTCATTTCAATAGTTTTTCAGGTTGGCACCAATACAAATAATTTTCCTTTGCTGATTATATATTTTCCGTACGTGTCAAAATTTATATTTGCTTTTCAAATTCAATAAACTTTCATTTTTCATACTTGTCAACATTTATATTTGCTTTTCACTTCGCTAACCTTTCATTTTCACAACTGTCAAATATTATATTTGATTCTTAAATTCAATAAACTTTAATTTTTCATATCTGTCTAAATTCATATTTGCTTTTCTAGATTCAATAAGCTTTACTTTTTTATACTTGTCAAACCATGCTCTTCTAATTCAATAAACTTTAATTTTTCATACTTGTCTAAATTTATATTTGCTCTTCTAATTCAATGATCTTTAATTTTTCATACTTATCTAAATTTATATTTGCTTTTTACTTCGCTAGCCTTTCATTTTCACAAGTGTCAAAATTTATATTTGTTTCTTAAATTCAATAAGCTGTGAATTTGCAGATCTGTCTAAATTTATATTTGCTTATTACTTCGCTAAACTTTCATTTTCACAAGTGTCAAAATTTATATTTGCTTCTTAAATTCAATAAACTTTGGTTTTTCAGATCTGTCTAAATTTGTATTTGCTCTTTAAGTTCAATAAGCTTTAGTTTTTCATATTTGTCGAAATTTATATTTGCTCTTTAAATTCAATAAACTTTAATTTTTTATCTGAGACATGTCAAAACTCGACTTCCTATTTATGATGACATGTCTAAGTACACGCGCAACAAAAATTCGGGCCTCGTGTTGGTACGTGTGGTTTGGTCTCTATTACCATCGGTTGAAGTGTTCTCTGAATTGGAGTAGATTCTATTCGGGAATGTAATAACGCACTTGGGTTAGCGTAAGAACGTGTCTTTAATCTGGTTTGAGGTTCTGCTATTGTGTGGTGTATACCTTCTGACAAGAGACAGCTGACCGAAGTGTCAAGTCTGATTAAGTGATCAAATTTATTGTTTTGAATTATCAGGAAATGATTGGTCACGAAATTTAGTATGCATTGCTGTTGCAAAACAACTCATTTTTGGAATAATTAAATTTCCGGAAGAATCAGAATCGGATTCATTTGAATGGCATCAACTTGAAGAAATTTATCATGAAAGTCGCTGCCATGCAATTAGTAGAGATTTCTCTAGCTGTTCCCCCAAAAGTTGTCATCTTATATGCTGCTGGTGCCGATTTTATTTTACGAATATTTCGCAGTGATTTAGAGAATTGTGATACTGTTCAGCAACTCAGAGGACATTCAAGCTATGTAAATGATGTTGCCTGAGAACCGGGAGGTGAGTTTTTCTTTTCGTGATTCTGTTACTCTACCCCCCCCCCCCCCCGTTCTACGAAGGCTAATTCAGAAGGAGTTAGTAGGGAACTTATCTAATCTTTTAATGCAGCGACACATGAACAAAGTTCTTGTCCTTATAAATTTTATTCAGCTACCATGTATTATGGAAATAATGAAGAAAGGATAGGAAAGTTAAAATGTCCACTGAAAGATAACCCAGAAGGGGTTAGGGCTATAGACGGTCAAGCAAAAAGTCATCTACTCATTTAAGGTAGAGATGGGTTCTACTAAGATCGTGCCCATTTAAACTTTCTTTAGCTACCATATATTATGGAAATAATGAAGAAACGCCACTGGTCGGACTTGATTTGTGCATGGAGAGTCAGAAGCACATCCACCGCGTTACGCCGGTCCTTGGTCGGAGCTCGATATCGGTCTCGGTGTCGAGAACCAAAGGTGCACCCGCAGCCCAGCAACCCAAAAAATCTGGTCTACCAGTACACCTCCTGCCCCAACCTCAAGACCAGTCGGAGAAGCCTCTGCAACCAGTAACCTAACCAACTGATTGCAGGACCTCTTCCGCAACGCTATCTCCTTCTGACCGCAGATTGACATTCGTTCGAGGGTGTGCCCCAAAGTCCCCAGCAGGGGTTAAAATTTCGAAGACAGTCTTTACTGTGGAATTCCTACTGCAGCGCGGCCTACGTAGGGTACCATGTGGGAGGGGTTTTGACTCATTGTCAAGCGAGGGAGTGTGAAATATTGGACTAATTTACAAAAGATATACCGTCCGCTAGATTGGGTAGGTCCTAAACGGCACATTGGTATCCTGTAGTTACCAGTTAAGCTGGTTGGATGCCTTCTTAGGGCTACCAGGAAGCATTAGTGGTTATATGGAAAGGTCGTTTCTTTCGCGATACGGGGCCAGTCTCTCGACGTGGACAGTTCGCATCTTTCCACCGTGACATTTTTTTATCTTGAAAACCACTTCGGTTACAGCCTCGGTGATCTTATATGGTCCATCCCAGTCGCACCGTAGTTAAGGGCACCGCCCAAATACGCGTCTTGGGAAGTATAACCAAACAAGTTGATCTATTTGGAAACTGGGTTTCTTCGACCGCAAGTCATAGTATGTCTTCATACGCCGGCTCGCAGTATTCAGCATAACTCGATTATTCTCATGGATCGCATTCAGTGGTCAAGTTGTCCATGTACTCACTAACTGACATAACTTCGGTAGGTGGGCTTCCCAAGACCATCTGCAGTGGTAAACGAAGTTCTCGACCAACAAGGAGTTCAGCCGGAGTTTGTTTAGTGCTATCCTGTACACTTGTGCGATACGATAGCAGTAGGTAAGACACATATTGGTCCCATTCTCTTTGGTGCGAATTCAAAAATTTCTCCAGGTAGTCAAGAATTGTTCTGTTAAATCTTTCGACCAAACCATCTGACTGTGGGTGTAGGGCTGTTGTGCGCGTCTTCTCTACTCCGAACTTCTGCAGTACCCCTTGAAAAACAGCACTTTCAAAATTTCTACCTTGATCCGAGTGAAGCTGTAGTGGAGCTCCATGTCGACTGAATACGGCTGATAAGAGTGCACCGGATACCGTCTCAGCTGTCTGATCTGGTACTGGAATTGCATCGGGCCACTTGGTGAAGTAGTCCATATAGACTACTAAGTAGCGGTTACCTTTATTTGTCGTTGGAAGTGGACCCAATATGTCTACAGCAACAACTCTTTCGAGTCGCGCCCCCTTCCGTGCTTAACATTATAGACACACAGCACACCAGTCCTTTACATTGGTACTGCTACCAATCCAATAATACTTCTGCCGAAGTTTACCGAACGTCTTATCGACGCCGAAGTATCCGCCGCATAGAGAATCGTGCACCTGTAGGAGAACAAGCCTCCGAAGAGATTTCGGGACCAAGATTTGTTTAATAGTTTCTGCTCCTTGGCTGATGATGCGGAGGGCGATGTTACCTTCCAGTTTCAGAAGAGACCACATTGACCAATACGCCTTAATTTCGGGGCTCAAGCTTTTGATGCTGTCTTTATCTGGGCGCTGACCTGCGGTCAGCCAGCCCTGGATGCAATGTAAGGTGAGGTCATCCTCTTGCTGCTGAGTCATATCCTCTTGGATGGTGACTAGGCGAATTATGATTGTGTCTTTCTCTTCGAGCCGTTGACAATATTGACACTCAGTCGTTGAACAAGGTCGACGCGACATTGCGTCTGCGTTACTGTGATTTTTCCTGGGTGATGCACGATTTCGAAATCATAGGCCTGCATGCGTTCTATACATCTTGCTACTTGTCCTTCGGGACACAGAAAGTTCATCAACCATCTCAAAGATGCATGGTCTGTTCGAATTGTGAACTTTTTTCCAAGTAAGTAGGGCTGAAAATGTGCGCAGGATTTGACTATCGCAACCAATTCCTTCCTGGTAACACAGTAGTTTCGCTCAGGCCAACTGAATGTTTTGCTGTGATATTCCACCACGTGTTCCATCCCGTCTTTAACTTGTGAGAGAATAGCTCCCCAAGCGTGTTGGCTGGCGTCTGTGTCCAGGATAAAAGGCAGGTTTTCATCAGCTATGTAAGTATAGGTGCAGTTGTTAAGCGGTCTTTCAATCCCTCGAACGCTTCCTGACAGGCATCTGTCCAGAGGAACTTTCGACCTTTCTCCGTAAGCTCCGTTAATGGTTTCGCGATAGCTGAGAAATCTTTAACGAATCGCCGGTATTAAGCGCACAGCCAAAGAAATCACTGCATATCTCTTCGTGTTTGTGGTCGACGCCAATTCTTGACAGTATTTGTTTTGTCTGGGTCTGTCGACGAGCCGGTGTCACTGATGACATGTCTTGGAATTTCACCTCCCTCTGACACAACTGACACTTCTTTGGTGAAACCTTTAGATTTGCTACTCTTAATCGGGCTAAGACAAGGCGGAGATTTTCTACCATTTGTTCAAGCGTGGGGCCATGTACGATAACATCGTCCAAATATACTAGGCACGCCTGAGGTGGAATTCCTTGGATGACGAAAAGTTGCAGGGGCATTGGTTAGCCCAAATGGCATAACTAAAAACTCCCACAATCCACTGCCTGTAGTGAACGCGGTCTTTTCGCGGTCTTCTTCTTCCACTGCTACTTGCCAGTAGCCCGACTGTAGATCTAATGTCGAAAACCAAGTTGAACCGGCGAGTGCATGAAGAGTCAGATCAATTCGTGGCAGCGCATATGAATCTTTTTTTGGTGACCTCATTTAGCCGCCTGTAGTCGACGCAAAATCTAGTCGAGCCATCCCTCTTCTTAACCAGGACGACTGGAGAAGTCCAAGGGCTACAAGATGGATTGATAACGCCTTGGGGTTTCATCTCGTTTACCAGATTTTCCGCTTCCTGACGTTTGGCCAATGCAAGCCGCCAGGGAGGCTGTTTAATCGGTTTGTTGCTGATCGATCTGATGCCGCATTATTGTCGTTCGGCCGAGATCCGTTTTGGTTTTCGCAAAGACGTCTTGATGTTCCACGAGTAGCTTTACCAGTATTATTTTTTGTTGATTATCAAGATGTATAGTTGTGGGTTCCAGCAATAGGTGTAATTCAGGTGGTAAACTTTTCAGGTTAGATGTTACTTCCTCGGACGAACTGACAATGTCTACATTCACTTCAAAATCTGCTTAAGAGGTGCTAGCTTTGAGCTCGATTGGGTTTTCCGTGATGTTAGTTATCCGAACTATCATACTTCCACTATGTGAAAGGCAGACCGCCGGTTCCATCCAGAGAGAAGGGGGAACATTATTTGGAGATAGAAAACTTTTTCCTGTTCGCCGACCATCGGGATGAAAAGTGCTACGAAGCAGGTTGATTCGGCTGGTAATGTACAATCTTGTATGGTTTTGGCGAAGAGACCACTCCTTTCTTCCATTATTGCCACGATCTCGTGGCCAATCTGAACAAAGCGTTTCTCTAAGTTAATTGAACAACGGTAACCCGCAAGAAAATCCATTCCAATAATGCAGTCGTCGAATACCTCTGCTACATAGAAGGTATGTGTGGTGGAAAACTTTTGATAGCTATGCGCAGCTCAATGACTCCATCTACGATGCTGGTTACTCCCGTGACATTCCGAATTTGCGTAAAGGAGGGTTTGAGACGAGTATGGAACCGCAAACGAGCGAGTATTCTTCTATTAAGTATGGAATGCGTAGCTCCGGTGTCCACAATCATGTGGCAGGCAAGTCCTTCAATTTTCCCTTCTATCTTGATTGTACTACAAATCGTACCTTGGCTCACAGTAATTATGGGTGGAGGTGGTAGCCTCAAAGCTAATGATCTCGCGGTGTTCAGCGTTTCCACTGTTATATATGCAAACCGCTGTATACATACAACGCCTTAGCGATTGTCTAAAAGCCCCGAGAAGGGAGCACCAATGTGCCTAACAAAATTTCATACATAAAATTTTCACATAAGCTAACCATGCTTAAAACATGGTTAGCTTATCAATTTAATCAGTGAAAAAAATTGCGTCAGCAACTTTCTTCACATTCCATGGAATTCAAACAATATTATTCCCCTGGCAAATTTTGCTGAAGGCAAAAAGGTAGAAATATTTAATTTGAAAAATAAAATAAAAGACAAATCGTACTTTCAGTACGATTTGTCGTGAAAATTGCAATATGTATGTACGAACGTACATACATATCACAAAAAAGCTTTCGCGATAAGAAGAGCGCGCCGCGAAAATACATTGTATGTATACGCGCGCGGCAATTCTAATCGTCATGGCAGTGGCTGATGTTTATCAAAGCATCAAATTTCAAGCCTCCGTCCAACGAAAAAATATTCTGGACTTGTTTAATCAAGTCCAGAATAAATGAAAATTTTCTCAGGGTGAAAATGCAACTATGCATTTTCTACCCTGAACGAGGGCTCTTGATCGCGACGAAAGTGATCAAGAGCCGAGTTGGTTTTTAAATCTGCTAATCGACGGTTCGGCGGTTGAAAATAGAGGGTTCGGTTTTGAAAAAAAGGATTGTCAGGTAAAAGACAAGAAGGTGTTTTTTTTTAATGTGAAACAAGGAAATAAATATTAAAAAAACAAGATTCGGCGGTCGGTTAACTAGGTTCCATAAGAAATAAACATTGTGAAACAAGGAAATAAATATTTTGCAAAAAAAGATTCGGCGGCCGTTAACTAGGTTCTATAAGAAATAAGTATTGTGAAGAACGGAAATAAAGGTATTTGTTACAACAAAAAAAGGGAGTTTCAGAGCAGTCACAAAATATAAAAGTGTGTTCAGTGATATTACTGGAGCAATCAAGCTCTACAGTAAGTAAAACTGCAGCAAGTACGTGCTTGGATAACACATACGAATAACCGGGTGAGTCAGCTTGGTTAAGGTGGTGTATATAACACCACATTGTCTAGGGTTATGGCTGTGGCGGGAATTGGGGTACTATTTTCTGGTGTATAATGTATGGTTGAGGTGCGGCTTTTCGGTGTAAAGTTGTTTGTGTGTGTGTTGGTGGGAGGTGGACGGTGTATTGGTGTATTAGTAGGAGAGACGGAATGGATTAATGTGTTTGTGAGAAGTGGATGGCTTGTTCGGGGATTAATGGGTAGTGGGAGGCAGATTAGGGGGTTAGTGGGGAAGGAGGGGCTTGTTAGTGTGTTAGTGGGAATTGGATGGTTTGTTAGGGGATTAGTGGGAAGTGGGCGGGAGATTAGTGTGTTAGCGGGGAAGGAGGAATTGATTAATGTGTTAGTGGGCAGTGGATGGTTTGTTTGGTTGCTTGGGGTGGTGTGTTAGTGGGAAAAGAGGAATGGAGTAATGTGTTAGTGCTTGGGGTGTGTTTGATATTAAGTATGCTGGTACTGGGTGTAGGTGTGGTTATAGGTGTATTAGTGTTTGTAGAATTAGTGACTATTTTGGTAAGGGTTGTTAGTTCTAGAAGGCTGTTTATTAAAGGACAGTTGGTACTTGGAGGACAGTTGTACTTGGAGCGTTCGTGAAGTATGCTGGTTTCTGCTGCCCGAAATCAGCGGACTTGTGTTTAAATTTTCCTTGGAGCTCGATGGACTGATGTTCGTATTATTTTCTCTCTTTCCGGAGGGCTGCTGCATTTGGGTTAGCTGCGAGCTCGAGTGAGGTGTGCCTCGTGAGAACTGAACTGCTTCAGGAGATCCTACTATATTCTTTTCCAGCTCAGCAGGTACCAGACGGATATTAATAGCTCTGTTTGTAGGACGCCCTTCAACCAGGTCGAATTCTACACGATTTCCAGGAACTAATTAGGCTTCTGGATTCACAATCGGGTTCTGGAAATTTGCGAAGTGGAAGAAGATATCTACTTCAGTCTCATCACGCACAATAAAACCGTACCAGCGTCGTAAATCGCACCTGCGGATAGTTCCCGTGGCATCTCGTGCTAGCAAATTGGTTTTGTTAGAGGTTTTGGCTGAGTTAGGCGCTATTGGATTGGACTGAGCTAGCTGCGGTTCCCTCACGCTAGCTCGCTGGCGTTTCCCGGCGACATCCGTGCTTAATTTCTTCCCATCGGTTCTCTTCTGAAGTCCGGTGGTTCTCGTGGAGGCGGTCCAGTATTGATCGTTGCAGCAGCGACTCTTATATTTCGTCTCGCAGCCCTTGTAGCTCGATGATTTGCTCGAAATCTCGAACCCTCTCCTGCACGTCTAAGTTATAAATTCCATCTAGGAAATGTTCCAAAGCGATCTGGTCTCGTGTATCCTCTGGACAAGATGGAAATTTGAGCCTGGTCAACCGTAAAAGTTCCGTGGAAATTTCCGAAAAACTCTCCCCGTTCTTCTGAAATCTTCTCCTTAGTTGGGCATGACCAACTGATTGATTATACTCCGCCCCAAACTGCATGGAAAGCGTATTCCTCGTCTTGGTATACGACCTCCGAGCCTCCTGACTTAATGTCTCATAAACACCCAAAGCCCGGCCGCGTAGAGATGCAGCTAAGTATAAGGCTTTGGTTCCATCATCCCAGCCGTTAGTTTCGGCGATTGCCTCGAAATGTATCTCATAGTGGTTCCAAGGGGCTTTTCCGTCGTATTCCGTTGGTGAAAGCGTTGACTTCCTTAACTGTCCGTCCTTCTTTCCCGGCTGTGAGCCGCATGATGTAGGTGCCTCTTTTGATGGTTTTGACCCCACGGGATTAGGACATGCACCCACAGGTGCGTTTACTACAGCCGATGGATTTTCGCAACAGTCTGAATTTTCCATGGGGGTTCTAGTTGGAGACGTTGTTGAATGACCACTCGGTGGCGGATGCCCAGTCACCTTGTCGGAGGTTTGTGCATTCAGTGGGACCTCGGTTTCGTCCATGACCTTATGTGCGAACGCAGATGCGCTCAGGACGGACATATCGGACACCTGCCTTCGTAACGTTCCCAACTCTTCTCTAAAGGACGTATTCTCTCCCTTTAGAGTTCTCATTTCGTTGCCCAATTCTGCCATTGCACTTGACTGTGCGCTAACTTTGTCGTCCAACTCTTCGAGCTTTCGCAGAATCTTCTCGAGCTGTTCCTCGGCCATGTTGGTCGATCGCTACTCCCTTCCTCTTCGGAATGTTCACGTGGAATAGAGTCGAATGCAGAAACCCTAGACAATAGACTGCGTACTTTACAGAGCCCGAGTCGCAAATAGCGGAACTATTTCCTTTCCTTTCCGGTTAGGAATTCAAGTCGTTGACAATCAACCGCGGAAAATTTGGAAAATATTTCGTGAACTATGTATGACCTAGGCAAAATATCGGAAAAATTTCTTACTTTCCCCCTTATGGATCCCAGTCGATGATAATCGGACGTGGAGTGTTTACGAAATATTTCGTGTATAGTACACGGCACAAGACAAAGTTTAGGAATTTAAGTAGGAATTTCGAGTCAATCTCTCAATCCTATTTACAAGGTAGAAATGAAAAAATTATTTAGGAATGGTGTGAAACGCTTCACGTATCTATGACAAAAGTCAAAAGGCCGGGCTGTTGCTTACCCGTTAATGAAAACTTTGAATGGTTGATGAGTAAACTTAGAACTTCGGAAAATCGTATGGGTTCTACTAATCGCGGGGTAGACGTAAGATGAGAAAATATTTGGTATTTTATAATGGGTTGGTGAGCGGAAGTCAGACAAATTTTGCAGATATTTGACACCTTGTATAGAAAACAAATATAGAAATCCCTTTGTCTTCTGCGGACCGTCGATCGGCAAATACTATGCAAATTTATAAAACCTTTTGGGTTCGGTAGACCGTCGATCAACAAACATAAAGCGAATGTAAAAGATTATTTGGTATTTAATGACTTGTTTATTATCAAATCTTAACGAATATAGAAACCTTTTGTCCTTTGTAGACCGTCGATGAGAAAACACAAAGCAAACTTAGAAAACCTTCTGTCTTCGGTAGACCATCGATGAGCAAATATAAGGCAAATGTGTACGAATCTTTGGTACTTTATAGCCCGTTAATATTCAAATATAACACCGATATAGAAAACCTTTTGTTTTCGGTAGACCGTCGATTAGCAAGTTTAACCTGAATACAGAAAATTATTTATCCCTTTATACCTCGTTAATTATCTAATATGAAACCAAGGTGGAAATCTCCTGTACTTTATAAATCGTTGATAGTCCACTACTGAACAAATATAGAAAGTGTTTGGCACCTTACAGATTGCTTCTTAGCAAGTATTAAACCAGTATGCAAATCTCCTGTACTTTATAAATCGTCGATAGTCCACTACTGCACAAATATAGAAAGTGTTTTACAATTCATTGCTCGCTGGTCAGCAAATAGTAACTTGCAGCAAGTGTTAAACCAATCTAAACTCGTGTCTTTTGTAGCCCGTCGATTAGCAGATATAAAGCGTAGCACTTAATTTGCACGGTAGCAACCGTTATCGAGGAAGTATAAGAAAATTTTAGACGATATTTTGTAGTTTGTACTTGCTTCATGCCAAATATAGAGAATTTAGCATTTAATTTGTAATATAGCAGACGTTAGTTAGCAAAAATAAGAAAATTTAAGACGATATTTTGTAGTTTGTTCTTGCTTCGTGCCAAATATAGAGAATTTAGCATTTAATTTGTACTATAGCAGACGCTAGTTAGCAAATATAAGAATATCTTCGACGGTATTTTGTAGTTTGTACTTGTTTTATGCCAAATATAGAAAATCTAACATTTAATTGATACTATAGCAGATGCTACTTAGCAAATATGATAAAATTTTAGACAATATTTTGTAGTTTGTACTTGTTTCATGCCAAATATAGAAAATTTAGCATTTAATTTCTACTATAGCAGACGTTAGTTAGCAAATATAATAAAATTTTAGACAATATTTTGTAGTTTGAACTTGTTTCGTGCCAAATATAGAAAATTTAGCATTTAACTGGTACTATAGCACCCGTTACTTAGCAAATATAAGAGAGTTTAAGACGATATTTTGTTGTTTGTACTTGCTTCATGCCAAATATAGAAAATTTAGCATTTAATTTGCACTATATAACCTTATCACTATCCCCTAACGGTAGTATAGCTCCATACAGCGATTTACGGTTTGTTTAAACTCGGCTTTTCTCCAGCAATGTTACGGTTTGTTTTAACTCGGCTTTTCTCCAGCAATGGCGTCGGCTAGTTGAGGGTTGGTGGGGGCCCCTGTCACGGAACTGAAATGAACGCCACACTTGACACCAATTGTTATCAATTTCTTTGCTACCGTCGTTACCTGACCACCTGGCCGAGCGGTCTCCAATTTAGTCAGGTTAGGTGTGGGCGTCGGCGTGTAACGAGCCGACAAGCGCTCAACAGATTTGACAAAAGAATTTTACCTTGCTCCTTGCTCCTTGTTCCTGGCAGAAGAAAAACTCAGGCCTACTCAGGCGCTGCTGCTACCTTGGATTCTGCGGCAAAGCAACTTCTATGTAGCAAGAGCTCTTTGTTGCGATCTTCTTACTACCTTTTTGCGTACTTGCACAATTAATGAGTTTAATTGAAACTTGGCGTTTTTATTTTTCTTTAAATTTTTCGTTTTCACGTCCTTCTAGCACAAGCGTCTCCTACTTACAAAAAAAAACTTGGCCTAAGTGACTTACTCTATTACATTATTCTTTTTCCTCTCTTTCAAAATTGACTTAGGCCGACCTCTATCTCTAAACGTTTACATCATGCAAATTGCTTCATTTTAACAATTTTTTAATGTTGGAACAAGTTTCATCTAATTTTACATTTACAGCGTGCTAAAATTCACTTCAATTGTTTTTCAAGTTGGTACCAATACAAACAATTTTTAAACTAGGTTTATCTAAGTCTAAGATTTATAGTGTGGTTAAAATTCATTTCAATAGTTTTTCAGGTTGGTACCAATACAAATAACTTTCCTTTGCTGATTTTATATTTTCCGTAGTTGTCAAAATTTATATTTGCTTTTCAAATTCAATAAACTTTCATTTTTCATACTTGTCAACATTTATATTTGCTTTTCACTTCGCTAACCTTTCATTTTCACAAGTGTCGACATTTATATTTGCTTCTTAAATTCAATAAACTTTAATTTTTCATATCTGTCTAAATTCATATTTGCTTTTCAATTCGCTAAACTTTCATTTTCAGAAGTGTCAAAATTTATATTTGCTTCTTAAATTCAATAATCTGTAATTTTTCATATCTTTCTAAATACATATTTGCTTTTCAAATTCAATAAACTTTCATTTTTCATACTTGTCAACATTTATATTTGCTTCTTAAATTCAATAAACTTTAATTTTTCATATCTGTCTAAATTCATATTTGCTTTTCAATTCGCTAAACTTTCATTTTCAGAAGTGTCAAAATTTATATTTGCTTCTTAAATTCAATAATCTGTAATTTTTCATATCTTTCTAAATACATATTTGCTTTTCAAATTCAATAAACTTTCATTTTTCATACTTGTCAACATTTATATTTGCTTCTTAAATTCAATAAACTTTAATTTTTCATATCTGTCTAAATTCATATTTGCTTTTCATTTCGCTAACCTTTCATTTTCACAAGTGTCAAAATTTATATTTGCTTCTTAAATTCAATAAACTTTAATTTTTCATATCTGTCTAAATACATATTTGCTTTTCAAATTCAATAAACTTTCATTTTTCATACTTGTCAACATTTATATTTGCTTCTTAAATTCAATAAACTTTAATTTTTCATATCTGTTTAAATACATATTTGCTTTTCAAATTCAATAAACTTTAATTTTTCATACTTGTCTAAATTTATATTTGCTCTTCTAATTTAATAAACTTTAATTTTTCATACTTATCTAAATTTATATTTGCTTTTTACTTCGCTAGCCTTTCATTTTCACAAGTGTCAAAATTTATATTTGTTTCTTAAATTCAATAAACTGTGATTTTTCAGATCTGTCTAAATTTATATATGCTTATTACTTCGCTAAACTTTCATTTGCACAAGTGTCAAAATTTATATTTGCTTCTTAAATTCAATAAACTTTGGTTTTTCAGATCTGTCTAAATTTATATTTGCTCTTTAAGTTCAGTAAGTTTTAGTTTTTCATATTTGTCGAAATTTATATTTGCTCTTTAAATTCAATAAGCTTTAATTGTTTATCTGAGACATGTCAAAACTCGACTTCCTATTTATGATGACATGTCTAAGTAGACGTGTAACAAAAATTCGGGCTTCGTGTTGGTACGTGTGGGTTGCCCTCTATTACCATCGGTTGAAGTGTTCTCTGAATTGGAGTAGATTCTATTCGGGAATGTAATAACGCACTTGGGTTAGCATAAGAACGTGTCTTTAATCTGGTTTGAGGTTCTGCTATTGTGTGGTGTCTACCTTCTGACAAGAGACAGCTGACCGAAGTGTCAAGTCTGATTAAGTGATCAAATTTATTGTTTTGAATTATCAGGAAATGATTGGTCACGAAATTTAGTATGCATTGCTGTTGCAAAACAACTCATTTTTGGAATAATTAAATTTCCGGAAGAATCAGAATCGGATTCATGTGAATGGCATCAACATGAAGAAATTTATCATGAAAGTCGCTGCCATGCAATTAGTAGAGATTTCTCTAGCTGTTCTCCCGAAAGTTGTCATCTTATGTGCTGCTGGTACCGATTTTATTTTACGAATATTTCGCAGTGATTTAGAGAATTGTGATACTGTTCAGCAACTCAGAGGATATTCAAGCTATGTAAATGATGTTGCCTGGGAACCGGGAGGTGAGTTTTTCTTTTCGTGATTCTGTTACACTACCCCCCCCCCCCCCCTTCACAAGCTTGTAGCTCCGTCCAAGCTAACTCATGTCCTTAGGAGTGGGCACCCGGTATAACACTTGCATTGTGCAATAAACGAAGTCGGGGGACAGGAAGATAAAATCGTTCTACGAAGGCTAATTCAGAAGGAGTTAGTAGGGAACTTATCTAATCTCCTAATGCAGAGACACTTGAACAAAGATCTTGTCCTTTATATTTTATTCAGCTACCATGTATTATGGAAATAATGAAGAAAGGATAGGAAAGTTAAAACGTCCACTGAAAGATAACCCAGAAGGGGTTAGACCCAGATTTACGAGTGAGAGCTTACTATAGAGCTCCTTACTATGAAATGTCATCCTATGTTCGCTTCCCCTCGAGTTCCAAACCCAAATCAGTTTTCACGCAATGTGAATAATCCAGGTTCATCACAGTTACGACAAAGACCTTTTACAAACACTGATGCAAGAAAATCGGATACATATGCACTGGTCCGCAATATCACGTGTAATTTCTGCCAGCGAAAGGGTCACACATACACAGATTGCCTTAAGCGCAAGAACATCCCTTTCTGCTCAAACTGCAAAATCTATGGACATGACGTCCGTGATTGCAGCAAAACACAACAAACACAACAGATTGTTCCTCCGCGCCTTTCAAATTGATCTACACAGGATCAACACAACACAAAAAGTACTCAAGTCTTCAACATAAGACTCAAATGCACCTTTTGTGGTCGCCAAGGACATGCAGACGAAGATTGCCGCCAAAAGAAAAAATGGGAAGCCCGGATCAGGGAAACGACATGCAGTCGACTCAAAACTCCCCGGCTCGACTATAAACCCACAACGCAAATCAAAAGGGTCACCTCAAGCGCCCGAATCCGGTGTCCCTACAGTGGAACTTCCACTGGACATAAGCCTTAACGACCATACAATACTAGTAGTGGACACTGGCGCTGAGGTTAGTATTATTAAGAAAAGAGCAATTAAAGACCTCAAAATAATTAATTCAAAAAATTCCCTGCAAGTTTCAGGTGGTACAAAACCTGCCAGGTCTTTCCGATGACGCCCTATAAGGAAACGATTTCCTATCAAACAATTGTAGTGTTGAAGGCCCAAATAAAGCACTCAAGCACTCGGAAACAAATCCCGAAGATTTTATTGTGCCCTTGTCATGCAAAATGGACAAGCTGTATTCCAGAAAAGCAGTCGAAGTGAGGTCACTTGCAGAAAAGATGGAACCTAAACAGGTTAAGCTATCTACATGTAGTGTCTCCAAGGCATCTCAAAAGAGTAATGCTGGTCGCCAGGTTCAACAAGAGCCGACGGAATGCGAAAAGAGCTGTCTGAGTGATCAAGAAACCAGCAAAATGAGGCAGCATGTAGTTACTTTAGAGGAACCAGTATGCATACCTGCTAGTTCACAAATGATCGCCACAGTCCCGTTGCGAGTGAAGGAAGGAATGCTCTGTCTATCAAAAGAGATAGGCGATGGTGTCTTCCTCGCCAACAGTTTACTCCCTACTGGGAAAGAAACAGTGCTAGTTGCCATACTCAACATTAACAATTTCCAAGTGGTCATCAAGAGTTTATTATTACAACTGCTCCCTATACATGACTACGCCGTTATCCCAATAGGAGAAGCCACTGATTCACAACACGTTCTCAAGCCGAATAAATCGCAAGCGAATAACACAAACATCAGTGAGCTTCCCAGAGGTGGAACAGAAGTCAAGCAAGACTTCTTTCTCAAGAATACCAAGATATAAGTTACCAACGAGGCACAAGAGCCCTATACAAGACGCGTGCGAGCTCAGTAAGACCTGAATAGAGGCAGCAATTACTCCACCGTCCAATAAAATAAGTTATAAAAATTTTACATGGCCCCATAGCCAAATTAAAGAGACGAGCGAGTTCCAGAAGCAAGTTGCAGCTCACTCCTCCATCCAATATACCTAAATGTAAGATAACCACAAGGATAAGAAGCCCAACAACAGTGTAACGATAGATCGTGTCCGGCGGCAGATCTACCTACGTTCGCTTGTACCTGAATGTAGATATATACTGCATCCGACACCTCTTTGCTACAAAAGCATATCCAGGATATGTGAGGGTGGCTGCACAGCGAGTATGCCGCTAGCGATAGTCCGGATTGGGCTGGTTCTTGCCACCCACATCCCTTCAATGCTTCTTAAGCTGTGCAGAATCGTCAACATAACTGATCAGACAGACGGACGGACAGAAAAAAAAGATCTAATGCAGGCTTCCTTCTCATGGTGGAACCTGAAAGCCTAAAAGGAAGAAAATTGATTTTATTTATATGCTGCAAAAAGAAGGAGAATAGAAGACCTCAGCAACGCCGAACAAGTGCTAATTCACCCGGAGAGCTTACAACGCTGGCAAATGGACGATTGAGAGAGAGTGAGAGAGCTGAGAGGGGTCTCTGAAGTTGTTGAGACCCCGGCTTTGGTTAATGTTGGGCCCAATCGCCCCCATCTACCCTGGCTAAGCCTCCAAAGCCGTTTCGAAATGCTTAGCCACATCTGTGCGTGTCTTACATCTATTGCCGTGTGTGTGTGGAAACGACCTCCCTCCTGTCCGCGACCATCCCCTTTATGGAACTACTCACTCCATCGCGCTGAATGCGTTACCAACCTGTAAACAAAAGAAGAAAGCAACTTGGAGAAGTGCGGCCAAATGTGACCAAACTAAATCACCCAAAAGAAGAAGGAAGGCGTATGAAGGAACTCAAAATTTCATCAAGTCCAAATCAAAATAGGTTATTTATTGCGGTTGTCTATGCATATTTATCGCTTATGAGGGAGGAAACCCGATCACACAAAGATTTACACGGTATATATATAAAAACTAAAGGAAACATAGTCTCCGGTTAATCTCAATCTAGATCAAAATCCTTACAACTAAACCTAATAAGCGCTTTCCTATTATGTAACTTATAGAACCCTGTGATCGACGCCTAACCTTAGATGTATACTAAATGACTTTAACACTGTAAAATTAAGAACAAAAGAACACAAAGCAAATAATAATACTTAGAGAAAATTTGAACTAACCTTGTGGTCCGCTATGGACTTACATAACCCCTGATTTACTCATATTCTGGGTTTCCTCCTTTATCAAAAGGGTTGGACACTGGATTTCCAACTATCTGCTAGCTGCTTCAGGACTACGTTGAAGTCTGAGTTCACCTCCTCGCTTCCCTGTTCCTTCGGATATGTAAGAGCGAAATGTTTTGCCGTAGTTTCTGCCAGAGGGATACTTCTTCGCCGGTATAAATCCAACTTGCCGTCACGCAGGAAAACTTTTCAAAATGATCTTTGTTACTTGCAAGGAAACTTCTCCTCAAATTTTTTCTCATACAATTTACGACTGCACAGAATGAACCAATCAAAATTTTTTTCAGTTCACTAATAGGAAGATCTTCAGAAAAAAATCACTGTCACAGGCAAATATTCTAATTAATACAATTTACGACTGCACAGAATGAATCAATCAAGATTTTCTTTTCAGTTCACTAATAGGAAGATCTACATAAAAAAAATCACTGTCACAGGTAAATATTCTAATTAATACAATTTACGACTGCACAATATTAATTCTAAAATTTTCCTTTCAGTTCACTATTAGAAAGATCTATATGAAAAAAATCACTGGCGCACAGGTAAATAATTCAATTAATAAAATTTCTTGAATGCGCAACCTTAATAACAACATTTCATTTCAGTTCACTGTTAGAAATATCTATATGAAAAGGTCACTGGCGCACAGGTAAATAATTCAAAGACTAAAACTTATAAATGCGCAGCATTAATACTAAAATTTTCTTTCAGTTCACTATTGGAAAGATCTTTAGGAAAAATCATTGTCGCACAGGTAAATATTCTAGTTAATACAATTTATGAATGCGCAGCATTAATGCCAAAATTTTCTTTCAGTTCATTATTAGAAAGATCTATATGAAAAATCACTGGCGCACAGGTAAATATTTCCAATACTAAAGCTTATGAATTCGCAGCATTGATAACAACATTTCCTTTCAGTTCACGATTGGAAAGATCTTTAGGAAAAATCACTGTAGCACAGGTAAATATTCCAAATAATACCATTTATAAATGTGCAACATTAATACTAAAATTTTTCTTTTAGTTCACTATTAGAAAGATCTTAGGAAAAATCATGGTCGCACAGGTAAATATTCTAATTAACACAATTTATGAATGTGCAACATTAATAACAAATTTTTCTTTCAGTCCACTATGAGAAAGATCTTTAGGAAAAATCACTGTTGCACAGGTAAATATTCTAATTAACAAAATTCACGACCGAAATGAATAAACTAAAATTTTTCCTTTCAGTTTACAAAAGCAAAAAAACTCTAAAGACTGATTTTAAATAAAGAGGAATCGCGACTCAATTTTTCTGCGACCGTTCTCGTTCAAAGCCAAAAAGCAACTTCCCGACTACCAGCAGTCTCCCTACATCCCATCGTTCTTCACTCAGCCACCGGCAAGCGAGCGCCTTTTTCTTCTCAGAATTTTTTTGTTCTTTTTTCAAGCCTGCTGCAACACATTGCATGATGGCATCATGCGATCTGTTACAGCTAGGCGAATTGTCGTTTTCGTCGCTTTGATGTGGTTGACTAGCGGTAAGTTTTAAACGAAAAATTGTATATTGTGCTAATTTTGCACATTTTAGAATTTTTCGACTGAAAATATTCTGCTGTTGTTGTTGTTTCTTTTAGTCCTGAACTTGTATGCGGGTATGTATAGATATGTTTTTTTCCAGGGATTCTTGTACTATGGAGAAGTAGCATAGGGCTACTTCTTGAAAATATATAAATTTTATCTTTTTTCAGGAGTTTTGAAATATGGAGAAGTAGCATAGAGCTACTTCTCGAAAAATATCTAAATTTTAACTTTCCAGGAATTTATAATGTGGAGAAGTAGCATAGGGCTACTTCTTGGGAATATATAAATTTCATCTTTTCAGGAATTATCTAATATGAAGAAGTAGCATAGGGCTACTTCTTGAAAATATGTAACTTTTAACTTTTCAGGAATTTTCTCAAATGGAGAAGTAGCATAGGGCTACTTCGCGGAAATAGCTAAATTTTATTAAATTATGTACTCTGGGAAATCATGGGGTTCTCTCTACAGACGTAGAGAAGCCAAGAAAAAGTAGCATAAGGGGGTATACGCTACAACAGGTGCGTGTGAGGTCAGTAAGACCTATTCTCAGGCAAAGACGACTCCACCACCCAGCAAAGTTAGTGTTAAGAAACAATAGTGACCCAAGAGCCCTATCACAAGTGCGTGCGAGCTCAGTAAGACCTATCTAAAGTATAGTAAAATATAGTATGCTCGCTAGTGGATAGACGTGTTTTAAAAAGCTCCTTCATAGTTTGTTTTATTCCGCGAGTTTTCTTTTCCAATTTTAGTGCAATAGTGATCGAACATAAAACATTATTTCCGCAAAAATATTACAAAAACTTGAATTGATTGTTTCCTTTTATATTAAGTGTAAACGTGAAGAAAGTATCTCATCATGAGCAAATCCGCAAACTCTAAATCAAATTCGAAGGTAACTGTGCATGACACAAATACTCCAATACTAACACGAGGGGCAGCTAAGAGTCGTAAGAGTCATACTAACCAAAATAATAGCTCTCTTACAACAGACAGGTCTAGTTCCATTTGCTCTGCTGATTGCATGGAATTGCTCGAGAGAAGGCTCTTAAAAAATTTAATGGCAGCATTTTCCGAAAAGCTAGAAGAATTCGCGGAGCGAATCTCCCACAAAATTGATGCTTTAGTCACATCAACACAGGCAGAGCTAACTAGACTGAGTTATGAAACGGAACGGCTGAAAGTAGAGCTCCCCGAAACTCGCCATGAAATGGATGATATTCGTCGCATTATCAGATGCACTGATGTTATTATTACCGGCATTCCTTATGTCCAGAATGAAAACCCAAGGCAAATACTGAATCAAGTTTCTGCTAAAGTAGATTAAATACTCCCAGCTAATGTGACAGTATTTAGACCAAAGCCATAAGCTCTCAAAGAAAATAAGCGTGGTTCGATTGTACCAATTGTTGTAAAGTTTCCTATCCATGCTAACCAAAGGGAGTTTATTTACAAATTTAAGAGGTCCGGCACCGTCACACTGAGCAGTATAGACTGCGCATTTCTCTCCGATAATAAGATAAATGTGTTGGAAAGCCTTACACAACGTAGTTATAAAATTCTGCGAAATGCTTTAAAATCTGACAGAGAGGGTCACTTACACGCAGCTTTTACTCGTAATGGTGAAGTCATTGTTCGTGTAAAAAAAGAGGAGAGACCAATCAAATTTACAATACTGGAAGCTCTGCAGACAATCATCGCTGAACCGAACTGAGAAGGAGCTGGTAGTAGCAATGCGTAATAGGCACCTTTATTCTTTTTTTATCTCTTTTTGTGAAATCTTTGTAATGCTTGTGTCATCCGCAAAACGATCGCTGAAACTGATGATCTATACTCACGTCTGCTAAAGTTCTTCTGGTTTTCGCACATTAGAGTTAATGGGTGATAGTATCTCTCCATTGTTGAAAGTAAGAACGCTTTTTAATATCTTTAGCTCTCGCGCGAATGGGTTTAACATATGCTGTTTCAATGCAAGAAGTCTTAGAAATAAAATCGGTCTGCTGCAGGATATATTTTCTGGTACTACTGTCCATGCATTATTGGTATGTGAGACCTGGCTTACTAGCGATCTACCCTAACAATCGATATCTTTGCCAGGTTACACTGTATTACGAAATGATCGTGTTAGCAGAATTGGAGGAGGCGTTGCGATCTATATTCATAATTCTTTAAAGGCGACGTTAACACAATCCTCTGCTGCAGAAGATAAATTGGAATTCTTAAGTGTTGAGGTTGACTCCGGTTTCGCAAAGTGTCTCCTAATAAGCATCTATTGTCCGCCAAATATTTTTAATGATGAAACTGCAATGCGTTTCCAAGACTCAGTGTTACAGCAGATCTTAAAAAGTGATAACGTAGTCGTTTGCGGTGATATGAACGTAAATAATCTTCTTCTTGTTCCACTACTGAGAATTTACATTACTTATACAGAACGGTCAACTTAAAAATGGTTAATAACCTGCCAACTTATTTTAATACTGCTAACCCATCTCAGCTCGACCATGTACTTACGACCAGTATTAACAAGGTTCTATTTCATAATCAAATTAATCCACCAAGTGAATTTGATCATGATTTCCTATTCATGACCTATGACCTGAAATCGAAACCTGTCCCTAGAGTAACTTCTTTCTTTTATCGCGACTTCAAAAATATAAATCTTGAACAGCTTGTCGACAAACAACATGGGAAAACATATATAACTCAGTATCCGTAGCTAACAAGGTAGCAACTTTTGAAGCCACACTTTTAAATCTATACAATAAACATGTCCCACAGAGAGTTTGTAATATAAAAAATAACGGCTGCCCATGGTTGACTCCTGAAATTCACAGTCTACTGGCGGAACGTGATTTCCTTTATAGACGCTATAAAGCTACGCGCTCTGATGAGATTCGTAGGATATACAAGCAAGTTCGTAATAGATCCAGTGTAATGGTAAAATATTCAAAACAAGCTTATTTTAATAGTAAACTTGACGCGAAATTACCACCAAAGAAACTATGGGCAAACATTAGAAGTTTTGGGACACATGGGTGTGAATCCACAAAAGTATGTGTAGATCCAAATGCATTGAATAATTACTTCGCAGGAAATTCGTCAGCACCTAATACTTTTTCACAAGCTTCACTCACTGATATTTCTGCTGAAGAATTTTATTCTGATGGCTTTGCTTTTCGGAACATTGATGAAAGAGAAATTGTACTGACTATGTCCTCTATTAAATCTAATGCAACGGGACCAGATGAGCAACCTCCCCGTTTTATTAAATTGATTGGGCCAGATATAGCTAGGATACTAGCTCATATCTTCAACTACTGCCTCATGACATCTCAGTTTCCTAGTCAATGAAAAAAAGCTCTAGTGGTTCCCATTCCAAAAAAGTCTAATTGTTCTCTGTCGAGTAATTACCGTCCAATTAGTCTTCTCTGTTTCTTAGCCAAGGTATTTGAAAAAGTGCTCTATTCGCAAATCACGGAAAATGTAGACCGCAAGGGTTTCTTAACCCACTGCCAATCATGATTCCGCTGTAATCATAGCTGTGAAACTGCGATGCTTAAAGTAACATCAGACATTCACGAGGTTTTGGATAATGACCATCTATCAATATTAGCACAACTTGATTTCAGCAAAGCGTTTGACTCTATTGACCATAGTAATTTGTTGCAAAACTGTCTCGCCAATTCTCTTTTTCATCATCAGCAGCTAAACTAATTTACAGCCTTCTAAATAGGCGCAGCCAAGTGGTAAGAGTACATGACAAGATCTCAGATGTAGCATTCTTACACCGCGGTGTTCCTCAAGGATCTATATTGGGTCCATTATTATTCAGTCTTTATATAAATGACCTTCCTGATGCCGTCATGGATGCATCTATTCATATGTATGCTGATGATGTTCAGATATACTTAACCAGACCGATAGGCTTAATGGAAGACTGTGTATGCCGGTTAAACGATGATCTACAACGCATTTATAACTGGTCTTTGCGTAATAAATTAAGACTTAAATCCTGACAAATCTACATGCCTGGCAGTTTATAGGAATAAAATCGATTTTCTCCCTTTACCAACCATATTTCTCAATAAAACGAGACTTGGCTACGTTGATTCTGCTTAAAGTCTGGGCTTTGAACTCAATTCAAAGTTTTCTTACATTAGTGCTACTTAGGTAAAATATATGGCTGCTTAAGAAGACTATGGCTAAATTCAGAACTACTAGCACTCCATGTTCGGAAAAAGCTTGTCAAATCCCTAATTCTTCCCTACTTTACTTATGGCTGTATAATATTTTCCTCGCTTGACTCCGTCTGCCGAAGAAGGCTCCTAGTGGCTTATAATGATGTACTTCGCTTTATACATAAATTATCTCGAGGTAGTCATATCTCCTCATATATTACTTCTTTGCTTGGTTGCCCATTAGAAGCCTACTTAACTCAATATAGGCTAAAGTTTTTACATCGACTCATATTTAGCCAACAGCCCGGATACCTATTTGAAAAGCTGAGTTTCTTGCAGTCGATTGGACATAGGAATCTCCTAATACCGCGATGTAGATCCCAATTCGGGCAGCGTTCTTACTTTGTGCAATGTGTTCGCAAATAGAATCTGTTACCATACATACATACTAGGACCAGGGGGAATTTCAGTAGACAATTAAAATCAATTTATATACTATAAAAATCGGATCGGCTCGTTTTGGATGACTTTGCTAAGTAAATATTTACCAATATAGTTTTTATTTTTTATTGGAGTGCATTATTTAGTTATCTTTAGTTTTATTTTTCTATATTTGTTATTCTTTTTTTTCGTTTAATTTTCTTTTTTTCTATTAAATTTTCACTTCTCTCATTTTTTTTTATTTCTTAATTCGTAGTCTTTTGCTTTAACTTTTTTCTCCTCGTTTAATGCCTACATGTAATGTACATTTAAAGATATTGTTATCTTAGTACTACTCCAAATAAAGAAATTATTATTATTATTATTATTTCTGAGACAACGGACGTGTCGCTTCTGAGCTCCCAATAATAATAAAGAGAAACAGCGATTCCAGTGAAAGTACAGAAGAGATATTAAGATTAGAGAACCTAATATACAAGCTGTGTTTGTGAACTGTGTTTGGAATAAACTATAAGCAAAAATAAATAAATTTGTATCTAAAGAAACCCAGTGAAAAAAGTTTGAAAGTGAATGACAGTTTTGAATTTAATTTAAAATAATTTAATTTTTGTCGTTGCTATGGCAAAGCCGAAAGTGCGATAAATTTTGGTTTGGATAATAAATTGCATATTGAAAGTGGAAAACTATCCAAAATATAAAATAATAATAAGTTTTAATTGGAAAATATAAAAATCCACGCTGCCGCACTTCATATGAGTGTGTGCAGTAGTAGCGATTCTGGGGTGACTGATGATCCCTCCAAATTAAGTACAAGGGTGATGAAGACTGTTAAAGCTTCTTCATCTAAAAAACCTACCCAGGGGCCCAAAGAAAAGGCCGTTAAGGGCCCAATTGAAGAGGCCAATAGCAGCAGAGAGCAAGTGCAGCCGCCTTGCTTGGGGAGCGCTATTGCGGAGACAGACGTAGCTGTTATGGAAGTATCTGGAGCATTGGCTTCAAAATCTACGGCTATCTCTGCAGCGTTTGTAGCTGCAGCTTTGGGAAAAGCTACGACGACACCTTCGAGTCTGAGACATCAGCCTAAGCTGAAGGATATTGTTAAAAGGGCTTCGGATTCAGCGCCAAAGACAAAATATGTTGTGTTGAGGCCACCGCTTTCTTCAAAGATGGCAAGCACCTCAAAGCAACAGGCACCAGAACCAGCAGTACCAGCAGCACCACGATCCTCCCCTATAATATTAGGTGCATCATATGCACAGGTAAGTGGCAGTTCTAAGCAAAACGAGTCAGTCATGGAAATTATAGGTAAAGGCATCACTCCTCGTCCAGCCCCATTGGACGCAGGTAAGCCTCGGCCTAAGACCAGTGCGGGTCTGCAGGCCTTTTTCAACGGGAGGTGGCAGGATGAGACCTACGGTATGCCGCTCGAGCACATCAATAAATGTCCTCAGAGCTCATACCTAAACGCACTCTTTCAGGTCATCTCTCGTGAGGAGCTATTCTCCATGGGAGTAATGCTGGGGGAACGGTCGAGGTGTATACCACGACCCTCGAAAGTGCTACCAAGCTTATGCTTGCGGGCATCGAGGTGGATGGTAGACACCTTGTGCCGTTCCCACTCAAGGAAAGGCCCACGAAGGTCGTGTTTTCACGGGTCCCAATGCGAGCCAGTCATGAAGACCTCCTGAATTTCCTAGGGAGATTTGGGAAGGTTCATGGCAGTGTTCGCACCATTCCAATTAAAATTGGGGACGAGGGTCTCAGGCGGGTTATCTTCGGTACCAGCCGGGAGGCGTCCATCACTTTAATCAAGGGATGTACGCTTCCAAGAGGCTTTTACTTGAGCATATCCGGCTCGAGGCACTGGATAGACGTGAGCGCCGAAGCAAAATGCCATGTTTGCCATTTGGTAGGGCATTTTATTGCTGACTGCCCCAGCAGAATAGTTTGTACATTGGGATTTATTGATGGGAAATACATCTGATTGGAGCCTGTGTCATCTAGGATGAATATCTGGTACGACCCAACAAATGTCCAGTTTAAATGCCCTTGGGGACGGATATGAGTGGCTCAAGATTATCAGGAAATGATTGGTCACGAAATTTAGTATGCATTGCTGTTGCAAAACAACTCATTTTTGGAATAATTAAATTTCCGGAAGAATCAGAATCGGATTCATTTGAATGGCATCAACTTGAAGAAATTTATCATGAAAGTCGCTGCCATGCAATTAGTAGAGATTTCTCTAGCTGTTCCCCCAAAAGTTGTCATCTTATATGCTGCTGGTGCCGATTTTATTTTACGAATATTTCGCAGTGATTTAGAGAATTGTGATACTGTTCAGCAACTCAGAGGACATTCAAGCTATGTAAATGATGTTGCCTGAGAACCGGGAGGTGAGTTTTTCTTTTCGTGATTCTGTTACTCTACCCCCCCCCCCCCGTTCTACGAAGGCTAATTCAGAAGGAGTTAGTAGGGAACTTATCTAATCTTTTAATGCAGCGACACATGAACAAAGTTCTTGTCCTTATAAATTTTATTCAGCTACCATGTATTATGGAAATAATGAAGAAAGGATAGGAAAGTTAAAATGTCCACTGAAAGATAACCCAGAAGGGGTTAGGGCTATAGACGGTCAAGCAAAAAGTCATCTACTCATTTAAGGTAGAGATGGGTTCTACTAAGATCGTGCCCATTTAAACTTTCTTTAGCTACCATATATTATGGAAATAATGAAGAAACGCCACTGGTCGGACTTGATTTGTGCATGGAGAGTCAGAAGCACATCCACCGCGTTACGCCGGTCCTTGGTCGGAGCTCGATATCGGTCTCGGTGTCGAGAACCAAAGGTGCACCCGCAGCCCAGCAACCCAAAAAATCTGGTCTACCAGTACACCTCCTGCCCCAACCTCAAGACCAGTCGGAGAAGCCTCTGCAACCAGTAACCTAACCAACTGATTGCAGGACCTCTTCCGCAACGCTATCTCCTTCTGACCGCAGATTGACATTCGTTCGAGGGTGTGCCCCAAAGTCCCCAGCAGGGGTTAAAATTTCGAAGACAGTCTTTACTGTGGAATTCCTACTGCAGCGCGGCCTACGTAGGGTACCATGTGGGAGGGGTTTTGACTCATTGTCAAGCGAGGGAGTGTGAAATATTGGACTAATTTACAAAAGATATACCGTCCGCTAGATTGGGTAGGTCCTAAACGGCACATTGGTATCCTGTAGTTACCAGTTAAGCTGGTTGGATGCCTTCTTAGGGCTACCAGGAAGCATTAGTGGTTATATGGAAAGGTCGTTTCTTTCGCGATACGGGGCCAGTCTCTCGACGTGGACAGTTCGCATCTTTCCACCGTGACATTTTTTTATCTTGAAAACCACTTCGGTTACAGCCTCGGTGATCTTATATGGTCCATCCCAGTCGCACCGTAGTTAAGGGCACCGCCCAAATACGCGTCTTGGGAAGTATAACCAAACAAGTTGATCTATTTGGAAACTGGGTTTCTTCGACCGCAAGTCATAGTATGTCTTCATACGCCGGCTCGCAGTATTCAGCATAACTCGATTATTCTCATGGATCGCATTCAGTGGTCAAGTTGTCCATGTACTCACTAACTGACATAACTTCGGTAGGTGGGCTTCCCAAGACCATCTGCAGTGGTAAACGAAGTTCTCGACCAACAAGGAGTTCAGCCGGAGTTTGTTTAGTGCTATCCTGTACACTTGTGCGATACGATAGCAGTAGGTAAGACACATATTGGTCCCATTCTCTTTGGTGCGAATTCAAAAATTTCTCCAGGTAGTCAAGAATTGTTCTGTTAAATCTTTCGACCAAACCATCTGACTGTGGGTGTAGGGCTGTTGTGCGCGTCTTCTCTACTCCGAACTTCTGCAGTACCCCTTGAAAAACAGCACTTTCAAAATTTCTACCTTGATCCGAGTGAAGCTGTAGTGGAGCTCCATGTCGACTGAATACGGCTGATAAGAGTGCACCGGATACCGTCTCAGCTGTCTGATCTGGTACTGGAATTGCATCGGGCCACTTGGTGAAGTAGTCCATATAGACTACTAAGTAGCGGTTACCTTTATTTGTCGTTGGAAGTGGACCCAATATGTCTACAGCAACAACTCTTTCGAGTCGCGCCCCCTTCCGTGCTTAACATTATAGACACACAGCACACCAGTCCTTTACATTGGTACTGCTACCAATCCAATAATACTTCTGCCGAAGTTTACCGAACGTCTTATCGACGCCGAAGTATCCGCCGCATAGAGAATCGTGCACCTGTAGGAGAACAAGCCTCCGAAGAGATTTCGGGACCAAGATTTGTTTAATAGTTTCTGCTCCTTGGCTGATGATGCGGAGGGCGATGTTACCTTCCAGTTTCAGAAGAGACCACATTGACCAATACGCCTTAATTTCGGGGCTCAAGCTTTTGATGCTGTCTTTATCTGGGCGCTGACCTGCGGTCAGCCAGCCCTGGATGCAATGTAAGGTGAGGTCATCCTCTTGCTGCTGAGTCATATCCTCTTGGATGGTGACTAGGCGAATTATGATTGTGTCTTTCTCTTCGAGCCGTTGACAATATTGACACTCAGTCGTTGAACAAGGTCGACGCGACATTGCGTCTGCGTTACTGTGATTTTTCCTGGGTGATGCACGATTTCGAAATCATAGGCCTGCATGCGTTCTATACATCTTGCTACTTGTCCTTCGGGACACAGAAAGTTCATCAACCATCTCAAAGATGCATGGTCTGTTCGAATTGTGAACTTTTTTCCAAGTAAGTAGGGCTGAAAATGTGCGCAGGATTTGACTATCGCAACCAATTCCTTCCTGGTAACACAGTAGTTTCGCTCAGGCCAACTGAATGTTTTGCTGTGATATTCCACCACGTGTTCCATCCCGTCTTTAACTTGTGAGAGAATAGCTCCCCAAGCGTGTTGGCTGGCGTCTGTGTCCAGGATAAAAGGCAGGTTTTCATCAGCTATGTAAGTATAGGTGCAGTTGTTAAGCGGTCTTTCAATCCCTCGAACGCTTCCTGACAGGCATCTGTCCAGAGGAACTTTCGACCTTTCTCCGTAAGCTCCGTTAATGGTTTCGCGATAGCTGAGAAATCTTTAACGAATCGCCGGTATTAAGCGCACAGCCAAAGAAATCACTGCATATCTCTTCGTGTTTGTGGTCGACGCCAATTCTTGACAGTATTTGTTTTGTCTGGGTCTGTCGACGAGCCGGTGTCACTGATGACATGTCTTGGAATTTCACCTCCCTCTGACACAACTGACACTTCTTTGGTGAAACCTTTAGATTTGCTACTCTTAATCGGGCTAAGACAAGGCGGAGATTTTCTACCATTTGTTCAAGCGTGGGGCCATGTACGATAACATCGTCCAAATATACTAGGCACGCCTGAGGTGGAATTCCTTGGATGACGAAAAGTTGCAGGGGCATTGGTTAGCCCAAATGGCATAACTAAAAACTCCCACAATCCACTGCCTGTAGTGAACGCGGTCTTTTCGCGGTCTTCTTCTTCCACTGCTACTTGCCAGTAGCCCGACTGTAGATCTAATGTCGAAAACCAAGTTGAACCGGCGAGTGCATGAAGAGTCAGATCAATTCGTGGCAGCGCATATGAATCTTTTTTTGGTGACCTCATTTAGCCGCCTGTAGTCGACGCAAAATCTAGTCGAGCCATCCCTCTTCTTAACCAGGACGACTGGAGAAGTCCAAGGGCTACAAGATGGATTGATAACGCCTTGGGGTTTCATCTCGTTTACCAGATTTTCCGCTTCCTGACGTTTGGCCAATGCAAGCCGCCAGGGAGGCTGTTTAATCGGTTTGTTGCTGATCGATCTGATGCCGCATTATTGTCGTTCGGCCGAGATCCGTTTTGGTTTTCGCAAAGACGTCTTGATGTTCCACGAGTAGCTTTACCAGTATTATTTTTTGTTGATTATCAAGATGTATAGTTGTGGGTTCGAGCAATAGGTGTAATTCAGGTGGTAAACTTTTCAGGTTAGATGTTACTTCCTCGGACGAACTGACAATGTCTACATTCACTTCAAAATCTGCTTAAGAGGTGCTAGCTTTGAGCTCGATTGGGTTTTCCGTGATGTTAGTTATCCGAACTATCATACTTCCACTATGTGAAAGGCAGACCGCCGGTTCCATCCAGAGAGAAGGGGGAACATTATTTGGAGATAGAAAACTTTTTCCTGTTCGCCGACCATCGGGATGAAAAGTGCTACGAAGCAGGTTGATTCGGCTGGTAATGTACAATCTTGTATGGTTTTGGCGAAGAGACCACTCCTTTCTTCCATTATTGCCACGATCTCGTGGCCAATCTGAACAAAGCGTTTCTCTAAGTTAATTGAACAACGGTAACCCGCAAGAAAATCCATTCCAATAATGCAGTCGTCGAATACCTCTGCTACATAGAAGGTATGTGTGGTGGAAAACTTTTGATAGCTATGCGCAGCTCAATGACTCCATCTACGATGCTGGTTACTCCCGTGACATTCCGAATTTGCGTAAAGGAGGGTTTGAGACGAGTATGGAACCGCAAACGAGCGAGTATTCTTCTATTAAGTATGGAATGCGTAGCTCCGGTGTCCACAATCATGTGGCAGGCAAGTCCTTCAATTTTCCCTTCTATCTTGATTGTACTACAAATCGTACCTTGGCTCACAGTAATTATGGGTGGAGGTGGTAGCCTCAAAGCTAATGATCTCGCGGTGTTCAGCGTTTCCACTGTTATATATGCAAACCGCTGTATACATACAACGCCTTAGCGATTGTCTAAAAGCCCCGAGAAGGGAGCACCAATGTGCCTAACAAAATTTCATACATAAAATTTTCACATAAGCTAACCATGCTTAAAACATGGTTAGCTTATCAATTTAATCAGTGAAAAAAATTGCGTCAGCAACTTTCTTCACATTCCATGGAATTCAAACAATATTATTCCCCTGGCAAATTTTGCTGAAGGCAAAAAGGTAGAAATATTTAATTTGAAAAATAAAATAAAAGACAAATCGTACTTTCAGTACGATTTGTCGTGAAAATTGCAATATGTATGTACGAACGTACATACATATCACAAAAAAGCTTTCGCGATAAGAAGAGCGCGCCGCGAAAATACATTGTATGTATACGCGCGCGGCAATTCTAATCGTCATGGCAGTGGCTGATGTTTATCAAAGCATCAAATTTCAAGCCTCCGTCCAACGAAAAAATATTCTGGACTTGTTTAATCAAGTCCAGAATAAATGAAAATTTTCTCAGGGTGAAAATGCAACTATGCATTTTCTACCCTGAACGAGGGCTCTTGATCGCGACGAAAGTGATCAAGAGCCGAGTTGGTTTTTAAATCTGCTAATCGACGGTTCGGCGGTTGAAAATAGAGGGTTCGGTTTTGAAAAAAAGGATTGTCAGGTAAAAGACAAGAAGGTGTTTTTTTTTAATGTGAAACAAGGAAATAAATATTAAAAAAACAAGATTCGGCGGTCGGTTAACTAGGTTCCATAAGAAATAAACATTGTGAAACAAGGAAATAAATATTTTGCAAAAAAAGATTCGGCGGCCGTTAACTAGGTTCTATAAGAAATAAGTATTGTGAAGAACGGAAATAAAGGTATTTGTTACAACAAAAAAAGGGAGTTTCAGAGCAGTCACAAAATATAAAAGTGTGTTCAGTGATATTACTGGAGCAATCAAGCTCTACAGTAAGTAAAACTGCAGCAAGTACGTGCTTGGATAACACATACGAATAACCGGGTGAGTCAGCTTGGTTAAGGTGGTGTATATAACACCACATTGTCTAGGGTTATGGCTGTGGCGGGAATTGGGGTACTATTTTCTGGTGTATAATGTATGGTTGAGGTGCGGCTTTTCGGTGTAAAGTTGTTTGTGTGTGTGTTGGTGGGAGGTGGACGGTGTATTGGTGTATTAGTAGGAGAGACGGAATGGATTAATGTGTTTGTGAGAAGTGGATGGCTTGTTCGGGGATTAATGGGTAGTGGGAGGCAGATTAGGGGGTTAGTGGGGAAGGAGGGGCTTGTTAGTGTGTTAGTGGGAATTGGATGGTTTGTTAGGGGATTAGTGGGAAGTGGGCGGGAGATTAGTGTGTTAGCGGGGAAGGAGGAATTGATTAATGTGTTAGTGGGCAGTGGATGGTTTGTTTGGTTGCTTGGGGTGGTGTGTTAGTGGGAAAAGAGGAATGGAGTAATGTGTTAGTGCTTGGGGTGTGTTTGATATTAAGTATGCTGGTACTGGGTGTAGGTGTGGTTATAGGTGTATTAGTGTTTGTAGAATTAGTGACTATTTTGGTAAGGGTTGTTAGTTCTAGAAGGCTGTTTATTAAAGGACAGTTGGTACTTGGAGGACAGTTGTACTTGGAGCGTTCGTGAAGTATGCTGGTTTCTGCTGCCCGAAATCAGCGGACTTGTGTTTAAATTTTCCTTGGAGCTCGATGGACTGATGTTCGTATTATTTTCTCTCTTTCCGGAGGGCTGCTGCATTTGGGTTAGCTGCGAGCTCGAGTGAGGTGTGCCTCGTGAGAACTGAACTGCTTCAGGAGATCCTACTATATTCTTTTCCAGCTCAGCAGGTACCAGACGGATATTAATAGCTCTGTTTGTAGGACGCCCTTCAACCAGGTCGAATTCTACACGATTTCCAGGAACTAATTAGGCTTCTGGATTCACAATCGGGTTCTGGAAATTTGCGAAGTGGAAGAAGATATCTACTTCAGTCTCATCACGCACAATAAAACCGTACCAGCGTCGTAAATCGCACCTGCGGATAGTTCCCGTGGCATCTCGTGCTAGCAAATTGGTTTTGTTAGAGGTTTTGGCTGAGTTAGGCGCTATTGGATTGGACTGAGCTAGCTGCGGTTCCCTCACGCTAGCTCGCTGGCGTTTCCCGGCGACATCCGTGCTTAATTTCTTCCCATCGGTTCTCTTCTGAAGTCCGGTGGTTCTCGTGGAGGCGGTCCAGTATTGATCGTTGCAGCAGCGACTCTTATATTTCGTCTCGCAGCCCTTGTAGCTCGATGATTTGCTCGAAATCTCGAACCCTCTCCTGCACGTCTAAGTTATAAATTCCATCTAGGAAATGTTCCAAAGCGATCTGGTCTCGTGTATCCTCTGGACAAGATGGAAATTTGAGCCTGGTCAACCGTAAAAGTTCCGTGGAAATTTCCGAAAAACTCTCCCCGTTCTTCTGAAATCTTCTCCTTAGTTGGGCATGACCAACTGATTGATTATACTCCGCCCCAAACTGCATGGAAAGCGTATTCCTCGTCTTGGTATACGACCTCCGAGCCTCCTGACTTAATGTCTCATAAACACCCAAAGCCCGGCCGCGTAGAGATGCAGCTAAGTATAAGGCTTTGGTTCCATCATCCCAGCCGTTAGTTTCGGCGATTGCCTCGAAATGTATCTCATAGTGGTTCCAAGGGGCTTTTCCGTCGTATTCCGTTGGTGAAAGCGTTGACTTCCTTAACTGTCCGTCCTTCTTTCCCGGCTGTGAGCCGCATGATGTAGGTGCCTCTTTTGATGGTTTTGACCCCACGGGATTAGGACATGCACCCACAGGTGCGTTTACTACAGCCGATGGATTTTCGCAACAGTCTGAATTTTCCATGGGGGTTCTAGTTGGAGACGTTGTTGAATGACCACTCGGTGGCGGATGCCCAGTCACCTTGTCGGAGGTTTGTGCATTCAGTGGGACCTCGGTTTCGTCCATGACCTTATGTGCGAACGCAGATGCGCTCAGGACGGACATATCGGACACCTGCCTTCGTAACGTTCCCAACTCTTCTCTAAAGGACGTATTCTCTCCCTTTAGAGTTCTCATTTCGTTGCCCAATTCTGCCATTGCACTTGACTGTGCGCTAACTTTGTCGTCCAACTCTTCGAGCTTTCGCAGAATCTTCTCGAGCTGTTCCTCGGCCATGTTGGTCGATCGCTACTCCCTTCCTCTTCGGAATGTTCACGTGGAATAGAGTCGAATGCAGAAACCCTAGACAATAGACTGCGTACTTTACAGAGCCCGAGTCGCAAATAGCGGAACTATTTCCTTTCCTTTCCGGTTAGGAATTCAAGTCGTTGACAATCAACCGCGGAAAATTTGGAAAATATTTCGTGAACTATGTATGACCTAGGCAAAATATCGGAAAAATTTCTTACTTTCCCCCTTATGGATCCCAGTCGATGATAATCGGACGTGGAGTGTTTACGAAATATTTCGTGTATAGTACACGGCACAAGACAAAGTTTAGGAATTTAAGTAGGAATTTCGAGTCAATCTCTCAATCCTATTTACAAGGTAGAAATGAAAAAATTATTTAGGAATGGTGTGAAACGCTTCACGTATCTATGACAAAAGTCAAAAGGCCGGGCTGTTGCTTACCCGTTAATGAAAACTTTGAATGGTTGATGAGTAAACTTAGAACTTCGGAAAATCGTATGGGTTCTACTAATCGCGGGGTAGACGTAAGATGAGAAAATATTTGGTATTTTATAATGGGTTGGTGAGCGGAAGTCAGACAAATTTTGCAGATATTTGACACCTTGTATAGAAAACAAATATAGAAATCCCTTTGTCTTCTGCGGACCGTCGATCGGCAAATACTATGCAAATTTATAAAACCTTTTGGGTTCGGTAGACCGTCGATCAACAAACATAAAGCGAATGTAAAAGATTATTTGGTATTTAATGACTTGTTAATTATCAAATCTTAACGAATATAGAAACCTTTTGTCCTTTGTAGACCGTCGATGAGAAAACACAAAGCAAACTTAGAAAACCTTCTGTCTTCGGTAGACCATCGATGAGCAAATATAAGGCAAATGTGTACGAATCTTTGGTACTTTATAGCCCGTTAATATTCAAATATAACACCGATATAGAAAACCTTTTGTTTTCGGTAGACCGTCGATTAGCAAGTTTAACCTGAATACAGAAAATTATTTATCCCTTTATACCTCGTTAATTATCTAATATGAAACCAAGGTGGAAATCTCCTGTACTTTATAAATCGTTGATAGTCCACTACTGAACAAATATAGAAAGTGTTTGGCACCTTACAGATTGCTTCTTAGCAAGTATTAAACCAGTATGCAAATCTCCTGTACTTTATAAATCGTCGATAGTCCACTACTGCACAAATATAGAAAGTGTTTTACAATTCATTGCTCGCTGGTCAGCAAATAGTAACTTGCAGCAAGTGTTAAACCAATCTAAACTCGTGTCTTTTGTAGCCCGTCGATTAGCAGATATAAAGCGTAGCACTTAATTTGCACGGTAGCAACCGTTATCGAGGAAGTATAAGAAAATTTTAGACGATATTTTGTAGTTTGTACTTGCTTCATGCCAAATATAGAGAATTTAGCATTTAATTTGTAATATAGCAGACGTTAGTTAGCAAAAATAAGAAAATTTAAGACGATATTTTGTAGTTTGTTCTTGCTTCGTGCCAAATATAGAGAATTTAGCATTTAATTTGTACTATAGCAGACGCTAGTTAGCAAATATAAGAATATCTTCGACGGTATTTTGTAGTTTGTACTTGTTTTATGCCAAATATAGAAAATCTAACATTTAATTGATACTATAGCAGATGCTACTTAGCAAATATGATAAAATTTTAGACAATATTTTGTAGTTTGTACTTGTTTCATGCCAAATATAGAAAATTTAGCATTTAATTTCTACTATAGCAGACGTTAGTTAGCAAATATAATAAAATTTTAGACAATATTTTGTAGTTTGAACTTGTTTCGTGCCAAATATAGAAAATTTAGCATTTAACTGGTACTATAGCACCCGTTACTTAGCAAATATAAGAGAGTTTAAGACGATATTTTGTTGTTTGTACTTGCTTCATGCCAAATATAGAAAATTTAGCATTTAATTTGCACTATATAACCTTATCACTATCCCCTAACGGTAGTATAGCTCCATACAGCGATTTACGGTTTGTTTAAACTCGGCTTTTCTCCAGCAATGTTACGGTTTGTTTTAACTCGGCTTTTCTCCAGCAATGGCGTCGGCTAGTTGAGGGTTGGTGGGGGCCCCTGTCACGGAACTGAAATGAACGCCACACTTGACACCAATTGTTATCAATTTCTTTGCTACCGTCGTTACCTGACCACCTGGCCGAGCGGTCTCCAATTTAGTCAGGTTAGGTGTGGGCGTCGGCGTGTAACGAGCCGACAAGCGCTCAACAGATTTGACAAAAGAATTTTACCTTGCTCCTTGCTCCTTGTTCCTGGCAGAAGAAAAACTCAGGCCTACTCAGGCGCTGCTGCTACCTTGGATTCTGCGGCAAAGCAACTTCTATGTAGCAAGAGCTCTTTGTTGCGATCTTCTTACTACCTTTTTGCGTACTTGCACAATTAATGAGTTTAATTGAAACTTGGCGTTTTTATTTTTCTTTAAATTTTTCGTTTTCACGTCCTTCTAGCACAAGCGTCTCCTACTTACAAAAAAAAACTTGGCCTAAGTGACTTACTCTATTACATTATTCTTTTTCCTCTCTTTCAAAATTGACTTAGGCCGACCTCTATCTCTAAACGTTTACATCATGCAAATTGCTTCATTTTAACAATTTTTTAATGTTGGAACAAGTTTCATCTAATTTTACATTTACAGCGTGCTAAAATTCACTTCAATTGTTTTTCAAGTTGGTACCAATACAAACAATTTTTAAACTAGGTTTATCTAAGTCTAAGATTTATAGTGTGGTTAAAATTCATTTCAATAGTTTTTCAGGTTGGTACCAATACAAATAACTTTCCTTTGCTGATTTTATATTTTCCGTAGTTGTCAAAATTTATATTTGCTTTTCAAATTCAATAAACTTTCATTTTTCATACTTGTCAACATTTATATTTGCTTTTCACTTCGCTAACCTTTCATTTTCACAAGTGTCGACATTTATATTTGCTTCTTAAATTCAATAAACTTTAATTTTTCATATCTGTCTAAATTCATATTTGCTTTTCAATTCGCTAAACTTTCATTTTCAGAAGTGTCAAAATTTATATTTGCTTCTTAAATTCAATAATCTGTAATTTTTCATATCTTTCTAAATACATATTTGCTTTTCAAATTCAATAAACTTTCATTTTTCATACTTGTCAACATTTATATTTGCTTCTTAAATTCAATAAACTTTAATTTTTCATATCTGTCTAAATTCATATTTGCTTTTCAATTCGCTAAACTTTCATTTTCAGAAGTGTCAAAATTTATATTTGCTTCTTAAATTCAATAATCTGTAATTTTTCATATCTTTCTAAATACATATTTGCTTTTCAAATTCAATAAACTTTCATTTTTCATACTTGTCAACATTTATATTTGCTTCTTAAATTCAATAAACTTTAATTTTTCATATCTGTCTAAATTCATATTTGCTTTTCATTTCGCTAACCTTTCATTTTCACAAGTGTCAAAATTTATATTTGCTTCTTAAATTCAATAAACTTTAATTTTTCATATCTGTCTAAATACATATTTGCTTTTCAAATTCAATAAACTTTCATTTTTCATACTTGTCAACATTTATATTTGCTTCTTAAATTCAATAAACTTTAATTTTTCATATCTGTTTAAATACATATTTGCTTTTCAAATTCAATAAACTTTAATTTTTCATACTTGTCTAAATTTATATTTGCTCTTCTAATTTAATAAACTTTAATTTTTCATACTTATCTAAATTTATATTTGCTTTTTACTTCGCTAGCCTTTCATTTTCACAAGTGTCAAAATTTATATTTGTTTCTTAAATTCAATAAACTGTGATTTTTCAGATCTGTCTAAATTTATATATGCTTATTACTTCGCTAAACTTTCATTTGCACAAGTGTCAAAATTTATATTTGCTTCTTAAATTCAATAAACTTTGGTTTTTCAGATCTGTCTAAATTTATATTTGCTCTTTAAGTTCAGTAAGTTTTAGTTTTTCATATTTGTCGAAATTTATATTTGCTCTTTAAATTCAATAAGCTTTAATTGTTTATCTGAGACATGTCAAAACTCGACTTCCTATTTATGATGACATGTCTAAGTAGACGTGTAACAAAAATTCGGGCTTCGTGTTGGTACGTGTGGGTTGCCCTCTATTACCATCGGTTGAAGTGTTCTCTGAATTGGAGTAGATTCTATTCGGGAATGTAATAACGCACTTGGGTTAGCATAAGAACGTGTCTTTAATCTGGTTTGAGGTTCTGCTATTGTGTGGTGTCTACCTTCTGACAAGAGACAGCTGACCGAAGTGTCAAGTCTGATTAAGTGATCAAATTTATTGTTTTGAATTATCAGGAAATGATTGGTCACGAAATTTAGTATGCATTGCTGTTGCAAAACAACTCATTTTTGGAATAATTAAATTTCCGGAAGAATCAGAATCGGATTCATGTGAATGGCATCAACATGAAGAAATTTATCATGAAAGTCGCTGCCATGCAATTAGTAGAGATTTCTCTAGCTGTTCTCCCGAAAGTTGTCATCTTATGTGCTGCTGGTACCGATTTTATTTTACGAATATTTCGCAGTGATTTAGAGAATTGTGATACTGTTCAGCAACTCAGAGGATATTCAAGCTATGTAAATGATGTTGCCTGGGAACCGGGAGGTGAGTTTTTCTTTTCGTGATTCTGTTACACTACCCCCCCCCCCTTCACAAGCTTGTAGCTCCGTCCAAGCTAACTCATGTCCTTAGGAGTGGGCACCCGGTATAACACTTGCATTGTGCAATAAACGAAGTCGGGGGACAGGAAGATAAAATCGTTCTACGAAGGCTAATTCAGAAGGAGTTAGTAGGGAACTTATCTAATCTCCTAATGCAGAGACACTTGAACAAAGATCTTGTCCTTTATATTTTATTCAGCTACCATGTATTATGGAAATAATGAAGAAAGGATAGGAAAGTTAAAACGTCCACTGAAAGATAACCCAGAAGGGGTTAGACCCAGATTTACGAGTGAGAGCTTACTATAGAGCTCCTTACTATGAAATGTCATCCTATGTTCGCTTCCCCTCGAGTTCCAAACCCAAATCAGTTTTCACGCAATGTGAATAATCCAGGTTCATCACAGTTACGACAAAGACCTTTTACAAACACTGATGCAAGAAAATCGGATACATATGCACTGGTCCGCAATATCACGTGTAATTTCTGCCAGCGAAAGGGTCACACATACACAGATTGCCTTAAGCGCAAGAACATCCCTTTCTGCTCAAACTGCAAAATCTATGGACATGACGTCCGTGATTGCAGCAAAACACAACAAACACAACAGATTGTTCCTCCGCGCCTTTCAAATTGATCTACACAGGATCAACACAACACAAAAAGTACTCAAGTCTTCAACATAAGACTCAAATGCACCTTTTGTGGTCGCCAAGGACATGCAGACGAAGATTGCCGCCAAAAGAAAAAATGGGAAGCCCGGATCAGGGAAACGACATGCAGTCGACTCAAAACTCCCCGGCTCGACTATAAACCCACAACGCAAATCAAAAGGGTCACCTCAAGCGCCCGAATCCGGTGTCCCTACAGTGGAACTTCCACTGGACATAAGCCTTAACGACCATACAATACTAGTAGTGGACACTGGCGCTGAGGTTAGTATTATTAAGAAAAGAGCAATTAAAGACCTCAAAATAATTAATTCAAAAAATTCCCTGCAAGTTTCAGGTGGTACAAAACCTGCCAGGTCTTTCCGATGACGCCCTATAAGGAAACGATTTCCTATCAAACAATTGTAGTGTTGAAGGCCCAAATAAAGCACTCAAGCACTCGGAAACAAATCCCGAAGATTTTATTGTGCCCTTGTCATGCAAAATGGACAAGCTGTATTCCAGAAAAGCAGTCGAAGTGAGGTCACTTGCAGAAAAGATGGAACCTAAACAGGTTAAGCTATCTACATGTAGTGTCTCCAAGGCATCTCAAAAGAGTAATGCTGGTCGCCAGGTTCAACAAGAGCCGACGGAATGCGAAAAGAGCTGTCTGAGTGATCAAGAAACCAGCAAAATGAGGCAGCATGTAGTTACTTTAGAGGAACCAGTATGCATACCTGCTAGTTCACAAATGATCGCCACAGTCCCGTTGCGAGTGAAGGAAGGAATGCTCTGTCTATCAAAAGAGATAGGCGATGGTGTCTTCCTCGCCAACAGTTTACTCCCTACTGGGAAAGAAACAGTGCTAGTTGCCATACTCAACATTAACAATTTCCAAGTGGTCATCAAGAGTTTATTATTACAACTGCTCCCTATACATGACTACGCCGTTATCCCAATAGGAGAAGCCACTGATTCACAACACGTTCTCAAGCCGAATAAATCGCAAGCGAATAACACAAACATCAGTGAGCTTCCCAGAGGTGGAACAGAAGTCAAGCAAGACTTCTTTCTCAAGAATACCAAGATATAAGTTACCAACGAGGCACAAGAGCCCTATACAAGACGCGTGCGAGCTCAGTAAGACCTGAATAGAGGCAGCAATTACTCCACCGTCCAATAAAATAAGTTATAAAAATTTTACATGGCCCCATAGCCAAATTAAAGAGACGAGCGAGTTCCAGAAGCAAGTTGCAGCTCACTCCTCCATCCAATATACCTAAATGTAAGATAACCACAAGGATAAGAAGCCCAACAACAGTGTAACGATAGATCGTGTCCGGCGGCAGATCTACCTACGTTCGCTTGTACCTGAATGTAGATATATACTGCATCCGACACCTCTTTGCTACAAAAGCATATCCAGGATATGTGAGGGTGGCTGCACAGCGAGTATGCCGCTAGCGATAGTCCGGATTGGGCTGGTTCTTGCCACCCACATCCCTTCAATGCTTCTTAAGCTGTGCAGAATCGTCAACATAACTGATCAGACAGACGGACGGACAGAAAAAAAAGATCTAATGCAGGCTTCCTTCTCATGGTGGAACCTGAAAGCCTAAAAGGAAGAAAATTGATTTTATTTATATGCTGCAAAAAGAAGGAGAATAGAAGACCTCAGCAACGCCGAACAAGTGCTAATTCACCCGGAGAGCTTACAACGCTGGCAAATGGACGATTGAGAGAGAGTGAGAGAGCTGAGAGGGGTCTCTGAAGTTGTTGAGACCCCGGCTTTGGTTAATGTTGGGCCCAATCGCCCCCATCTACCCTGGCTAAGCCTCCAAAGCCGTTTCGAAATGCTTAGCCACATCTGTGCGTGTCTTACATCTATTGCCGTGTGTGTGTGGAAACGACCTCCCTCCTGTCCGCGACCATCCCCTTTATGGAACTACTCACTCCATCGCGCTGAATGCGTTACCAACCTGTTAACAAAAGAAGAAAGCAACTTGGAGAAGTGCGGCCAAATGTGACCAAACTAAATCACCCAAAAGAAGAAGGAAGGCGTATGAAGGAACTCAAAATTTCATCAAGTCCAAATCAAAATAGGTTATTTATTGCGGTTGTCTATGCATATTTATCGCTTATGAGGGAGGAAACCCGATCACACAAAGATTTACACGGTATATATATAAAAACTAAAGGAAACATAGTCTCCGGTTAATCTCAATCTAGATCAAAATCCTTACAACTAAACCTAATAAGCGCTTTCCTATTATGTAACTTATAGAACCCTGTGATCGACGCCTAACCTTAGATGTATACTAAATGACTTTAACACTGTAAAATTAAGAACAAAAGAACACAAAGCAAATAATAATACTTAGAGAAAATTTGAACTAACCTTGTGGTCCGCTATGGACTTACATAACCCCTGATTTACTCATATTCTGGGTTTCCTCCTTTATCAAAAGGGTTGGACACTGGATTTCCAACTATCTGCTAGCTGCTTCAGGACTACGTTGAAGTCTGAGTTCACCTCCTCGCTTCCCTGTTCCTTCGGATATGTAAGAGCGAAATGTTTTGCCGTAGTTTCTGCCAGAGGGATACTTCTTCGCCGGTATAAATCCAACTTGCCGTCACGCAGGAAAACTTTTCAAAATGATCTTTGTTACTTGCAAGGAAACTTCTCCTCAAATTTTTTCTCATACAATTTACGACTGCACAGAATGAACCAATCAAAATTTTTTTCAGTTCACTAATAGGAAGATCTTCAGAAAAAAATCACTGTCACAGGCAAATATTCTAATTAATACAATTTACGACTGCACAGAATGAATCAATCAAGATTTTCTTTTCAGTTCACTAATAGGAAGATCTACATAAAAAAAAATCACTGTCACAGGTAAATATTCTAATTAATACAATTTACGACTGCACAATATTAATTCTAAAATTTTCCTTTCAGTTCACTATTAGAAAGATCTATATGAAAAAAATCACTGGCGCACAGGTAAATAATTCAATTAATAAAATTTCTTGAATGCGCAACCTTAATAACAACATTTCATTTCAGTTCACTGTTAGAAATATCTATATGAAAAGGTCACTGGCGCACAGGTAAATAATTCAAAGACTAAAACTTATAAATGCGCAGCATTAATACTAAAATTTTCTTTCAGTTCACTATTGGAAAGATCTTTAGGAAAAATCATTGTCGCACAGGTAAATATTCTAGTTAATACAATTTATGAATGCGCAGCATTAATGCCAAAATTTTCTTTCAGTTCATTATTAGAAAGATCTATATGAAAAATCACTGGCGCACAGGTAAATATTTCCAATACTAAAGCTTATGAATTCGCAGCATTGATAACAACATTTCCTTTCAGTTCACGATTGGAAAGATCTTTAGGAAAAATCACTGTAGCACAGGTAAATATTCCAAATAATACCATTTATAAATGTGCAACATTAATACTAAAATTTTTCTTTTAGTTCACTATTAGAAAGATCTTAGGAAAAATCATGGTCGCACAGGTAAATATTCTAATTAACACAATTTATGAATGTGCAACATTAATAACAAATTTTTCTTTCAGTCCACTATGAGAAAGATCTTTAGGAAAAATCACTGTTGCACAGGTAAATATTCTAATTAACAAAATTCACGACCGAAATGAATAAACTAAAATTTTTCCTTTCAGTTTACAAAAGCAAAAAAACTCTAAAGACTGATTTTAAATAAAGAGGAATCGCGACTCAATTTTTCTGCGACCGTTCTCGTTCAAAGCCAAAAAGCAACTTCCCGACTACCAGCAGTCTCCCTACATCCCATCGTTCTTCACTCAGCCACCGGCAAGCGAGCGCCTTTTTCTTCTCAGAATTTTTTTGTTCTTTTTTCAAGCCTGCTGCAACACATTGCATGATGGCATCATGCGATCTGTTACAGCTAGGCGAATTGTCGTTTTCGTCGCTTTGATGTGGTTGACTAGCGGTAAGTTTTAAACGAAAAATTGTATATTGTGCTAATTTTGCACATTTTAGAATTTTTCGACTGAAAATATTCTGCTGTTGTTGTTGTTTCTTTTAGTCCTGAACTTGTATGCGGGTATGTATAGATATGTTTTTTTCCAGGGATTCTTGTACTATGGAGAAGTAGCATAGGGCTACTTCTTGAAAATATATAAATTTTATCTTTTTTCAGGAGTTTTGAAATATGGAGAAGTAGCATAGAGCTACTTCTCGAAAAATATCTAAATTTTAACTTTCCAGGAATTTATAATGTGGAGAAGTAGCATAGGGCTACTTCTTGGGAATATATAAATTTCATCTTTTCAGGAATTATCTAATATGAAGAAGTAGCATAGGGCTACTTCTTGAAAATATGTAACTTTTAACTTTTCAGGAATTTTCTCAAATGGAGAAGTAGCATAGGGCTACTTCGCGGAAATAGCTAAATTTTATTAAATTATGTACTCTGGGAAATCATGGGGTTCTCTCTACAGACGTAGAGAAGCCAAGAAAAAGTAGCATAAGGGGGTATACGCTACAACAGGTGCGTGTGAGGTCAGTAAGACCTATTCTCAGGCAAAGACGACTCCACCACCCAGCAAAGTTAGTGTTAAGAAACAATAGTGACCCAAGAGCCCTATCACAAGTGCGTGCGAGCTCAGTAAGACCTATCTAAAGTATAGTAAAATATAGTATGCTCGCTAGTGGATAGACGTGTTTTAAAAAGCTCCTTCATAGTTTGTTTTATTCCGCGAGTTTTCTTTTCCAATTTTAGTGCAATAGTGATCGAACATAAAACATTATTTCCGCAAAAATATTACAAAAACTTGAATTGATTGTTTCCTTTTATATTAAGTGTAAACGTGAAGAAAGTATCTCATCATGAGCAAATCCGCAAACTCTAAATCAAATTCGAAGGTAACTGTGCATGACACAAATACTCCAATACTAACACGAGGGGCAGCTAAGAGTCGTAAGAGTCATACTAACCAAAATAATAGCTCTCTTACAACAGACAGGTCTAGTTCCATTTGCTCTGCTGATTGCATGGAATTGCTCGAGAGAAGGCTCTTAAAGAATTTAATGGCAGCATTTTCCGAAAAGCTAGAAGAATTCGCGGAGCGAATCTCCCACAAAATTGATGCTTTAGTCACATCAACACAGGCAGAGCTAACTAGACTGAGTTATGAAACGGAACGGCTGAAAGTAGAGCTCCCCGAAACTCGCCATGAAATGGATGATATTCGTCGCATTATCAGATGCACTGATGTTATTATTACCGGCATTCCTTATGTCCAGAATGAAAACCCAAGGCAAATACTGAATCAAGTTTCTGCTAAAGTAGATTAAATACTCCCAGCTAATGTGACAGTATTTAGACCAAAGCCATAAGCTCTCAAAGAAAATAAGCGTGGTTCGATTGTACCAATTGTTGTAAAGTTTCCTATCCATGCTAACCAAAGGGAGTTTATTTACAAATTTAAGAGGTCCGGCACCGTCACACTGAGCAGTATAGACTGCGCATTTCTCTCCGATAATAAGATAAATGTGTTGGAAAGCCTTACACAACGTAGTTATAAAATTCTGCGAAATGCTTTAAAATCTGACAGAGAGGGTCACTTACACGCAGCTTTTACTCGTAATGGTGAAGTCATTGTTCGTGTAAAAAAAGAGGAGAGACCAATCAAATTTACAATACTGGAAGCTCTGCAGACAATCATCGCTGAACCGAACTGAGAAGGAGCTGGTAGTAGCAATGCGTAATAGGCACCTTTATTCTTTTTTTATCTCTTTTTGTGAAATCTTTGTAATGCTTGTGTCATCCGCAAAACGATCGCTGAAACTGATGATCTATACTCACGTCTGCTAAAGTTCTTCTGGTTTTCGCACATTAGAGTTAATGGGTGATAGTATCTCTCCATTGTTGAAAGTAAGAACGCTTTTTAATATCTTTAGCTCTCGCGCGAATGGGTTTAACATATGCTGTTTCAATGCAAGAAGTCTTAGAAATAAAATCGGTCTGCTGCAGGATATATTTTCTGGTACTACTGTCCATGCATTATTGGTATGTGAGACCTGGCTTACTAGCGATCTACCCTAACAATCGATATCTTTGCCAGGTTACACTGTATTACGAAATGATCGTGTTAGCAGAATTGGAGGAGGCGTTGCGATCTATATTCATAATTCTTTAAAGGCGACGTTAACACAATCCTCTGCTGCAGAAGATAAATTGGAATTCTTAAGTGTTGAGGTTGACTCCGGTTTCGCAAAGTGTCTCCTAATAAGCATCTATTGTCCGCCAAATATTTTTAATGATGAAACTGCAATGCGTTTCCAAGACTCAGTGTTACAGCAGATCTTAAAAAGTGATAACGTAGTCGTTTGCGGTGATATGAACGTAAATAATCTTCTTCTTGTTCCACTACTGAGAATTTACATTACTTATACAGAACGGTCAACTTAAAAATGGTTAATAACCTGCCAACTTATTTTAATACTGCTAACCCATCTCAGCTCGACCATGTACTTACGACCAGTATTAACAAGGTTCTATTTCATAATCAAATTAATCCACCAAGTGAATTTGATCATGATTTCCTATTCATGACCTATGACCTGAAATCGAAACCTGTCCCTAGAGTAACTTCTTTCTTTTATCGCGACTTCAAAAATATAAATCTTGAACAGCTTGTCGACAAACAACATGGGAAAACATATATAACTCAGTATCCGTAGCTAACAAGGTAGCAACTTTTGAAGCCACACTTTTAAATCTATACAATAAACATGTCCCACAGAGAGTTTGTAATATAAAAAATAACGGCTGCCCATGGTTGACTCCTGAAATTCACAGTCTACTGGCGGAACGTGATTTCCTTTATAGACGCTATAAAGCTACGCGCTCTGATGAGATTCGTAGGATATACAAGCAAGTTCGTAATAGATCCAGTGTAATGGTAAAATATTCAAAACAAGCTTATTTTAATAGTAAACTTGACGCGAAATTACCACCAAAGAAACTATGGGCAAACATTAGAAGTTTTGGGACACATGGGTGTGAATCCACAAAAGTATGTGTAGATCCAAATGCATTGAATAATTACTTCGCAGGAAATTCGTCAGCACCTAATACTTTTTCACAAGCTTCACTCACTGATATTTCTGCTGAAGAATTTTATTCTGATGGCTTTGCTTTTCGGAACATTGATGAAAGAGAAATTGTACTGACTATGTCCTCTATTAAATCTAATGCAACGGGACCAGATGAGCAACCTCCCCGTTTTATTAAATTGATTGGGCCAGATATAGCTAGGATACTAGCTCATATCTTCAACTACTGCCTCATGACATCTCAGTTTCCTAGTCAATGAAAAAAAGCTCTAGTGGTTCCCATTCCAAAAAAGTCTAATTGTTCTCTGTCGAGTAATTACCGTCCAATTAGTCTTCTCTGTTTCTTAGCCAAGGTATTTGAAAAAGTGCTCTATTCGCAAATCACGGAAAATGTAGACCGCAAGGGTTTCTTAACCCACTGCCAATCATGATTCCGCTGTAATCATAGCTGTGAAACTGCGATGCTTAAAGTAACATCAGACATTCACGAGGTTTTGGATAATGACCATCTATCAATATTAGCACAACTTGATTTCAGCAAAGCGTTTGACTCTATTGACCATAGTAATTTGTTGCAAAACTGTCTCGCCAATTCTCTTTTTCATCATCAGCAGCTAAACTAATTTACAGCCTTCTAAATAGGCGCAGCCAAGTGGTAAGAGTACATGACAAGATCTCAGATGTAGCATTCTTACACCGCGGTGTTCCTCAAGGATCTATATTGGGTCCATTATTATTCAGTCTTTATATAAATGACCTTCCTGATGCCGTCATGGATGCATCTATTCATATGTATGCTGATGATGTTCAGATATACTTAACCAGACCGATAGGCTTAATGGAAGACTGTGTATGCCGGTTAAACGATGATCTACAACGCATTTATAACTGGTCTTTGCGTAATAAATTAAGACTTAAATCCTGACAAATCTACATGCCTGGCAGTTTATAGGAATAAAATCGATTTTCTCCCTTTACCAACCATATTTCTCAATAAAACGAGACTTGGCTACGTTGATTCTGCTTAAAGTCTGGGCTTTGAACTCAATTCAAAGTTTTCTTACATTAGTGCTACTTAGGTAAAATATATGGCTGCTTAAGAAGACTATGGCTAAATTCAGAACTACTAGCACTCCATGTTCGGAAAAAGCTTGTCAAATCCCTAATTCTTCCCTACTTTACTTATGGCTGTATAATATTTTCCTCGCTTGACTCCGTCTGCCGAAGAAGGCTCCTAGTGGCTTATAATGATGTACTTCGCTTTATACATAAATTATCTCGAGGTAGTCATATCTCCTCATATATTACTTCTTTGCTTGGTTGCCCATTAGAAGCCTACTTAACTCAATATAGGCTAAAGTTTTTACATCGACTCATATTTAGCCAACAGCCCGGATACCTATTTGAAAAGCTGAGTTTCTTGCAGTCGATTGGACATAGGAATCTCCTAATACCGCGATGTAGATCCCAATTCGGGCAGCGTTCTTACTTTGTGCAATGTGTTCGCAAATAGAATCTGTTACCATACATACATACTAGGACCAGGGGGAATTTCAGTAGACAATTAAAATCAATTTATATACTATAAAAATCGGATCGGCTCGTTTTGGATGACTTTGCTAAGTAAATATTTACCAATATAGTTTTTATTTTTTATTGGAGTGCATTATTTAGTTATCTTTAGTTTTATTTTTCTATATTTGTTATTCTTTTTTTTCGTTTAATTTTCTTTTTTTCTATTAAATTTTCACTTCTCTCATTTTTTTTTATTTCTTAATTCGTAGTCTTTTGCTTTAACTTTTTTCTCCTCGTTTAATGCCTACATGTAATGTACATTTAAAGATATTGTTATCTTAGTACTACTCCAAATAAAGAAATTATTATTATTATTATTATTTCTGAGACAACGGACGTGTCGCTTCTGAGCTCCCAATAATAATAAAGAGAAACAGCGATTCCAGTGAAAGTACAGAAGAGATATTAAGATTAGAGAACCTAATATACAAGCTGTGTTTGTGAACTGTGTTTGGAATAAACTATAAGCAAAAATAAATAAATTTGTATCTAAAGAAACCCAGTGAAAAAAGTTTGAAAGTGAATGACAGTTTTGAATTTAATTTAAAATAATTTAATTTTTGTCGTTGCTATGGCAAAGCCGAAAGTGCGATAAATTTTGGTTTGGATAATAAATTGCATATTGAAAGTGGAAAACTATCCAAAATATAAAATAATAATAAGTTTTAATTGGAAAATATAAAAATCCACGCTGCCGCACTTCATATGAGTGTGTGCAGTAGTAGCGATTCTGGGGTGACTGATGATCCCTCCAAATTAAGTACAAGGGTGATGAAGACTGTTAAAGCTTCTTCATCTAAAAAACCTACCCAGGGGCCCAAAGAAAAGGCCGTTAAGGGCCCAATTGAAGAGGCCAATAGCAGCAGAGAGCAAGTGCAGCCGCCTTGCTTGGGGAGCGCTATTGCGGAGACAGACGTAGCTGTTATGGAAGTATCTGGAGCATTGGCTTCAAAATCTACGGCTATCTCTGCAGCGTTTGTAGCTGCAGCTTTGGGAAAAGCTACGACGACACCTTCGAGTCTGAGACATCAGCCTAAGCTGAAGGATATTGTTAAAAGGGCTTCGGATTCAGCGCCAAAGACAAAATATGTTGTGTTGAGGCCACCGCTTTCTTCAAAGATGGCAAGCACCTCAAAGCAACAGGCACCAGAACCAGCAGTACCAGCAGCACCACGATCCTCCCCTATAATATTAGGTGCATCATATGCACAGGTAAGTGGCAGTTCTAAGCAAAACGAGTCAGTCATGGAAATTATAGGTAAAGGCATCACTCCTCGTCCAGCCCCATTGGACGCAGGTAAGCCTCGGCCTAAGACCAGTGCGGGTCTGCAGGCCTTTTTCAACGGGAGGTGGCAGGATGAGACCTACGGTATGCCGCTCGAGCACATCAATAAATGTCCTCAGAGCTCATACCTAAACGCACTCTTTCAGGTCATCTCTCGTGAGGAGCTATTCTCCATGGGAGTAATGCTGGGGGAACGGTCGAGGTGTATACCACGACCCTCGAAAGTGCTACCAAGCTTATGCTTGCGGGCATCGAGGTGGATGGTAGACACCTTGTGCCGTTCCCACTCAAGGAAAGGCCCACGAAGGTCGTGTTTTCACGGGTCCCAATGCGAGCCAGTCATGAAGACCTCCTGAATTTCCTAGGGAGATTTGGGAAGGTTCATGGCAGTGTTCGCACCATTCCAATTAAAATTGGGGACGAGGGTCTCAGGCGGGTTATCTTCGGTACCAGCCGGGAGGCGTCCATCACTTTAATCAAGGGATGTACGCTTCCAAGAGGCTTTTACTTGAGCATATCCGGCTCGAGGCACTGGATAGACGTGAGCGCCGAAGCAAAATGCCATGTTTGCCATTTGGTAGGGCATTTTATTGCTGACTGCCCCAGCAGAATAGTTTGTACATTGGGATTTATTGATGGGAAATACATCTGATTGGAGCCTGTGTCATCTAGGATGAATATCTGGTACGACCCAACAAATGTCCAGTTTAAATGCCCTTGGGGACGGATATGAGTGGCTCAAGATTATCAGGAAATGATTGGTCACGAAATTTAGTATGCATTGCTGTTGCAAAACAACTCATTTTTGGAATAATTAAATTTCCGGAAGAATCAGAATCGGATTCATTTGAATGGCATCAACTTGAAGAAATTTATCATGAAAGTCGCTGCCATGCAATTAGTAGAGATTTCTCTAGCTGTTCCCCCAAAAGTTGTCATCTTATATGCTGCTGGTGCCGATTTTATTTTACGAATATTTCGCAGTGATTTAGAGAATTGTGATACTGTTCAGCAACTCAGAGGACATTCAAGCTATGTAAATGATGTTGCCTGAGAACCGGGAGGTGAGTTTTTCTTTTCGTGATTCTGTTACTCTACCCCCCCCCCCCCCGTTCTACGAAGGCTAATTCAGAAGGAGTTAGTAGGGAACTTATCTAATCTTTTAATGCAGCGACACATGAACAAAGTTCTTGTCCTTATAAATTTTATTCAGCTACCATGTATTATGGAAATAATGAAGAAAGGATAGGAAAGTTAAAATGTCCACTGAAAGATAACCCAGAAGGGGTTAGGGCTATAGACGGTCAAGCAAAAAGTCATCTACTCATTTAAGGTAGAGATGGGTTCTACTAAGATCGTGCCCATTTAAACTTTCTTTAGCTACCATATATTATGGAAATAATGAAGAAACGCCACTGGTCGGACTTGATTTGTGCATGGAGAGTCAGAAGCACATCCACCGCGTTACGCCGGTCCTTGGTCGGAGCTCGATATCGGTCTCGGTGTCGAGAACCAAAGGTGCACCCGCAGCCCAGCAACCCAAAAAATCTGGTCTACCAGTACACCTCCTGCCCCAACCTCAAGACCAGTCGGAGAAGCCTCTGCAACCAGTAACCTAACCAACTGATTGCAGGACCTCTTCCGCAACGCTATCTCCTTCTGACCGCAGATTGACATTCGTTCGAGGGTGTGCCCCAAAGTCCCCAGCAGGGGTTAAAATTTCGAAGACAGTCTTTACTGTGGAATTCCTACTGCAGCGCGGCCTACGTAGGGTACCATGTGGGAGGGGTTTTGACTCATTGTCAAGCGAGGGAGTGTGAAATATTGGACTAATTTACAAAAGATATACCGTCCGCTAGATTGGGTAGGTCCTAAACGGCACATTGGTATCCTGTAGTTACCAGTTAAGCTGGTTGGATGCCTTCTTAGGGCTACCAGGAAGCATTAGTGGTTATATGGAAAGGTCGTTTCTTTCGCGATACGGGGCCAGTCTCTCGACGTGGACAGTTCGCATCTTTCCACCGTGACATTTTTTTATCTTGAAAACCACTTCGGTTACAGCCTCGGTGATCTTATATGGTCCATCCCAGTCGCACCGTAGTTAAGGGCACCGCCCAAATACGCGTCTTGGGAAGTATAACCAAACAAGTTGATCTATTTGGAAACTGGGTTTCTTCGACCGCAAGTCATAGTATGTCTTCATACGCCGGCTCGCAGTATTCAGCATAACTCGATTATTCTCATGGATCGCATTCAGTGGTCAAGTTGTCCATGTACTCACTAACTGACATAACTTCGGTAGGTGGGCTTCCCAAGACCATCTGCAGTGGTAAACGAAGTTCTCGACCAACAAGGAGTTCAGCCGGAGTTTGTTTAGTGCTATCCTGTACACTTGTGCGATACGATAGCAGTAGGTAAGACACATATTGGTCCCATTCTCTTTGGTGCGAATTCAAAAATTTCTCCAGGTAGTCAAGAATTGTTCTGTTAAATCTTTCGACCAAACCATCTGACTGTGGGTGTAGGGCTGTTGTGCGCGTCTTCTCTACTCCGAACTTCTGCAGTACCCCTTGAAAAACAGCACTTTCAAAATTTCTACCTTGATCCGAGTGAAGCTGTAGTGGAGCTCCATGTCGACTGAATACGGCTGATAAGAGTGCACCGGATACCGTCTCAGCTGTCTGATCTGGTACTGGAATTGCATCGGGCCACTTGGTGAAGTAGTCCATATAGACTACTAAGTAGCGGTTACCTTTATTTGTCGTTGGAAGTGGACCCAATATGTCTACAGCAACAACTCTTTCGAGTCGCGCCCCCTTCCGTGCTTAACATTATAGACACACAGCACACCAGTCCTTTACATTGGTACTGCTACCAATCCAATAATACTTCTGCCGAAGTTTACCGAACGTCTTATCGACGCCGAAGTATCCGCCGCATAGAGAATCGTGCACCTGTAGGAGAACAAGCCTCCGAAGAGATTTCGGGACCAAGATTTGTTTAATAGTTTCTGCTCCTTGGCTGATGATGCGGAGGGCGATGTTACCTTCCAGTTTCAGAAGAGACCACATTGACCAATACGCCTTAATTTCGGGGCTCAAGCTTTTGATGCTGTCTTTATCTGGGCGCTGACCTGCGGTCAGCCAGCCCTGGATGCAATGTAAGGTGAGGTCATCCTCTTGCTGCTGAGTCATATCCTCTTGGATGGTGACTAGGCGAATTATGATTGTGTCTTTCTCTTCGAGCCGTTGACAATATTGACACTCAGTCGTTGAACAAGGTCGACGCGACATTGCGTCTGCGTTACTGTGATTTTTCCTGGGTGATGCACGATTTCGAAATCATAGGCCTGCATGCGTTCTATACATCTTGCTACTTGTCCTTCGGGACACAGAAAGTTCATCAACCATCTCAAAGATGCATGGTCTGTTCGAATTGTGAACTTTTTTCCAAGTAAGTAGGGCTGAAAATGTGCGCAGGATTCGACTATCGCAACCAATTCCTTCCTGGTAACACAGTAGTTTCGCTCAGGCCAACTGAATGTTTTGCTGTGATATTCCACCACGTGTTCCATCCCGTCTTTAACTTGTGAGAGAATAGCTCCCCAAGCGTGTTGGCTGGCGTCTGTGTCCAGGATAAAAGGCAGGTTTTCATCAGCTATGTAAGTATAGGTGCAGTTGTTAAGCGGTCTTTCAATCCCTCGAACGCTTCCTGACAGGCATCTGTCCAGAGGAACTTTCGACCTTTCTCCGTAAGCTCCGTTAATGGTTTCGCGATAGCTGAGAAATCTTTAACGAATCGCCGGTATTAAGCGCACAGCCAAAGAAATCACTGCATATCTCTTCGTGTTTGTGGTCGACGCCAATTCTTGACAGTATTTGTTTTGTCTGGGTCTGTCGACGAGCCGGTGTCACTGATGACATGTCTTGGAATTTCACCTCCCTCTGACACAACTGACACTTCTTTGGTGAAACCTTTAGATTTGCTACTCTTAATCGGGCTAAGACAAGGCGGAGATTTTCTACCATTTGTTCAAGCGTGGGGCCATGTACGATAACATCGTCCAAATATACTAGGCACGCCTGAGGTGGAATTCCTTGGATGACGAAAAGTTGCAGGGGCATTGGTTAGCCCAAATGGCATAACTAAAAACTCCCACAATCCACTGCCTGTAGTGAACGCGGTCTTTTCGCGGTCTTCTTCTTCCACTGCTACTTGCCAGTAGCCCGACTGTAGATCTAATGTCGAAAACCAAGTTGAACCGGCGAGTGCATGAAGAGTCAGATCAATTCGTGGCAGCGCATATGAATCTTTTTTTGGTGACCTCATTTAGCCGCCTGTAGTCGACGCAAAATCTAGTCGAGCCATCCCTCTTCTTAACCAGGACGACTGGAGAAGTCCAAGGGCTACAAGATGGATTGATAACGCCTTGGGGTTTCATCTCGTTTACCAGATTTTCCGCTTCCTGACGTTTGGCCAATGCAAGCCGCCAGGGAGGCTGTTTAATCGGTTTGTTGCTGATCGATCTGATGCCGCATTATTGTCGTTCGGCCGAGATCCGTTTTGGTTTTCGCAAAGACGTCTTGATGTTCCACGAGTAGCTTTACCAGTATTATTTTTTGTTGATTATCAAGATGTATAGTTGTGGGTTCCAGCAATAGGTGTAATTCAGGTGGTAAACTTTTCAGGTTAGATGTTACTTCCTCGGACGAACTGACAATGTCTACATTCACTTCAAAATCTGCTTAAGAGGTGCTAGCTTTGAGCTCGATTGGGTTTTCCGTGATGTTAGTTATCCGAACTATCATACTTCCACTATGTGAAAGGCAGACCGCCGGTTCCATCCAGAGAGAAGGGGGAACATTATTTGGAGATAGAAAACTTTTTCCTGTTCGCCGACCATCGGGATGAAAAGTGCTACGAAGCAGGTTGATTCGGCTGGTAATGTACAATCTTGTATGGTTTTGGCGAAGAGACCACTCCTTTCTTCCATTATTGCCACGATCTCGTGGCCAATCTGAACAAAGCGTTTCTCTAAGTTAATTGAACAACGGTAACCCGCAAGAAAATCCATTCCAATAATGCAGTCGTCGAATACCTCTGCTACATAGAAGGTATGTGTGGTGGAAAACTTTTGATAGCTATGCGCAGCTCAATGACTCCATCTACGATGCTGGTTACTCCCGTGACATTCCGAATTTGCGTAAAGGAGGGTTTGAGACGAGTATGGAACCGCAAACGAGCGAGTATTCTTCTATTAAGTATGGAATGCGTAGCTCCGGTGTCCACAATCATGTGGCAGGCAAGTCCTTCAATTTTCCCTTCTATCTTGATTGTACTACAAATCGTACCTTGGCTCACAGTAATTATGGGTGGAGGTGGTAGCCTCAAAGCTAATGATCTCGCGGTGTTCAGCGTTTCCACTGTTATATATGCAAACCGCTGTATACATACAACGCCTTAGCGATTGTCTAAAAGCCCCGAGAAGGGAGCACCAATGTGCCTAACAAAATTTCATACATAAAATTTTCACATAAGCTAACCATGCTTAAAACATGGTTAGCTTATCAATTTAATCAGTGAAAAAAATTGCGTCAGCAACTTTCTTCACATTCCATGGAATTCAAACAATATTATTCCCCTGGCAAATTTTGCTGAAGGCAAAAAGGTAGAAATATTTAATTTGAAAAATAAAATAAAAGACAAATCGTACTTTCAGTACGATTTGTCGTGAAAATTGCAATATGTATGTACGAACGTACATACATATCACAAAAAAGCTTTCGCGATAAGAAGAGCGCGCCGCGAAAATACATTGTATGTATACGCGCGCGGCAATTCTAATCGTCATGGCAGTGGCTGATGTTTATCAAAGCATCAAATTTCAAGCCTCCGTCCAACGAAAAAATATTCTGGACTTGTTTAATCAAGTCCAGAATAAATGAAAATTTTCTCAGGGTGAAAATGCAACTATGCATTTTCTACCCTGAACGAGGGCTCTTGATCGCGACGAAAGTGATCAAGAGCCGAGTTGGTTTTTAAATCTGCTAATCGACGGTTCGGCGGTTGAAAATAGAGGGTTCGGTTTTGAAAAAAAGGATTGTCAGGTAAAAGACAAGAAGGTGTTTTTTTTTAATGTGAAACAAGGAAATAAATATTAAAAAAACAAGATTCGGCGGTCGGTTAACTAGGTTCCATAAGAAATAAACATTGTGAAACAAGGAAATAAATATTTTGCAAAAAAAGATTCGGCGGCCGTTAACTAGGTTCTATAAGAAATAAGTATTGTGAAGAACGGAAATAAAGGTATTTGTTACAACAAAAAAAGGGAGTTTCAGAGCAGTCACAAAATATAAAAGTGTGTTCAGTGATATTACTGGAGCAATCAAGCTCTACAGTAAGTAAAACTGCAGCAAGTACGTGCTTGGATAACACATACGAATAACCGGGTGAGTCAGCTTGGTTAAGGTGGTGTATATAACACCACATTGTCTAGGGTTATGGCTGTGGCGGGAATTGGGGTACTATTTTCTGGTGTATAATGTATGGTTGAGGTGCGGCTTTTCGGTGTAAAGTTGTTTGTGTGTGTGTTGGTGGGAGGTGGACGGTGTATTGGTGTATTAGTAGGAGAGACGGAATGGATTAATGTGTTTGTGAGAAGTGGATGGCTTGTTCGGGGATTAATGGGTAGTGGGAGGCAGATTAGGGGGTTAGTGGGGAAGGAGGGGCTTGTTAGTGTGTTAGTGGGAATTGGATGGTTTGTTAGGGGATTAGTGGGAAGTGGGCGGGAGATTAGTGTGTTAGCGGGGAAGGAGGAATTGATTAATGTGTTAGTGGGCAGTGGATGGTTTGTTTGGTTGCTTGGGGTGGTGTGTTAGTGGGAAAAGAGGAATGGAGTAATGTGTTAGTGCTTGGGGTGTGTTTGATATTAAGTATGCTGGTACTGGGTGTAGGTGTGGTTATAGGTGTATTAGTGTTTGTAGAATTAGTGACTATTTTGGTAAGGGTTGTTAGTTCTAGAAGGCTGTTTATTAAAGGACAGTTGGTACTTGGAGGACAGTTGTACTTGGAGCGTTCGTGAAGTATGCTGGTTTCTGCTGCCCGAAATCAGCGGACTTGTGTTTAAATTTTCCTTGGAGCTCGATGGACTGATGTTCGTATTATTTTCTCTCTTTCCGGAGGGCTGCTGCATTTGGGTTAGCTGCGAGCTCGAGTGAGGTGTGCCTCGTGAGAACTGAACTGCTTCAGGAGATCCTACTATATTCTTTTCCAGCTCAGCAGGTACCAGACGGATATTAATAGCTCTGTTTGTAGGACGCCCTTCAACCAGGTCGAATTCTACACGATTTCCAGGAACTAATTAGGCTTCTGGATTCACAATCGGGTTCTGGAAATTTGCGAAGTGGAAGAAGATATCTACTTCAGTCTCATCACGCACAATAAAACCGTACCAGCGTCGTAAATCGCACCTGCGGATAGTTCCCGTGGCATCTCGTGCTAGCAAATTGGTTTTGTTAGAGGTTTTGGCTGAGTTAGGCGCTATTGGATTGGACTGAGCTAGCTGCGGTTCCCTCACGCTAGCTCGCTGGCGTTTCCCGGCGACATCCGTGCTTAATTTCTTCCCATCGGTTCTCTTCTGAAGTCCGGTGGTTCTCGTGGAGGCGGTCCAGTATTGATCGTTGCAGCAGCGACTCTTATATTTCGTCTCGCAGCCCTTGTAGCTCGATGATTTGCTCGAAATCTCGAACCCTCTCCTGCACGTCTAAGTTATAAATTCCATCTAGGAAATGTTCCAAAGCGATCTGGTCTCGTGTATCCTCTGGACAAGATGGAAATTTGAGCCTGGTCAACCGTAAAAGTTCCGTGGAAATTTCCGAAAAACTCTCCCCGTTCTTCTGAAATCTTCTCCTTAGTTGGGCATGACCAACTGATTGATTATACTCCGCCCCAAACTGCATGGAAAGCGTATTCCTCGTCTTGGTATACGACCTCCGAGCCTCCTGACTTAATGTCTCATAAACACCCAAAGCCCGGCCGCGTAGAGATGCAGCTAAGTATAAGGCTTTGGTTCCATCATCCCAGCCGTTAGTTTCGGCGATTGCCTCGAAATGTATCTCATAGTGGTTCCAAGGGGCTTTTCCGTCGTATTCCGTTGGTGAAAGCGTTGACTTCCTTAACTGTCCGTCCTTCTTTCCCGGCTGTGAGCCGCATGATGTAGGTGCCTCTTTTGATGGTTTTGACCCCACGGGATTAGGACATGCACCCACAGGTGCGTTTACTACAGCCGATGGATTTTCGCAACAGTCTGAATTTTCCATGGGGGTTCTAGTTGGAGACGTTGTTGAATGACCACTCGGTGGCGGATGCCCAGTCACCTTGTCGGAGGTTTGTGCATTCAGTGGGACCTCGGTTTCGTCCATGACCTTATGTGCGAACGCAGATGCGCTCAGGACGGACATATCGGACACCTGCCTTCGTAACGTTCCCAACTCTTCTCTAAAGGACGTATTCTCTCCCTTTAGAGTTCTCATTTCGTTGCCCAATTCTGCCATTGCACTTGACTGTGCGCTAACTTTGTCGTCCAACTCTTCGAGCTTTCGCAGAATCTTCTCGAGCTGTTCCTCGGCCATGTTGGTCGATCGCTACTCCCTTCCTCTTCGGAATGTTCACGTGGAATAGAGTCGAATGCAGAAACCCTAGACAATAGACTGCGTACTTTACAGAGCCCGAGTCGCAAATAGCGGAACTATTTCCTTTCCTTTCCGGTTAGGAATTCAAGTCGTTGACAATCAACCGCGGAAAATTTGGAAAATATTTCGTGAACTATGTATGACCTAGGCAAAATATCGGAAAAATTTCTTACTTTCCCCCTTATGGATCCCAGTCGATGATAATCGGACGTGGAGTGTTTACGAAATATTTCGTGTATAGTACACGGCACAAGACAAAGTTTAGGAATTTAAGTAGGAATTTCGAGTCAATCTCTCAATCCTATTTACAAGGTAGAAATGAAAAAATTATTTAGGAATGGTGTGAAACGCTTCACGTATCTATGACAAAAGTCAAAAGGCCGGGCTGTTGCTTACCCGTTAATGAAAACTTTGAATGGTTGATGAGTAAACTTAGAACTTCGGAAAATCGTATGGGTTCTACTAATCGCGGGGTAGACGTAAGATGAGAAAATATTTGGTATTTTATAATGGGTTGGTGAGCGGAAGTCAGACAAATTTTGCAGATATTTGACACCTTGTATAGAAAACAAATATAGAAATCCCTTTGTCTTCTGCGGACCGTCGATCGGCAAATACTATGCAAATTTATAAAACCTTTTGGGTTCGGTAGACCGTCGATCAACAAACATAAAGCGAATGTAAAAGATTATTTGGTATTTAATGACTTGTTAATTATCAAATCTTAACGAATATAGAAACCTTTTGTCCTTTGTAGACCGTCGATGAGAAAACACAAAGCAAACTTAGAAAACCTTCTGTCTTCGGTAGACCATCGATGAGCAAATATAAGGCAAATGTGTACGAATCTTTGGTACTTTATAGCCCGTTAATATTCAAATATAACACCGATATAGAAAACCTTTTGTTTTCGGTAGACCGTCGATTAGCAAGTTTAACCTGAATACAGAAAATTATTTATCCCTTTATACCTCGTTAATTATCTAATATGAAACCAAGGTGGAAATCTCCTGTACTTTATAAATCGTTGATAGTCCACTACTGAACAAATATAGAAAGTGTTTGGCACCTTACAGATTGCTTCTTAGCAAGTATTAAACCAGTATGCAAATCTCCTGTACTTTATAAATCGTCGATAGTCCACTACTGCACAAATATAGAAAGTGTTTTACAATTCATTGCTCGCTGGTCAGCAAATAGTAACTTGCAGCAAGTGTTAAACCAATCTAAACTCGTGTCTTTTGTAGCCCGTCGATTAGCAGATATAAAGCGTAGCACTTAATTTGCACGGTAGCAACCGTTATCGAGGAAGTATAAGAAAATTTTAGACGATATTTTGTAGTTTGTACTTGCTTCATGCCAAATATAGAGAATTTAGCATTTAATTTGTAATATAGCAGACGTTAGTTAGCAAAAATAAGAAAATTTAAGACGATATTTTGTAGTTTGTTCTTGCTTCGTGCCAAATATAGAGAATTTAGCATTTAATTTGTACTATAGCAGACGCTAGTTAGCAAATATAAGAATATCTTCGACGGTATTTTGTAGTTTGTACTTGTTTTATGCCAAATATAGAAAATCTAACATTTAATTGATACTATAGCAGATGCTACTTAGCAAATATGATAAAATTTTAGACAATATTTTGTAGTTTGTACTTGTTTCATGCCAAATATAGAAAATTTAGCATTTAATTTCTACTATAGCAGACGTTAGTTAGCAAATATAATAAAATTTTAGACAATATTTTGTAGTTTGAACTTGTTTCGTGCCAAATATAGAAAAATTAGCATTTAACTGGTACTATAGCACCCGTTACTTAGCAAATATAAGAGAGTTTAAGACGATATTTTGTTGTTTGTACTTGCTTCATGCCAAATATAGAAAATTTAGCATTTAATTTGCACTATATAACCTTATCACTATCCCCTAACGGTAGTATAGCTCCATACAGCGATTTACGGTTTGTTTAAACTCGGCTTTTCTCCAGCAATGTTACGGTTTGTTTTAACTCGGCTTTTCTCCAGCAATGGCGTCGGCTAGTTGAGGGTTGGTGGGGGGCCCCTGTCACGGAACTGAAATGAACGCCACACTTGACACCAATTGTTATCAATTTCTTTGCTACCGTCGTTACCTGACCACCTGGCCGAGCGGTCTCCAATTTAGTCAGGTTAGGTGTGGGCGTCGGCGTGTAACGAGCCGACAAGCGCTCAACAGATTTGACAAAAGAATTTTACCTTGCTCCTTGCTCCTTGTTCCTGGCAGAAGAAAAACTCAGGCCTACTCAGGCGCTGCTGCTACCTTGGATTCTGCGGCAAAGCAACTTCTATGTAGCAAGAGCTCTTTGTTGCGATCTTCTTACTACCTTTTTGCGTACTTGCACAATTAATGAGTTTAATTGAAACTTGGCGTTTTTATTTTTCTTTAAATTTTTCGTTTTCACGTCCTTCTAGCACAAGCGTCTCCTACTTACAAAAAAAAACTTGGCCTAAGTGACTTACTCTATTACATTATTCTTTTTCCTCTCTTTCAAAATTGACTTAGGCCGACCTCTATCTCTAAACGTTTACATCATGCAAATTGCTTCATTTTAACAATTTTTTAATGTTGGAACAAGTTTCATCTAATTTTACATTTACAGCGTGCTAAAATTCACTTCAATTGTTTTTCAAGTTGGTACCAATACAAACAATTTTTAAACTAGGTTTATCTAAGTCTAAGATTTATAGTGTGGTTAAAATTCATTTCAATAGTTTTTCAGGTTGGTACCAATACAAATAACTTTCCTTTGCTGATTTTATATTTTCCGTAGTTGTCAAAATTTATATTTGCTTTTCAAATTCAATAAACTTTCATTTTTCATACTTGTCAACATTTATATTTGCTTTTCACTTCGCTAACCTTTCATTTTCACAAGTGTCGACATTTATATTTGCTTCTTAAATTCAATAAACTTTAATTTTTCATATCTGTCTAAATTCATATTTGCTTTTCAATTCGCTAAACTTTCATTTTCAGAAGTGTCAAAATTTATATTTGCTTCTTAAATTCAATAATCTGTAATTTTTCATATCTTTCTAAATACATATTTGCTTTTCAAATTCAATAAACTTTCATTTTTCATACTTGTCAACATTTATATTTGCTTCTTAAATTCAATAAACTTTAATTTTTCATATCTGTCTAAATTCATATTTGCTTTTCAATTCGCTAAACTTTCATTTTCAGAAGTGTCAAAATTTATATTTGCTTCTTAAATTCAATAATCTGTAATTTTTCATATCTTTCTAAATACATATTTGCTTTTCAAATTCAATAAACTTTCATTTTTCATACTTGTCAACATTTATATTTGCTTCTTAAATTCAATAAACTTTAATTTTTCATATCTGTCTAAATTCATATTTGCTTTTCATTTCGCTAACCTTTCATTTTCACAAGTGTCAAAATTTATATTTGCTTCTTAAATTCAATAAACTTTAATTTTTCATATCTGTCTAAATACATATTTGCTTTTCAAATTCAATAAACTTTCATTTTTCATACTTGTCAACATTTATATTTGCTTCTTAAATTCAATAAACTTTAATTTTTCATATCTGTTTAAATACATATTTGCTTTTCAAATTCAATAAACTTTAATTTTTCATACTTGTCTAAATTTATATTTGCTCTTCTAATTTAATAAACTTTAATTTTTCATACTTATCTAAATTTATATTTGCTTTTTACTTCGCTAGCCTTTCATTTTCACAAGTGTCAAAATTTATATTTGTTTCTTAAATTCAATAAACTGTGATTTTTCAGATCTGTCTAAATTTATATATGCTTATTACTTCGCTAAACTTTCATTTGCACAAGTGTCAAAATTTATATTTGCTTCTTAAATTCAATAAACTTTGGTTTTTCAGATCTGTCTAAATTTATATTTGCTCTTTAAGTTCAGTAAGTTTTAGTTTTTCATATTTGTCGAAATTTATATTTGCTCTTTAAATTCAATAAGCTTTAATTGTTTATCTGAGACATGTCAAAACTCGACTTCCTATTTATGATGACATGTCTAAGTAGACGTGTAACAAAAATTCGGGCTTCGTGTTGGTACGTGTGGGTTGCCCTCTATTACCATCGGTTGAAGTGTTCTCTGAATTGGAGTAGATTCTATTCGGGAATGTAATAACGCACTTGGGTTAGCATAAGAACGTGTCTTTAATCTGGTTTGAGGTTCTGCTATTGTGTGGTGTCTACCTTCTGACAAGAGACAGCTGACCGAAGTGTCAAGTCTGATTAAGTGATCAAATTTATTGTTTTGAATTATCAGGAAATGATTGGTCACGAAATTTAGTATGCATTGCTGTTGCAAAACAACTCATTTTTGGAATAATTAAATTTCCGGAAGAATCAGAATCGGATTCATGTGAATGGCATCAACATGAAGAAATTTATCATGAAAGTCGCTGCCATGCAATTAGTAGAGATTTCTCTAGCTGTTCTCCCGAAAGTTGTCATCTTATGTGCTGCTGGTACCGATTTTATTTTACGAATATTTCGCAGTGATTTAGAGAATTGTGATACTGTTCAGCAACTCAGAGGATATTCAAGCTATGTAAATGATGTTGCCTGGGAACCGGGAGGTGAGTTTTTCTTTTCGTGATTCTGTTACACTACCCCCCCCCCCCCCCTTCACAAGCTTGTAGCTCCGTCCAAGCTAACTCATGTCCTTAGGAGTGGGCACCCGGTATAACACTTGCATTGTGCAATAAACGAAGTCGGGGGACAGGAAGATAAAATCGTTCTACGAAGGCTAATTCAGAAGGAGTTAGTAGGGAACTTATCTAATCTCCTAATGCAGAGACACTTGAACAAAGATCTTGTCCTTTATATTTTATTCAGCTACCATGTATTATGGAAATAATGAAGAAAGGATAGGAAAGTTAAAACGTCCACTGAAAGATAACCCAGAAGGGGTTAGACCCAGATTTACGAGTGAGAGCTTACTATAGAGCTCCTTACTATGAAATGTCATCCTATGTTCGCTTCCCCTCGAGTTCCAAACCCAAATCAGTTTTCACGCAATGTGAATAATCCAGGTTCATCACAGTTACGACAAAGACCTTTTACAAACACTGATGCAAGAAAATCGGATACATATGCACTGGTCCGCAATATCACGTGTAATTTCTGCCAGCGAAAGGGTCACACATACACAGATTGCCTTAAGCGCAAGAACATCCCTTTCTGCTCAAACTGCAAAATCTATGGACATGACGTCCGTGATTGCAGCAAAACACAACAAACACAACAGATTGTTCCTCCGCGCCTTTCAAATTGATCTACACAGGATCAACACAACACAAAAAGTACTCAAGTCTTCAACATAAGACTCAAATGCACCTTTTGTGGTCGCCAAGGACATGCAGACGAAGATTGCCGCCAAAAGAAAAAATGGGAAGCCCGGATCAGGGAAACGACATGCAGTCGACTCAAAACTCCCCGGCTCGACTATAAACCCACAACGCAAATCAAAAGGGTCACCTCAAGCGCCCGAATCCGGTGTCCCTACAGTGGAACTTCCACTGGACATAAGCCTTAACGACCATACAATACTAGTAGTGGACACTGGCGCTGAGGTTAGTATTATTAAGAAAAGAGCAATTAAAGACCTCAAAATAATTAATTCAAAAAATTCCCTGCAAGTTTCAGGTGGTACAAAACCTGCCAGGTCTTTCCGATGACGCCCTATAAGGAAACGATTTCCTATCAAACAATTGTAGTGTTGAAGGCCCAAATAAAGCACTCAAGCACTCGGAAACAAATCCCGAAGATTTTATTGTGCCCTTGTCATGCAAAATGGACAAGCTGTATTCCAGAAAAGCAGTCGAAGTGAGGTCACTTGCAGAAAAGATGGAACCTAAACAGGTTAAGCTATCTACATGTAGTGTCTCCAAGGCATCTCAAAAGAGTAATGCTGGTCGCCAGGTTCAACAAGAGCCGACGGAATGCGAAAAGAGCTGTCTGAGTGATCAAGAAACCAGCAAAATGAGGCAGCATGTAGTTACTTTAGAGGAACCAGTATGCATACCTGCTAGTTCACAAATGATCGCCACAGTCCCGTTGCGAGTGAAGGAAGGAATGCTCTGTCTATCAAAAGAGATAGGCGATGGTGTCTTCCTCGCCAACAGTTTACTCCCTACTGGGAAAGAAACAGTGCTAGTTGCCATACTCAACATTAACAATTTCCAAGTGGTCATCAAGAGTTTATTATTACAACTGCTCCCTATACATGACTACGCCGTTATCCCAATAGGAGAAGCCACTGATTCACAACACGTTCTCAAGCCGAATAAATCGCAAGCGAATAACACAAACATCAGTGAGCTTCCCAGAGGTGGAACAGAAGTCAAGCAAGACTTCTTTCTCAAGAATACCAAGATATAAGTTACCAACGAGGCACAAGAGCCCTATACAAGACGCGTGCGAGCTCAGTAAGACCTGAATAGAGGCAGCAATTACTCCACCGTCCAATAAAATAAGTTATAAAAATTTTACATGGCCCCATAGCCAAATTAAAGAGACGAGCGAGTTCCAGAAGCAAGTTGCAGCTCACTCCTCCATCCAATATACCTAAATGTAAGATAACCACAAGGATAAGAAGCCCAACAACAGTGTAACGATAGATCGTGTCCGGCGGCAGATCTACCTACGTTCGCTTGTACCTGAATGTAGATATATACTGCATCCGACACCTCTTTGCTACAAAAGCATATCCAGGATATGTGAGGGTGGCTGCACAGCGAGTATGCCGCTAGCGATAGTCCGGATTGGGCTGGTTCTTGCCACCCACATCCCTTCAATGCTTCTTAAGCTGTGCAGAATCGTCAACATAACTGATCAGACAGACGGACGGACAGAAAAAAAAGATCTAATGCAGGCTTCCTTCTCATGGTGGAACCTGAAAGCCTAAAAGGAAGAAAATTGATTTTATTTATATGCTGCAAAAAGAAGGAGAATAGAAGACCTCAGCAACGCCGAACAAGTGCTAATTCACCCGGAGAGCTTACAACGCTGGCAAATGGACGATTGAGAGAGAGTGAGAGAGCTGAGAGGGGTCTCTGAAGTTGTTGAGACCCCGGCTTTGGTTAATGTTGGGCCCAATCGCCCCCATCTACCCTGGCTAAGCCTCCAAAGCCGTTTCGAAATGCTTAGCCACATCTGTGCGTGTCTTACATCTATTGCCGTGTGTGTGTGGAAACGACCTCCCTCCTGTCCGCGACCATCCCCTTTATGGAACTACTCACTCCATCGCGCTGAATGCGTTACCAACCTGTAAACAAAAGAAGAAAGCAACTTGGAGAAGTGCGGCCAAATGTGACCAAACTAAATCACCCAAAAGAAGAAGGAAGGCGTATGAAGGAACTCAAAATTTCATCAAGTCCAAATCAAAATAGGTTATTTATTGCGGTTGTCTATGCATATTTATCGCTTATGAGGGAGGAAACCCGATCACACAAAGATTTACACGGTATATATATAAAAACTAAAGGAAACATAGTCTCCGGTTAATCTCAATCTAGATCAAAATCCTTACAACTAAACCTAATAAGCGCTTTCCTATTATGTAACTTATAGAACCCTGTGATCGACGCCTAACCTTAGATGTATACTAAATGACTTTAACACTGTAAAATTAAGAACAAAAGAACACAAAGCAAATAATAATACTTAGAGAAAATTTGAACTAACCTTGTGGTCCGCTATGGACTTACATAACCCCTGATTTACTCATATTCTGGGTTTCCTCCTTTATCAAAAGGGTTGGACACTGGATTTCCAACTATCTGCTAGCTGCTTCAGGACTACGTTGAAGTCTGAGTTCACCTCCTCGCTTCCCTGTTCCTTCGGATATGTAAGAGCGAAATGTTTTGCCGTAGTTTCTGCCAGAGGGATACTTCTTCGCCGGTATAAATCCAACTTGCCGTCACGCAGGAAAACTTTTCAAAATGATCTTTGTTACTTGCAAGGAAACTTCTCCTCAAATTTTTTCTCATACAATTTACGACTGCACAGAATGAACCAATCAAAATTTTTTTCAGTTCACTAATAGGAAGATCTTCAGAAAAAAATCACTGTCACAGGCAAATATTCTAATTAATACAATTTACGACTGCACAGAATGAATCAATCAAGATTTTCTTTTCAGTTCACTAATAGGAAGATCTACATAAAAAAAATCACTGTCACAGGTAAATATTCTAATTAATACAATTTACGACTGCACAATATTAATTCTAAAATTTTCCTTTCAGTTCACTATTAGAAAGATCTATATGAAAAAAATCACTGGCGCACAGGTAAATAATTCAATTAATAAAATTTCTTGAATGCGCAACCTTAATAACAACATTTCATTTCAGTTCACTGTTAGAAATATCTATATGAAAAGGTCACTGGCGCACAGGTAAATAATTCAAAGACTAAAACTTATAAATGCGCAGCATTAATACTAAAATTTTCTTTCAGTTCACTATTGGAAAGATCTTTAGGAAAAATCATTGTCGCACAGGTAAATATTCTAGTTAATACAATTTATGAATGCGCAGCATTAATGCCAAAATTTTCTTTCAGTTCATTATTAGAAAGATCTATATGAAAAATCACTGGCGCACAGGTAAATATTTCCAATACTAAAGCTTATGAATTCGCAGCATTGATAACAACATTTCCTTTCAGTTCACGATTGGAAAGATCTTTAGGAAAAATCACTGTAGCACAGGTAAATATTCCAAATAATACCATTTATAAATGTGCAACATTAATACTAAAATTTTTCTTTTAGTTCACTATTAGAAAGATCTTAGGAAAAATCATGGTCGCACAGGTAAATATTCTAATTAACACAATTTATGAATGTGCAACATTAATAACAAATTTTTCTTTCAGTCCACTATGAGAAAGATCTTTAGGAAAAATCACTGTTGCACAGGTAAATATTCTAATTAACAAAATTCACGACCGAAATGAATAAACTAAAATTTTTCCTTTCAGTTTACAAAAGCAAAAAAACTCTAAAGACTGATTTTAAATAAAGAGGAATCGCGACTCAATTTTTCTGCGACCGTTCTCGTTCAAAGCCAAAAAGCAACTTCCCGACTACCAGCAGTCTCCCTACATCCCATCGTTCTTCACTCAGCCACCGGCAAGCGAGCGCCTTTTTCTTCTCAGAATTTTTTTGTTCTTTTTTCAAGCCTGCTGCAACACATTGCATGATGGCATCATGCGATCTGTTACAGCTAGGCGAATTGTCGTTTTCGTCGCTTTGATGTGGTTGACTAGCGGTAAGTTTTAAACGAAAAATTGTATATTGTGCTAATTTTGCACATTTTAGAATTTTTCGACTGAAAATATTCTGCTGTTGTTGTTGTTTCTTTTAGTCCTGAACTTGTATGCGGGTATGTATAGATATGTTTTTTTCCAGGGATTCTTGTACTATGGAGAAGTAGCATAGGGCTACTTCTTGAAAATATATAAATTTTATCTTTTTTCAGGAGTTTTGAAATATGGAGAAGTAGCATAGAGCTACTTCTCGAAAAATATCTAAATTTTAACTTTCCAGGAATTTATAATGTGGAGAAGTAGCATAGGGCTACTTCTTGGGAATATATAAATTTCATCTTTTCAGGAATTATCTAATATGAAGAAGTAGCATAGGGCTACTTCTTGAAAATATGTAACTTTTAACTTTTCAGGAATTTTCTCAAATGGAGAAGTAGCATAGGGCTACTTCGCGGAAATAGCTAAATTTTATTAAATTATGTACTCTGGGAAATCATGGGGTTCTCTCTACAGACGTAGAGAAGCCAAGAAAAAGTAGCATAAGGGGGTATACGCTACAACAGGTGCGTGTGAGGTCAGTAAGACCTATTCTCAGGCAAAGACGACTCCACCACCCAGCAAAGTTAGTGTTAAGAAACAATAGTGACCCAAGAGCCCTATCACAAGTGCGTGCGAGCTCAGTAAGACCTATCTAAAGTATAGTAAAATATAGTATGCTCGCTAGTGGATAGACGTGTTTTAAAAAGCTCCTTCATAGTTTGTTTTATTCCGCGAGTTTTCTTTTCCAATTTTAGTGCAATAGTGATCGAACATAAAACATTATTTCCGCAAAAATATTACAAAAACTTGAATTGATTGTTTCCTTTTATATTAAGTGTAAACGTGAAGAAAGTATCTCATCATGAGCAAATCCGCAAACTCTAAATCAAATTCGAAGGTAACTGTGCATGACACAAATACTCCAATACTAACACGAGGGGCAGCTAAGAGTCGTAAGAGTCATACTAACCAAAATAATAGCTCTCTTACAACAGACAGGTCTAGTTCCATTTGCTCTGCTGATTGCATGGAATTGCTCGAGAGAAGGCTCTTAAAGAATTTAATGGCAGCATTTTCCGAAAAGCTAGAAGAATTCGCGGAGCGAATCTCCCACAAAATTGATGCTTTAGTCACATCAACACAGGCAGAGCTAACTAGACTGAGTTATGAAACGGAACGGCTGAAAGTAGAGCTCCCCGAAACTCGCCATGAAATGGATGATATTCGTCGCATTATCAGATGCACTGATGTTATTATTACCGGCATTCCTTATGTCCAGAATGAAAACCCAAGGCAAATACTGAATCAAGTTTCTGCTAAAGTAGATTAAATACTCCCAGCTAATGTGACAGTATTTAGACCAAAGCCATAAGCTCTCAAAGAAAATAAGCGTGGTTCGATTGTACCAATTGTTGTAAAGTTTCCTATCCATGCTAACCAAAGGGAGTTTATTTACAAATTTAAGAGGTCCGGCACCGTCACACTGAGCAGTATAGACTGCGCATTTCTCTCCGATAATAAGATAAATGTGTTGGAAAGCCTTACACAACGTAGTTATAAAATTCTGCGAAATGCTTTAAAATCTGACAGAGAGGGTCACTTACACGCAGCTTTTACTCGTAATGGTGAAGTCATTGTTCGTGTAAAAAAAGAGGAGAGACCAATCAAATTTACAATACTGGAAGCTCTGCAGACAATCATCGCTGAACCGAACTGAGAAGGAGCTGGTAGTAGCAATGCGTAATAGGCACCTTTATTCTTTTTTTATCTCTTTTTGTGAAATCTTTGTAATGCTTGTGTCATCCGCAAAACGATCGCTGAAACTGATGATCTATACTCACGTCTGCTAAAGTTCTTCTGGTTTTCGCACATTAGAGTTAATGGGTGATAGTATCTCTCCATTGTTGAAAGTAAGAACGCTTTTTAATATCTTTAGCTCTCGCGCGAATGGGTTTAACATATGCTGTTTCAATGCAAGAAGTCTTAGAAATAAAATCGGTCTGCTGCAGGATATATTTTCTGGTACTACTGTCCATGCATTATTGGTATGTGAGACCTGGCTTACTAGCGATCTACCCTAACAATCGATATCTTTGCCAGGTTACACTGTATTACGAAATGATCGTGTTAGCAGAATTGGAGGAGGCGTTGCGATCTATATTCATAATTCTTTAAAGGCGACGTTAACACAATCCTCTGCTGCAGAAGATAAATTGGAATTCTTAAGTGTTGAGGTTGACTCCGGTTTCGCAAAGTGTCTCCTAATAAGCATCTATTGTCCGCCAAATATTTTTAATGATGAAACTGCAATGCGTTTCCAAGACTCAGTGTTACAGCAGATCTTAAAAAGTGATAACGTAGTCGTTTGCGGTGATATGAACGTAAATAATCTTCTTCTTGTTCCACTACTGAGAATTTACATTACTTATACAGAACGGTCAACTTAAAAATGGTTAATAACCTGCCAACTTATTTTAATACTGCTAACCCATCTCAGCTCGACCATGTACTTACGACCAGTATTAACAAGGTTCTATTTCATAATCAAATTAATCCACCAAGTGAATTTGATCATGATTTCCTATTCATGACCTATGACCTGAAATCGAAACCTGTCCCTAGAGTAACTTCTTTCTTTTATCGCGACTTCAAAAATATAAATCTTGAACAGCTTGTCGACAAACAACATGGGAAAACATATATAACTCAGTATCCGTAGCTAACAAGGTAGCAACTTTTGAAGCCACACTTTTAAATCTATACAATAAACATGTCCCACAGAGAGTTTGTAATATAAAAAATAACGGCTGCCCATGGTTGACTCCTGAAATTCACAGTCTACTGGCGGAACGTGATTTCCTTTATAGACGCTATAAAGCTACGCGCTCTGATGAGATTCGTAGGATATACAAGCAAGTTCGTAATAGATCCAGTGTAATGGTAAAATATTCAAAACAAGCTTATTTTAATAGTAAACTTGACGCGAAATTACCACCAAAGAAACTATGGGCAAACATTAGAAGTTTTGGGACACATGGGTGTGAATCCACAAAAGTATGTGTAGATCCAAATGCATTGAATAATTACTTCGCAGGAAATTCGTCAGCACCTAATACTTTTTCACAAGCTTCACTCACTGATATTTCTGCTGAAGAATTTTATTCTGATGGCTTTGCTTTTCGGAACATTGATGAAAGAGAAATTGTACTGACTATGTCCTCTATTAAATCTAATGCAACGGGACCAGATGAGCAACCTCCCCGTTTTATTAAATTGATTGGGCCAGATATAGCTAGGATACTAGCTCATATCTTCAACTACTGCCTCATGACATCTCAGTTTCCTAGTCAATGAAAAAAAGCTCTAGTGGTTCCCATTCCAAAAAAGTCTAATTGTTCTCTGTCGAGTAATTACCGTCCAATTAGTCTTCTCTGTTTCTTAGCCAAGGTATTTGAAAAAGTGCTCTATTCGCAAATCACGGAAAATGTAGACCGCAAGGGTTTCTTAACCCACTGCCAATCATGATTCCGCTGTAATCATAGCTGTGAAACTGCGATGCTTAAAGTAACATCAGACATTCACGAGGTTTTGGATAATGACCATCTATCAATATTAGCACAACTTGATTTCAGCAAAGCGTTTGACTCTATTGACCATAGTAATTTGTTGCAAAACTGTCTCGCCAATTCTCTTTTTCATCATCAGCAGCTAAACTAATTTACAGCCTTCTAAATAGGCGCAGCCAAGTGGTAAGAGTACATGACAAGATCTCAGATGTAGCATTCTTACACCGCGGTGTTCCTCAAGGATCTATATTGGGTCCATTATTATTCAGTCTTTATATAAATGACCTTCCTGATGCCGTCATGGATGCATCTATTCATATGTATGCTGATGATGTTCAGATATACTTAACCAGACCGATAGGCTTAATGGAAGACTGTGTATGCCGGTTAAACGATGATCTACAACGCATTTATAACTGGTCTTTGCGTAATAAATTAAGACTTAAATCCTGACAAATCTACATGCCTGGCAGTTTATAGGAATAAAATCGATTTTCTCCCTTTACCAACCATATTTCTCAATAAAACGAGACTTGGCTACGTTGATTCTGCTTAAAGTCTGGGCTTTGAACTCAATTCAAAGTTTTCTTACATTAGTGCTACTTAGGTAAAATATATGGCTGCTTAAGAAGACTATGGCTAAATTCAGAACTACTAGCACTCCATGTTCGGAAAAAGCTTGTCAAATCCCTAATTCTTCCCTACTTTACTTATGGCTGTATAATATTTTCCTCGCTTGACTCCGTCTGCCGAAGAAGGCTCCTAGTGGCTTATAATGATGTACTTCGCTTTATACATAAATTATCTCGAGGTAGTCATATCTCCTCATATATTACTTCTTTGCTTGGTTGCCCATTAGAAGCCTACTTAACTCAATATAGGCTAAAGTTTTTACATCGACTCATATTTAGCCAACAGCCCGGATACCTATTTGAAAAGCTGAGTTTCTTGCAGTCGATTGGACATAGGAATCTCCTAATACCGCGATGTAGATCCCAATTCGGGCAGCGTTCTTACTTTGTGCAATGTGTTCGCAAATAGAATCTGTTACCATACATACATACTAGGACCAGGGGGAATTTCAGTAGACAATTAAAATCAATTTATATACTATAAAAATCGGATCGGCTCGTTTTGGATGACTTTGCTAAGTAAATATTTACCAATATAGTTTTTATTTTTTATTGGAGTGCATTATTTAGTTATCTTTAGTTTTATTTTTCTATATTTGTTATTCTTTTTTTTCGTTTAATTTTCTTTTTTTCTATTAAATTTTCACTTCTCTCATTTTTTTTTATTTCTTAATTCGTAGTCTTTTGCTTTAACTTTTTTCTCCTCGTTTAATGCCTACATGTAATGTACATTTAAAGATATTGTTATCTTAGTACTACTCCAAATAAAGAAATTATTATTATTATTATTATTTCTGAGACAACGGACGTGTCGCTTCTGAGCTCCCAATAATAATAAAGAGAAACAGCGATTCCAGTGAAAGTACAGAAGAGATATTAAGATTAGAGAACCTAATATACAAGCTGTGTTTGTGAACTGTGTTTGGAATAAACTATAAGCAAAAATAAATAAATTTGTATCTAAAGAAACCCAGTGAAAAAAGTTTGAAAGTGAATGACAGTTTTGAATTTAATTTAAAATAATTTAATTTTTGTCGTTGCTATGGCAAAGCCGAAAGTGCGATAAATTTTGGTTTGGATAATAAATTGCATATTGAAAGTGGAAAACTATCCAAAATATAAAATAATAATAAGTTTTAATTGGAAAATATAAAAATCCACGCTGCCGCACTTCATATGAGTGTGTGCAGTAGTAGCGATTCTGGGGTGACTGATGATCCCTCCAAATTAAGTACAAGGGTGATGAAGACTGTTAAAGCTTCTTCATCTAAAAAACCTACCCAGGGGCCCAAAGAAAAGGCCGTTAAGGGCCCAATTGAAGAGGCCAATAGCAGCAGAGAGCAAGTGCAGCCGCCTTGCTTGGGGAGCGCTATTGCGGAGACAGACGTAGCTGTTATGGAAGTATCTGGAGCATTGGCTTCAAAATCTACGGCTATCTCTGCAGCGTTTGTAGCTGCAGCTTTGGGAAAAGCTACGACGACACCTTCGAGTCTGAGACATCAGCCTAAGCTGAAGGATATTGTTAAAAGGGCTTCGGATTCAGCGCCAAAGACAAAATATGTTGTGTTGAGGCCACCGCTTTCTTCAAAGATGGCAAGCACCTCAAAGCAACAGGCACCAGAACCAGCAGTACCAGCAGCACCACGATCCTCCCCTATAATATTAGGTGCATCATATGCACAGGTAAGTGGCAGTTCTAAGCAAAACGAGTCAGTCATGGAAATTATAGGTAAAGGCATCACTCCTCGTCCAGCCCCATTGGACGCAGGTAAGCCTCGGCCTAAGACCAGTGCGGGTCTGCAGGCCTTTTTCAACGGGAGGTGGCAGGATGAGACCTACGGTATGCCGCTCGAGCACATCAATAAATGTCCTCAGAGCTCATACCTAAACGCACTCTTTCAGGTCATCTCTCGTGAGGAGCTATTCTCCATGGGAGTAATGCTGGGGGAACGGTCGAGGTGTATACCACGACCCTCGAAAGTGCTACCAAGCTTATGCTTGCGGGCATCGAGGTGGATGGTAGACACCTTGTGCCGTTCCCACTCAAGGAAAGGCCCACGAAGGTCGTGTTTTCACGGGTCCCAATGCGAGCCAGTCATGAAGACCTCCTGAATTTCCTAGGGAGATTTGGGAAGGTTCATGGCAGTGTTCGCACCATTCCAATTAAAATTGGGGACGAGGGTCTCAGGCGGGTTATCTTCGGTACCAGCCGGGAGGCGTCCATCACTTTAATCAAGGGATGTACGCTTCCAAGAGGCTTTTACTTGAGCATATCCGGCTCGAGGCACTGGATAGACGTGAGCGCCGAAGCAAAATGCCATGTTTGCCATTTGGTAGGGCATTTTATTGCTGACTGCCCCAGCAGAATAGTTTGTACATTGGGATTTATTGATGGGAAATACATCTGATTGGAGCCTGTGTCATCTAGGATGAATATCTGGTACGACCCAACAAATGTCCAGTTTAAATGCCCTTGGGGACGGATATGAGTGGCTCAAGACCTCTCAGTGAAAAATGATTGATTTGGGTAAGTAAGTGATTGATTAGGATAAATTTCAATAATTGATTGATTTGGGTAAATTTTAATAATTGATTGATTTGGGTAAATTTCAATAAATAATTGACTTGGATAAATTTTAATAAATAATTGATTTGGATAAATTCTAATGAGTAATTAATTGGATAAATTTTAATAAACAACCGATTCGGATAAATTTTAATGAATAATTGATTTGGATAAATTACCGATTGAATGAGTGATTGATTTGGATAAAATTTGGGTGAAATTTGTATCCGTGCAAATTTAAACGATTGAACGAGAAATGCGGCTGAATGAGAATATACGTCAGTATGGTACCTGTCAGTAAGATTATATAGTAGTGTTATACCAGTAATTTTGTACAAATCGCAATTCGATTAGGAGGAGATCTTGTGACCGACCCGGATACGGGACGTAAAAAACTTTTCTCTCTAAGATGCAAAAAACCCTTAAATCTCTATGTGTAAAAGTCTATAGGCGTAAAAACCTATATGCGTAAAATTTTTTTTTCAAAGTCGCAAAAAGTCCCTTAAATCTCTGTGTAAAAGTGTATAGGCGTAAAACCTCATCTCAAAGTCGCAAAAGTCGCAAAAGTCTACAGGTGTAAAAGTCTGATCTCAAACATGCAAAAATCTTATCCCCAAGGATGTAAAAATCTCATCTCAAAGGTGCAAAATCCCATCCCAAAGGTGCAAAAACTTTATCTCGAAGGTGCAAAAATCTCATCTCTAAGGCACAAAAATCGTCAAAAGTGGCCCCAAAATGAATTTCTCTCAAAGGTGCAAAAAGTGGCCCCAAAAATGAATATCTTTTAGGCATGAACATCTCCAAACTGAACGTTTCTCAGGCCTGAACATCTCCAAACGCTCTCAAAACGCTCTCAGAAATGACTGCCTCTCAGGCGTGAACATCTCCAACGCTACACCCAAAATGAATGTTTTCTTTTTTATTTTTTTATTTTTCATTATTCATTAGGCCTGAACATCTACTATAAATCGTATGTTCTGAGTTCCAATAATCCCGTATATTGTATGCTCTGAGTTCCCAAATTTATGTTCTGAGTTCCAAAAGTCCACAAGTCCACAAATTGCAAGGTCTGAGCGAAAGGTCTAAGTATAAGTTCGCAAGATTTGAGTATGAGGTCGCAAGATTTGAGTGCAAGGTCAGGTCCGGTCTGAGAATATAAAACGGATGTGAATAGTCGGGTCTGAGAATATGAAGCAGATGTGAGTATAAAGTAGATGTGAACGGTCGGGTCAAAGAATATAAAGTAGATGTGAATGGTCGGGTCAAAGAATATAAACCAGTTGTGAATGGTCGGGTCAGAAAATATAAACCAGTGTGAAAGGTGCAGGTGTAGTGCTGATTAAATGTTTGAGTCTTATGGTAAGATGAAGTGGGGCCGTGTAGCCCAAACTAAGTGTGTATGTGTGGTAACCATGGCCGTACAGGCATCTATTTGGCCTTGCTCAACGCGTTTCACCCGAGCCATCGGGATCATCAGGAGTTTTATTACATATGCTCATGTTGAGGCATATAAGCATTTGTATCATCTGTTGTATTGTATTGTGGGTTCCATGTACATAGTTGATGTGTTAAAGTAATGTGTTAAAACACAATACCTATTAATTCAATCACCAAGTGAGTAAGAGTCGCGATAATCACTAAGCATTAAGTATTAGAATAACCAATAAGCATTAAATAAGTATTCAGATAATCATAAAGTGAGTATTGAGATAATCAATAAGCATTAAATAAGTATTGAGATAATCATAAAGTGAGTATTGAGATAATCATAAGGTAAGTATTCAAACAAGTAATAAGTAAGTATTAAAACACTAATTATTAATCCAATCATTAAGTGAGTAAGTGCCGAGATAATCATTAAGTGAGTGCCGAGATAATCACTAGCAAGTATTAACAATTAAGTGAGTGTTAAACATTAAGTGAGTATTAAATCAATCATTAAGTAAGTATTAAATCAATCATCAAGTAAATATTCTAGAAGAACTACCAAGTGACTATTAAACATTAAGTGAGTATTAAATCAATCATTAAGTAAGTACTAATTCAATCATCAAGTACATATTCCAGAAGAATTACCAAGTGACATGTCCACCCAGATCAGGTATAGAAATCAAGTTATGCTAGGACAATCATACATATGTAAATGTTAGAATAGTCATCCATATGTAACCGTTAGAACAGTCATAAACAGCATGTTCACACAGATCAAATATGGAGACCAAGAAACTGTCAAGCCAAACATTCATATGTGAATGTTAAATTATTCAACAAGTGACATGTCCGCCCAGATCAAGTACAGAACGATTGATGTTAAACCAATCACATATACATATGTGATTGTTAGAACAGTCAACCATACCCAAAAGTGACCGTTAGAGCAGTCAATAAGTAACATGTCCGCCCAGGACAACTACCGCGTTGATAGATGGAGTACTGAAAGGACCGATAGAGTACTGAAAAGATTGATAGGCCCAGCGATCAATCAATATATCTACCAATTCCTATGTGGATAACGAATATCATGTCAATACATTCATCAACCTTTCACATGCCCCAAAAATTCATCAACCCTACATGTGACGAAAAAACCCTTTAGGTGCGGTAATGGATTCATCAATCATTCCACTCGACAGTCATATGACAGTCAATCCGATAGTCATATGACAGTCAAATGACAGTCAAATTGAGAAAATGAGACATCCCAAATGAGAAAGTGATATATCCCAAGTGACGTTGAAGTTAAAGTTGAAGTTAAAGTTAAAAACATCCCAAATGGAAGTTGAAGTTAAAAACATCCCAACCGGAACATTTCAAAGTTAAAAACATCCCAACTGGAAGCTGAAGTCAAAAACATCCCAAATGGAACATTTCAAAGTTGAAACAATCCAAATGAAAACAGTAACAGTTCAAAATCATATCACAAATGAAACAGCAACAGCAACAGTTCCAAAGTCACATACGAAATAGCAACAGTTCCAAAAATTAAAGTTGAAGTTAAGGTTAATAGCGTCCCAAATGGAAAAATAACAGTTCCAAAAATTATGCCACAAATGAAACAGTAACATCTCAAAGATTGCATCACAAATGAAACAGTCACACATAAATGAAACAGTCATATAACAAATGAAACAGTACCATCCCAAAGACTGTGTCACAAATGAAACAGTAACATGGGCTTCAATCAATTGAGCCATCCATATGCTAAAATCGTGCAGATGTCAAAATCGGTGCAGATGTCAAAATCGGTGCAGACGATAATGGATCATTGGTGTGACCACACCGAATGAAACAGTAACATGGGCTTCAATTAATTGAGCCATCTATATGCTAAAATCGGTGCAAATGTCAAAAATCGGTGCAGATGTCGGTGCAGATGATAATGGATCATTGGTATGACCACATCGAATATTTTTTCAATTCGTCTAGAATTTGGAGAAGTTGTCCAAAATAATTTATCCAATTCGTCTATAATTTGGAGAGGTTGTCTAAAATAACTAAATACTAAATATACATATGGAAATTGGAAACTTTGTAAATATCCAGAATATAGATATGGAAATGGAAATTTGTGAACATCCAGAATAAAATTATAGTGCCTACAATAAAATTGTATCCATAATATAAATTCTATACCTTGGTCCAAGTATCAATCAAATGCCGCAGAAATAATAGAATCAAATTACAACTCGCCCGTCCAAATGTATAAGCCTTTCCGTATGCTGAGGTTTTTTAGGAACGTTCTCGTATGCTGAGGTTTTTTTAGGAACGTTCTCGCTATTCCTACGCTGGGGTATTTTTCTCTCCTTGTGTCCTTTTGGAATCTTCAGATGACCCACTGGAAATTCCTCCTGTAGCTGAATTCGTGAGATGCTAAAGATGTGAGTAGATGATAAATATGTGAGCCGTTGATAAATATGTGAGCCGATGAATCGATAATATGTGAGCTGATAGTAGGCGATGAATCTGTAATATGTGAGCTGATAGTAGGCCCTGATAGTAGGCCCTGACAAATATGTGAGACGTGATAAATATATGAGCTGATGAATCGATAAATATGTGAGCCGATAGTAAGCCCCTATGAACCGATAATAGGCCCTTATGAATTCGTGAGATGATAATAGATCTTTATGAAGAATATGTCCTCATGAAGAGTATGTCAAATTCCTGGAAAGTTATAAATACTTTTAAAATTTCCAAAATTTCTAAACATCATCCAAAAACCTCAAAGAATTACCTTCAACTTAGAACATACCCGAAAATGACTTACAGGAATATAGTCTTCAAAATGGAAAGTCAAAAGCCCCCACGAGCGCTCCAACTCTAGAACTCAAGAGTCCCAATTTCTGTTTATGCGTATATTAATTAAATAAAAGATTCCGTTTTATATTAATTACAAGATCCCGTTCTATAAAAACTAACATAGGATTCCGTTCATCAAGGAGTAAAATAATTAAAGGAGTAAATTAATTAAAAGATTCCGGTTTTCAAAGAACTAGTGCAGGATTCAGGTTTTAAAAGAACTAGTGCAGGATTCAATTGTTTATGGTGAGAAGTGTGAGTGAGATTGAAATTCCTGGCAACTGCGATAATCAATTCGAGCTCATAGAGCATATGTAGAGTACGTGTAGAGTACGTGTAGAATATGTGTGAATATGTATAAATTGTGTGTGAAAAATATGTATACAATGTGTGTGTTGTAAAATGTGTGTAGAACATGCCATTATATCAACAAATAATAATAATATTGTCCGTGTAATACGTTGTTCCTCAGTGTTGCCTGTTGTATCCAGTGTGAAATCACTGTTAGTACAGAGGGCCATCTGTGGGAAATGCTGGTAATCATCATATTTGTAGGAACCGCCGTAGTACTAGGAGAGTGACGTTCCAGTTGCGGTTATGGTTATGTCATTCGTCGTTGCTTCGGCGTATGTCGCTGTAAGCATTGCTGTAGTGTTGTCGCCGTAGTATTGTCACTGTAAACCTTGTAGTGGCATTTGCCACCATGAGCGCTATTTCAAGCCCTGTGTGTTTGCATTGTAGTGTCCATTTGTAAACAATCAACTAGTTAACCATTGCCGATCAAATTATAAAAACTGTTGCATTTGATTTGCAAATCAATGTGTTCGATTCACAAACGATCTGTGTTTGATGAGCTGATTTAAGTGATTTCATGACAGGCCCGTGTGTTTGCGTTGTACTGTCCATTTGTAAACAATCAACTAATTAACCATTGCCGATCAAATTATAAAAATTATAAAAACTGTTGCATTTGATTTGCAAAATCAATGTGTTCGATTCACTAACCAATCAATATATACGATCTGTGTTTGATGAGCTTATTTAAGTGATTTGTGCCAGTGTGACTATTCACCATTCTACATTAATATCCATATCCTATTTTGTATACTGACTGTGTTCTTACTTTTATTTTCTAATCTATTCAGTATGCTGATTGTGTTCTAACCTTTTGCGAATTCATATATTGTATTCTCTTTATACAGTTGAGTGCTTTGTGCTCTCTACTGTGTGACTACTTTAAATATGATTTCTACCGCAATGAGTCTGTTCATTGCTCCTTTTTATATATATTGCTAAATGACGTTGTGTTTTTCGATAATGTCTAGCTTTTAATTACTCGATGTATCTAACGTTGTAACGTATAGTAAGCTGAGGTTCTTAATAAATGATTTTTCTGTTAGCATTCACGCCTACGGATAGCATTCACGGGTCTCATTTATAGGTTCTCATTCACGGGACCAGTCAGTATCTCATTTTCGCTCCTACGGGATTGGCCAGTATCTCACTTCCGCTCAACATGAACTTATGTAAGTGATCACTTCTGTGTGAATGGACACTTATGGCCCTGCGTATCTGAATATGAATATGAATCCCTCTTCAACAGGTTATGAATAGATAATAGAAAAATCTATGTTCTGAATAGATAATAGATAATAGAAAATAGAAAAACTCCATGTTCTCCGGGAAGTGTATCCAATTTGATTTGTATCCGAATATGTATCTGAATTACCTCCCGTAAGACGACCAGATAGATTCTTATTCAGCGGCAATATGCATATATCGATGTGTAACTGAATCTGTAACTGAATCTCCATTCAGAAGGATGCTTTGAGAAAAATGAATCCTTCATCGGGATTAAATTTGTATTCCATTCAGCAGGATGATTTGAGAAAATAAATAAATCATTCATCGGGATTAAAATTGAATTCCATTCAGTGGGATTAGAATTGTATTCCACTCAGCGGGAAGAGATAATTAGAATACACTCACGCTATATGTATCTTATTCAGCTGGATTAGAAATGAATGCTATCCAGCGAAAATTGGAATGCACTCATGTTATATGTAACTAAATCTCTATCCAGGAAGAATGTTTTTGAGAAAAATGCCTCTGAGAAAAAAACACAAATCCTTCATCGAGAAGAATCATTGGAATTGAATCATGCTTTGGAATGATTCATGCTTTGGAATGATTCATCCAATGGGATGAAATAGGAGAATGCTTGGCATCGCCTCATGCTTCTGAGTGATTCATCTAATGGGATGAGATCAGAAGAATTCATCAAGATGAAAAAACTATTTACGCGATTGGTATTCTACATAAGCCAGGTCTCCCTTTCCTAAGATGGATGACCTCCATTGAGAAGGGAACTTGTCATAGTTATGAAAACACCTCATTACAGGAACCCCTTAGAATAAACTCCTTAATAATGATGAAAACGCTTCATTACAGGAACCCATTAGAATAAACTCTTTAATAATGGAAACGCTTAAATATAGGAACCTATTAGAATAAACTCTTTAATATGGAAATCTTATTATTAAGAAAACACTTCAATATAGGAAATGATTAAGACAGAAACCTTATTATTATTATTATCATCATACTATGACAGATTCTTTAATATAAAAATTTCCATTATTCGTATAATAAATAATTAAGTTAAACAATAAGAAAGAATTTTGTTAATAGATAATTAAGTTAAAACAATAAGAAAGAATTTTGTGAAAAATCCGTTATTCGTACAATAGATAAAGATAAAACAATAAGAAAGAAATTCGTTATGACAAATTCTTAATATATTGAGGCGAATAGTTCACTGATGTGAAACTATTATATTTCTACGACGGACAATTCATTCATACGATAGATAGATAGTATCCAACAGGCAGGGAATCTGCAGTCATTAAACAGATAGCTCCTTGCAAGATGGATGCGTATCACTGGCAAGATGGATAGGTAATCACTGGGTCCAGTGAGATCGAAGTGTAATCACTGGGTCCAGTGAGATGGACATATATATAGTCACTGGGTCCAGTGGTGTTTCCAGAGTAAGTCCATCTGAAAATGGTAAAATACTTTGTAATTTTGATGTAGGAATGTGCCTATCTACTTCCATCTAATGCACATCCTTTGAGTCTAAGTTCTACGAGGATGTATATGTACCTTCTTGTTAGGTTGATTTACTTATTCGAGGTTGATCTTCTAATTAAGTTGGTCTATTCTATCAGGGTTCGTCCCGTTGAGTTGGTTGTTGATGGGCTGATTATATGCCTTCTTGTTAGGTTGATTTATTTAGTCAGGTTGATTTACCTAGTCGGGTTTGATCTAATAAGTAAAGGTTGATATATTTGGTCAGGGTTGTTGCTCTCATTAGTCGGGGTTGATTTACTTGGTCGGGGTCGGGGTTGTTCTACTTATTAATCGGGTTAATTTATCTAGTCGGGTTTGATCCACTTAGACAAGGTAGATTTATCTAGTCGGGTTTGATCCACTTAGACAAGGTAGATTTACTTGGTCGTGGTTGATATACTTGGTCGGGTTTGTTCTTCTCATTAGTTGCTTGTGTACATATGTCTATGTGCATATTTCATTTAGAGTCCACATCATTTAGTTCATTTAGAGTCCACATCATGTCCATCTATAATTCTCCAATTTGTTAATATCATTTATTGTGGGTTAACACAATGGTAGTACGTATTGTGTCCATACAATGGAAGTACGGGAATGTGCTCTATGCTTAGGTATCAATTGAATCCCTTTCAGGTATCGATTGAATCCCCTTCAGGTATCGGTTGAGTATTGCTTAGATATCAGTTGAGTCATGCTTAGATATCGGTTGGATCGCGTGTGGACCTTTTTCCGAATCGTAAGTGGATAATCGCATCTGTGCGGACATTTGCGCATCGTAAGTGGATAAATACGTCTGTGCTGATGCATATGTGGTTGTAGAGTCACTGCATGTTTGCGAATCCTGCATGGACTGCTGTGTGGTATTGCCACATACTCTGTGTATGGGTGTAGTGCTGTGTTGAATGATGTCATGGATGTTAATTATCTCAAAGATGTCCTGTACATAGACATTCTCATTAAGTATATCTGTGTCCATATCGTTGGTAAGTACCTCTATGTCCATCTCCATGGTACTTCCAATTTTTTTTATTTCTTCCGTGTTTATAATGATGTCTATGTCCTTGATTTCCGTGTTTATACTGATGTCTGTGTCCTTGATTTCCTTCGTGTTCTTAATGATCTCTTTGATATCGGCCTTGTCAACAAGGGTGTTCTTAATGATCTCTTTAATATCGGCCTTGTCAACAAGGGTGTTATTAGTAGTATTCGTGTGGGTATTCATGTCAATAGCAGCATTGTCAATATCGGCGTTATTAATAGTTTCCGTGTAGTTAATGGTTCCTGTGTAGGTATCGGTGTCATATACACTGATTGTATCGGAATTGACTGTGTCGGTATTGAATATTTCAGTACCATTAGTATCATTTATATCTCTCAAGTCAATTATCTGGTTAAAGGCTTCTATGTAGGTGGTAGCCTTAATGGCTTTTATGTAGATGTTATCCGTGTAGGTGGTATCCGTGTAGGTATCGTTGACATAGGCGTCATAGTTTTCGTTGATGTAGTCGTCTCCTTCACTGCTGTACTGGTTGAAAACGTTGAAATCGTTGAGATCGTTGAAGAAGTGCTCACCTTGTTCACATTCTTGACTATGCGGTGGTGGTGTGCGTTGAATCTGGTGATACAATTTAGAATCGGATTATTTAATGGTATTACCGTATGTTAAGATCCAGTCGGATAAATAATAATTCAAAGATCTCACATTATCTTATCAGCATGCATTTGTCGCAATTAGACTCATCAGCATTTCGTACATTGCATTTTTTATTTGTCACATTCCGTGGTAACTTGAGTATCGTGTCCACGGCTTGAATTATCTTTTCTTGCGAGAGCTTCATGCCGGCATATTCATGCTGATAAGACAAAGTGCTGAGTAAGTTGTTCACACGGTGAAGTCCACGTCTTCACTTGAGGTGAAATTTATGTTAATTAATTAGTTCTGAATAAAGTTTAGTTTTGTTTAAAAACGCAAAGCGAACGGTCGTCATTTTTGGCTCCTATCCCAAATAATCTTCAGCTAATCCACTCTCGGACAATATATTTTGGTGTACAAGTTTATGCGCTTGTGCTCCCCCATCAGAGGTCTTGGTACAAGAACCAAAGGCCTACGTCGTTAACGGTAAGGTGAAACAATTTTACCCGAGTATAAACACCGTACACCTATTATTGCGGTGGTATCTGTTCATGTACGCACCTTTGAATCTCCATGCCTTCTCGTACGATTTATCTCTGTATAAAATTTTGTATTGTTCTTTTGTGTTATGTTTATGGAGTGAATTGTGTCAGTTCACAACTCTGTTGTGATTTGTATTGTAAGTGATGGTATCCTGTATGTTGTTCCTGTCTGTGTATGTTATGTATGTCGTTCTGCAATTTTTGCATTTAAATGTGATAATCCTGTACCAGTCTTCTGGTGAATATTTGCTTGAATCTATGCTTGGTTTTAGCATGTGTGCATGGCTGTTGGCTACTGGTGTATGGTTGTCTACTTCTGGTGTATGGGAGTGTGTATGCGTGTGTGTATATGTATGGTCGTGTGTGTGAGTATGTGCATATGTGTTTGTTTTTGAAGTGCTTGTTTCTTGTATGTGTGTGTGTGCGTACCCGTAGCTGTTTCTATGCCTCCTATTTTCGTGCGCTTCTAGTTTGTGTGCCCTATATCTCTTAGTTATTTTTTTAGTTACTATTTTTTTAGTTATTTTTTGTTTCAATTTGTCGCCCTGTTTGTTGAATGGTATTGGGATGATGTGTCTAGATAGGTGTCGTATATGTCTCAAGTAGTTATTGGTATGTCTGTCGATATATGGAACTCTTACCAATTTTTCATGGTGTCTGGCGAAAGATTTCGTTGGGTGGAAGGAAATACGTTCCTCGTATGTGTCTCGATGCATATCCTCTAAGGTAAGTCTGAATTTTATATTCAAAATCTCGTTTAGTTGTGTTAGGATGTTTCCTTCTAAGATCGTCCGGCTTAGAAACGTGGTGATGCAATCTTTTATTATCGCCTCCGGATAGTTATTTTCCATCATCTCAATAATTAGGGTGTCCATGACCTCCGAAATGTACTCTTGGTCCGTGCTTTGTAGTGCTTGTTGTACTCTGTGTATAAGGGTGTTATACATATATTGTGCTGGCTAGCTGGAGTGAAAGTTGATGAGCCTATTAGAGGCAATAGGCTTTTTGTGCCATTTGGTCTTGAAACCCTCCTCCGTGTCTATTATCGTGACGTCCAGGAAGTTAACTATCTCCGTGTCACCTTCATCTAGAATAGTGGGCATTTTCAAGTTGTGGCTCAACATTTTAGCTATCATGTGTATATTAGCAGTTTTCGCATATATTAGGATATCATCTACGTATATCCTCATGAACTTTAATCCCATGCCGATTAGTCCTTTATATATTTTGTTGACTTGAAAATCTATGTAGATCTGTGCATATTTTCCCGATGTGATACCACCCATTGGAACCCCTCTGGTTTGTTTATACGTTTCTCCCGCTATTTTGAAATAGTTGGCCGCATGGATATCAAAATCTATGAGGCTCATTAGGGTAATTAAGTTATATTTGTTGGATATGTGTAGACTTACTTTGGTTTTTATTATGTGTATCAGCTCTCTAGTATCAATGTTATTATACATGTCCTGCATGTCTAATGTATGCCATGAGTGAGTATCTATCTTTGTCACATTCTTTATATCTCTAATCAGTGTGTGCTTGTCCAATATATTGAAATCAAGTTTCAAATATTTGGAGGACCTCATGTCATCTAGAGCTTCGCATATGTGTTTTCCTATGCATTCATTGATGGATCTAACTCTCGAGACTACCGGTCTCATTTTAGGTACTTCTTTATGTATTTTTATGAGTGGATGCATAGGACATATCCTTTTGTCATGTCTGATCATGGATTTAAGGAGTTTAGAGTCTGCCTCTCTCTTGTAGAATCCTCTTTCTAATACGTATTCTATCTTCTTATTCAGTGCCAATTCCATGGTTCGTAGGATTCTGTGTCTTCCCCCTGGGCTAATTAGGCAGTATGTGCCGCTATCTACACCATCTCGGATCATTTGTTGAACCAGTTTATCATATGCTTCCTTATATATGGCTAAAGTGATTTTCCCTTTGTCTGCCTCCATTATTATTTTGTCCTCTCTATCCCGTAGGATTTTATTCAGTTTAATCGTGGTTCTTAGTATATGTGTCTCTGTGGCTGTGAGTTTTGCCCTGTGCAACTTGTTTAGATATTCATTAGTAGTATTCAATAGTTCTTGGAATTTACTGATATATTCCATCGGTTGCTCCGTCTCTAAAATGTCTGCTACATTGTTCGTTATAAGTAATGTGTCTGCATGCCTGACGTCAGTGACTGGGGGAATGAAATTTGCTCCATTAGAAAGTATTGCTTGGCAATCCTCATCAAAATCAAATTCCGTGAGATTCTTAAAGCCTCCCTTTACAATCCTCATCTTGATCCTGTTATTGTTTGTTGACCTGGTATCAGGCTAAAGAATTTTATTACACATAGACAATGATTACTACACATAGATATATTCAATTATTATTTATATATATATACATATATGAACGCTTATTTCTATATAGATATATATGAATGCTTATTCCTATAATATATATATCTACACGTATACAAACCGCTTATTTCATATATGTACAAGGCACTCATTACATATGCCTCCACTACGTGCGCTGAATTTTGTATATATGTACACTGAATTTCATATACGTACAGGGCATTCACTACATAAGGCCTCCACTACATAAGGCCTCCACTACATAAGGCCTCCACAATGTGCGCCGAGGCAAGGTGTTCCTTACATAAGGTCTCCACAATGTGCGCTGAATTTTGTATATATGTACACTGAATTTCATATACGTACAGGGCATTCACTACATAAGGCCTCCACTACATAAGGCCTCCACTACATAAGGCCTCCACAATGTGCGCCGAGGCAAGATGTGCATTACATAAGGCCTCCACAATGTGCGCTGAAGCAAGAAGTTCCTTACGTAAGGTCTCCACAATGTGCGCTGAAGCAAGGTGTTCCTTACATAAGGTCTCCACAATGTGCGCTGAAGTAAGGCATTCATCACATAAGAACTTCATCGATTGCGCTGAAGTAATGTTTCTATAGGAGGGAGTGCCAGTGGCAATGATAGGCGAGGTCCAAGATTGTGAGTGCCAATGACAATGAAAACAATAGGTAAATATCATCTTCTTAGATCAAGTGAGTGCCAGTGGTAATGAAAGGTGAAGTCCAAGAATGCGAGTGCCAATGACAATGACAACGAAAGGTGAATATCATCTTCTTAGATGAAGTGATGTCCCTCCACCGTGTCATCCCTAATGACACTCCGTGACACTATCCATCGTTGATGGGTAGGCCTTTAAAAGAGTGGGGGGCCTTTAAATAAAAAGGGGGGGGGGGAGATGGAGGTTAAGACTCAACAAGAATTTAACCCCGTAAAACATGCTTACTCTCCACTAATTCTAAACCGGAACACACCATTAAGATTCAAGAAGAAGAATGCACCGTTAAGATTCAGCCTTCAAGATTCAGCCCTCAAGAGCCCACCAAGATCACAGGATTCGACCAATAAGAACTCGTCCCCAGGACCTAAGGATAGTGCATCAATAAGACCGCATGTGTGCTGCTAAGATTCTGTATGTATCCTACTATGAAGAATTGATATGTATCATCAAGACCTCATGTGTGTTATTAAGATTCTGTATGTATCATTAAGACCTCATGTGTGCTATGAAGATTCTGTATGTGTGCTATGAAGATTCTGTATGTATCGTATCATTCAGAAACCATATGTCCTGTGATACTATGACTCCGTGATACTACGACTCCGTTGGTTCACGAGTTTCCCTGTGCCTGGGTCCAAATTACTAACGCCCCCTTGAGTACTTGTTATGAATTAATGTAATGAGTTCTCATGTGTCTCGTTAGTATCGTTGTGTCTCATATCTGTGTCAAGTCCTCACATGTCTCGTTCACTTATCTCCTTCACTTGTCTTTCGATGTACTTCGATGTACTGTAATGTCCCGTAATATAATGTTCAATTGTGGGTATCTGTGACCCTTATATCCTGTTAAGAATTCTTAGTCAATGTTAAAGATCCCCATTTTCATCAAGAGCTCAATATTAAAAATCCCCATCATCCGTCAAGAGCTCAATGTTAAAGATCTCCATCATCCGTCAAGAGCTCTCGTGCCCCCCATCCCTTATCTCCTCGGGCGTGGTATGGTTGAAAAATATTTTGGTTTATTTACCCTCCCGATTCTACTCTTCACAAGTCATGTCCTGGTTCATTGTGTCACATGTGATGTTTACCATAATAACAACACATATGATCGCATGCATAGATCACGCTATGTGGAGTGTGAGCCATCTTTAAGGAGCTAACAATCATAGTTTGTACATTGGGATTTATTGATGGGAAATACATCTGATTGGAGCCTGTGTCATCTAGGATGAATATCTGGTACGACCCAACAAATGTCCAGTTTAAATGCCCTTGGGGACGGAAATGAGTGGCTCAAGACCTCTCAGTGAAAAATGATTGCTTTGGGTAAGTAAGTGATTGATTAGGATAAATTTCAATAATTGATTGATTTGGGTAAATTTTAATAACTGATTGATTTGGGTAAATTTCAATAAATAATTGACTTGGATAATTTTTAATAAATAATTAATTTGGATAAATTCTAATGATTAATTAATTGGATAAATTTTAATAAACAACCGATTCGGATAAATTTTAATGAAAAATTGATTTGGATAAATTACCGATTGAATGAGTGATTGATTTGGATACAATTTGGGTGAAATTTGTATCCGTGCAAATTTAAACGATTGAACGAGAAATCCGTCTGAATGAGAATATACGTCAGTATGGTACCTGTCAGTAAGATTATATAGTAGTGTTATACCAGTAATTTTGTACAAATCGCAATTCGATTAGGCGGAGATCTTGTGACCGACCCGGACACGGGACGTAAAAAACTTTTCTCTCTAAGATGCAAAAAACCCTTAAATCTCTATGTGTAAAAGTCTATAGGCGTAAAAAACTATATGCGTAAAAAAAAATTTCAAAGTCGCAAAAAGTCCCTTAAATCTCTGTGTAAAAGTCTATAGGCGTAAATCCTCATCTCAAAGTCGCAAAAGTCGCAAAAGTCTACAGGTGTAAAAGTCTGATCTCAAAGATGCAAAAATCTTATCCCCAAGAATGTAAAAATCTCATCTCAAAGGTGCAAAATCCCATCCCAAAGGTGCAAAAACTTTATCTCGAAGGTGCAAAAATCTCATCTCTAAGGCACAAAAATCGTCAAAAGTGGCCCCAAAATGAATTTCTCTCAAAGGTGCAAAAAGTGGCCGCAAAAATGAATATCTTTTAGGCATGAACATCTCCAAACTGAACGTTTCTCAGGCCTGAACATCTCCAAACGCTCTCAAAACGCTCTCAGAAATGACTGCCTCTCAGGCGTGAACATCTCCAACGCTACACCCAAAATGAATGTTTTCTTTTTTATTTTTTTAATTTTCATTATTCATTAGGCCTGAACATCTACTATAAATCGTACGTTCTGAGTTCCAATAATCCCATATATTGTATGTTCTGAGTTCCCAAATTTATGTTCTGAGTTCCAAAAGTCCACAAGTCCACAAATTGCAAGGTCTGAGCGAAAGGTCTAAGTATAAGGACGCAAGATTTGAGTATGAGGTCGCAAGATTTGAGTGCAAGGTCAGGTCCGGTCTGAGAATATAAAGCGGATGTGAATAGTCATGTCTGAGAATATGAAGCAGATGTGAGTATAAAGTAGATGTGAACGGTCGGGTCAAAGAATATAAAGTAGATGTGAATGGTCGGGTCAAAGAATATAAACCAGTTGTGAATGGTCGGGTCAGAAAATATAAACCAGTGTGAAAGGTGTACGTGTAGTGCTGATTAAATGTTTGAGTCCTATGGTAAGATGAAGTGGGGCCGTCTAGCCCAAACTAAGTGTGTATGTGTGGTAACCATGGCCGTACAGGCATCTATTTGGCCATGCTCAACGCGTTTCACCCGAGCCATCGGCATCATCAGGAGTTTTATTACATTTGCTCCTGTTGAGGCATGTAAGCATTTTTATCATCTGTTGTATTGTATTGTGGGTTCCGTGTACATAGTTGATGTGTTAAAGTACTGTGTTAAAAACACAATACCTATTAATTCAATCACCAAGTGAGTAAGAGTCGCGATAATCACTAAGCATTAAGTATTAAGTATTAGAATAACCAATAATCATTAAATAAGTATTGAGATAATCATAAAGTGAGTATTGAGATAATCAATAAGCATTAAATAAGTATTGAGATAATCATAAAGTGAGTATTGAGATAATCATAAGGTAAGTATTCAAACAAGCAATAAGTAAGTATTAAAACACTAATTATTAATCCAATCATTAAGTGAGTAAGTGCCGAGATAATCATTAAGTGAGTTCCGAGATAATCACTAGCAAGTATTAACAATTAAGTGAGTATTAAACATTAAGTGAGTATTAAATCAATCATTAAGTAAGTATTAAATCAATGATCAAGTAAATATTCTAGAAGAACTACCAAGTGACTATTAAACATTAAGTGAGTATTAAATCAATCATTAAGTAAGTACTAATTCAATCATCAAGTACATATTCCAGAAGAATTACCAAGTGACATGTCCACCCAGATCAGGTATAGAAATCAAGTTATGCTAGGACAATCATACATATGTAAATGTTAGAATAGTCATCCATATGTAACCGTTAGAACAGTCATAAACAGCATGTTCACACAGATCAAATATGGAGACCAAGAAACTGTCAAGCCGAATGTAAATTATTCAACAAGTGACATGTCCGCCCAGATCAAGTACAGAACGATTGATGTTAAACCAATCACATATATGTGATTGTTAGAACAGTCAACCATACACAAAGTGACCGTTAGAGCAGTCAATAAGTAACATGTCCGCCCAGGACAACTACCGCATTGATAGATGGAGTACTGAAAGGACCGATAGAGTACTGAAAAGACCGATAGAGTACTGAAAAGATTAATAGGCCCAGCGATCAATCAATATATCTACCAATTCCTATGTGGATAACGAATATCATGTCAATACATTCATCAACCCTTCACATGCCCCAAAAATTCATCAACCCTACATGTGACGAAAAAACCCTTTAGGTGAAGTAATGGATTCATCAATCATTCCACTCGACAGTCATATGACAGTCAATCCGATAGTCATATGACAGTCAAATGACAGTCAAATTGAGAAAATGAGACATCCCAAATGAGAAAGTGAGATATCCCAAGTGACGCTGAAGTTAAAGTTGAAGTTAAAGTTAAAAACATCCCAAATGGAAGTTGAAGTCAAAAACATCCCAACCGGAACATTTCAAAGTTAAAAATATCCCAAATGGAAGCTGAAGTCAAAAACATCCCAATTGGAACATTTCAAAGTTGAAACAATCCAAATGAAAACAGTAACAGTTCAAAATCATATCACAAATGAAACAGCAACAGCAACAGTTCCAAAGTCACATACGAAATAGCAACAGTTCCAAAAATTAAAGTTGAAGTTAAGGTTAATAGCGTCCCAAATGGAAAAATAACAGTTCCAAAAATTATGCCACAAATGAAACAGTAACATCTCAAAGATTGCATCACAAATGAAACAGTCACACATAAATGAAACAGTAACATAACAAATGAAACAGTACCATCCCAAAGACTGTGTCACAAATGAAACAGTAACATGGGCTTCAATCAATTGAGCCATCCATATGCTAAAATCGGTGCAGATGTCAAAATCGGTGCAGATGTCAAAATCGGTGCAGACGATAATGGATCATTGGTGTGACCACACCGAATGAAACAGTAACATGGGCTTCAATTAAGTGAGCCATCCATATGCTAAAATCGATGCAGATGTCAAAAATCGGTGCAGATGTCGGTGCAGATGTCGGTGCAGATGTCGGTGCAGATGATAATGGATCATTGGTGTGACCACATCGAATATTTTTTCAATTCGTCTAGAATTTGGAGAAGTTGTCCAAAATAATTTATCCAATTCGTCTAGAATTTGGAGAGGTTGTCTAAAATAACTAAATACTAAATATACATATGGAAATTGGAAACTTTGTAAATATCCAGAATATAGATATGGAAATGGAAATTTGTGAACATCCAGAATAAAATTATAGTGCCTACAATAAAATTGTATCCATAATATAAATTCTATATCTTGGTCCAAGTATCAATCAAATGCCGCAGAAATAATAGAATCAAATTACAACTCGCCCGTCCAAATGTATAAGCCTTTCCGTATGCTGAGGTTTTTTAGGAACGTTCTCGTATGCTGAGGTTTTTTTTAGGAACGTTCTCGCTATTCCTACGCTGGGGTATTTTTCTCTCCTTGTGTCCTTTTGGAATCTTCAGATGACCCACTGGAAATTCCTCCTGTAGGTGAATTCGTGAGATGCTAAAGATGTGAGTAGATGATAAATATGTGAGCCGTTGATAAATATGTGATGCGATGAATCGATAATATGTGAGCTGATAGTAGGCGATGAATCTGTAATATGTGAGCTGATAGTAGGCCCTGATAGTAGGCCCTGACAAATATGTGAGACGTGATAAATATATGAGCTAATGAATCGATAAATATGTGAGCCGATAGTAAGCCCCTATGAACCGATAATAGGCCCTTATGAATTCGTGAGATGATAATAGATCTTTATGAAGAATATGTCCTCATGAAGAGTATGTCAAATTCCTGGAAAGTTATAAATACCTTTAAAATTTCCAAAATTTCTAAACATCATCCAAAAACCTCAAAAAATTACCCTCAACTTAGAACATACCCGAAAATGACTTACAGGAATAGAGTCTTCAAAATGGAAAGTCAAAAGCCCCAATGAGCGCTCCAACTCTAGAACTCAAGAGTCCCAATTTCGGTTTATGCGTATATTAATTAAATAAAAGATTCCGTTTTATATTAATTAAAAGATCCCGTTCTATAAAAACTAACATAGGATTCCGTTTATCAAGGAGTAAAATAATTAAAGGAGTAAATTAATTAAAAGATTCCGGTTTTCAAAGAACTTGTGCAGGATTCAGGTTTTAAAAGAACTAGTGCAGGATTCAATTGTTTATGGTGAGAAGTGTGAGTGAGATTGAAATTCCTGGCAACTGCGATAATCAATTCGAGCTCATAGAGCATATGTAGAGTACGTGTAGAGTACGTGTAGAATATGTGTGAATATGTATAAATTGTGCGTGAAAAATATGTATACAATGTGTGTGTTGTAGAATGTGTGTAGAACATGCCATTATATCAACAAATAATAATAATATTGTCCGTGCAATACGTTATACCTCAGTGTTGCCTGTTGTATCCAGTGTGAAATCACTGTTAGTACAGAGGGCCATCTGTGGGAAATGCTGGTAATCATCATATTTGTAGGAACCGCAGTCGTACTAGGAGAGTGTCGTTCCAATTGCGGCTATGGTTATGTCATTCGTCGTTGCTTCGGCGTATGTCGCTGTAAGCATTGCTGTAGTGCTGTCGCCGTAGTATTGTCACTGTAAACCTTGTAGTGGCATTTGCCACCATGAGCGCTATTTCAAGACAGGGCCGTGTGTTTACATTGTACTGTCCATTTGTAAACAATCAACTAGTTAACCATTGCCGATCAAATTATAAAAACTGTTGCATTTGATTTGCAAAATCAATGTGTTCGATTAACAAACGATCTGTGTTTTATGAGCTGATTTAAGTGATTTCAAGACAGGCCCGTGTGTTTGCGTTGAACTGTCCATTTGTAAATAATCAACTAATTAACCATTGCCGATCAAATTATAAAAATTATAAAAACTGTTGCATTTGATTTGCAAAATCAATGTGTTCGATTCGGTTGTGAATCATCGTGAGTTTCAACTATTGAGAAGGCAGGCCGACTACATGATCAGATCTAAATTAAGAAATTATACGATGAAGGGTATCAGGGAGGGGAATGTCATTAATTGGAGGAAGGTAAATGACATAGGCCTGGGCTCCAAAGCGAGGGCTCAACCTGATTTCGATCCGGACGAATATGCTGAGCATCTCTGTCCCAGCTCTATATTGCTGCCAGATGAACAAAGAGACAGCACTGCGGATGTGCAGCATGTTCCCTCCTCTCCTCTTCCTGTGGCCATTCCATGCTCCCATGTCACGGTTCCTAGTGCCACCCAGGCGTCCACCAACACTGAAGTTTTTAGCTTCTGTAATGTATCGGAAGTTGACATAGTGAATGCATTTCGGAAAATAAAGTCAAATGCAACTGGATATAATGATGTTCCTCTCAAATTTTACAAAATCATTTTACCAAAGATTCTGCCGATTATCACACACCTGATGAATAGATTGCTGTCTTCATCACAGTTTCCAGACCACTGGAAAGTGGGTCTGATCACTCCTATCCCCAAAAATATTTCCCCAGCTAACATCTCCGAATGGAGGCCGATTACAATTTTACCAACAATATCGAAAGTCATTGAGACACTGATAGCGGATCAAATCTCTACACATGTGGACACTAACAATCTAATGTCAGACCGACAATCTGGATTTAGGCGACATCATTCAACCAACACCGCTCTGCTGGAGGTTGCCACAGACATCCGTGATCTCTGCGACAAAGGTAACTGCGTCATTCATGTGCTGCTAGACTACAGCAAGGCTTTCGATTCAGTTCCACACACTCTACTGATGGACAAGCTACGCACTTGTTTTGCGTTCTCTACATCAGCGTGTGCATTGATCAAATGCTATCTAATGCAAAGGCAATTCATGGTAAAGTGCAATGACTCTTACTCTGCGATGCGATCGGTATCAGATGGAGTGCCACAGGGAGCGGTGCTGGCCCCAATCTTGTTTTCGCTCTTCATAGACGATGTCTGTACAGTTCTGAACGGAGTGCGTTTCCACATATATGCAGATGATCTCCAGATATACTCTGGTGCACCTGGAGACAATATTAACGAGGCTGCGGGAACTATTAACTCAACTCTGGCCGGGATTGCGGAGTGGTCTGCTAACAACAGTCTGTCCCTCAATCCCTCCAAGACTCAGGCCATCGTATATTCAATTCGTCTCAGAAACATCACTAACTTACCGTTTGATCTTCCAAATATTCATCTTCTAGGCCATACCATTACACTCTCAACCAAGCCGATCTTAAATCTCGGCCTTCTCATGGACTCAGGCCTCACCTGGGAGCCTCAGATAAACAAAATTTGTTCTAGGGTATACTATAGTTTGCGTTCGCTGTATGCTGCTTCCCAGCGTATTGATCTGCTCACCCGCACAAGGCTCTTCTCGGCTCTGATTCTACCGCTTTTTTTCTACGCTGATATGTCTTTGGTTTCAAACGAGGTTCACATGTTCCCCTACAGTTTCTTGAGATGCTTCTCCCTTGTCCACTTGCTAACATGTACGAATTTAACACCCTAAAGTTGATATTCAAGGCCAGACACGGTCTACTACCAAACTACATTACTAGACGTTTCACTTGGAGCACCCGCAACAATCACAGAATTGTCCTTCCCAGGGTACGCACGCAGTTTGGTGGGAAAACTGTGTTCCTGAGTGGAGCCGTATATTGGAACCGAATGTCTGATGAGGCTAGACGCAGTGCCTCACTAAATTCATTTAAATCAGAAGCTCTGGACTTCCTGACAGCAGCTATCTAATGGCCTTCTACCTTCTATCCTATCAATAATCGCTGTGTCTCCAGTTTTCCTTAATTTATACTTCAGTTTCCTCACATCCTCCGGTCCCAGGCTGGGATTGTTTACCAGATATCCATCATTCAGAAGCTTCAGCTATCTGTGTTACACCATTACCTTGCCTTATTTTATTTTTTATGCTATGCAGGTCTAATTGGCGGATGTACTTTGCACTGGACTATGCTGTACACTAAACTACTACTTCTATATTGTTATATTTTTATATTCTATATTTTGTACTGTACTATATATTAAGTCCAATGTTATTCGCGTTGTTTTATTGTTTGTTTTGCTAATATGTAAATCTACTATGTAACTTTCTAAGATGTACCCAGCGCTGTGCGTGCCTTTGGCAGGGGTACTCAAATAAATAAATGTTTATGTTTATGTTTATGTTTATGAATCAATTTATACGATCTGTGTTTGATGAGCTGATTTAAGTGATTTGTGCCAGTGTGACTATTCACCATTCTACATTAATATCCATATCCCATTTGGTATACTGACTGTGTTCTTACTTTTATTTTCTAATCTATTCAGTATGCTGATTGTGTTCTAACCTTTTGCGAATTCATATATTGTATTCTATTTATACAGTTGAGTGCTTTGTGCTCTCTACTGTGTGACTACTTTAAATATGATTTCTACCACAATGAGTCTGTTCATTGCTCCTTTTTATATATATTGCTAAATGACGTTGTGTTTTTCGATAATGTCAACTAGCTTTTAATTACTCGATGTATCTAACGTTGTAACGTATAGTAAGCTGAGGTTCTTAATAAATGATTTTTTGTGTTCTATTCCATTCCATTCTAATCTACATATAATAAATGATTTTCAGATCTCTGAAAATGCCCCTCCTTAGGTCATGTGAATATGTCCATCCATAGGTCTTGTGAATATGTTCAGATCTCTGAAAAATCTCCAAGTTAGGATCTCTGAAAAATCTCCAAGTTAGGAGTTCAAACCCAACACTGAAACAATGTCGCCGTGATTGTCATTTACCACTATGATCATAAGTCGTATTGCCATTGCGGATGGCACTTACAGGGCTTCATTTATAGGGTTTCACTTTTAGGTTCATATTTAGGGTTTTACTTTTAGGTTTAAACTTACGGATAGCATTCACGCCTAGGGATAGCATTCACGCCTACGGATAGCATTCACGGGTCTCATTTATAGGTTCTCATTCACGGGACCAGTCAGTATCTCATTTTCGCTCCTACGGGATTGGCCAGTATCTCACTTCCGCTCAACATGAACTTATGTGAGTGATCACTTCTGTGTGAATGGACACTTATGGCCCTGTGTATCTGAATATGAATATGAATCCCTCTTCAACAGGTTATGAATATATAATAGAAAAATCTATGTTCTGAATAGATAATAGATAATAGAAAATAGAAAAACTCCATGTTCTCCATGTATCCAATTTGATTTGTATCCGAATATGTATCTGAATCACCTCCCGCAAGTCGACCAGATAGTTTCTTATTCAGCGGCAATTGGCATATATCGATGCGTAACTGAATCTGTAACTGAATCTCCATTCAGAAGGATGCTTGGAGAAAAATGAATCCTTCATCGGGATTAAATTTGTATTCCATTCAGCAGGATGATTTGAGAAAATAAATAAATCATTCATCGGGATTAAAATTGAATTCCATTCAGTGGGATTAGAATTGTATTCCATTCAGCAGGATGATTTGAGAAAATAAATAAATCATTCATCGGGATTAAAATTGAATTCCATTCAGTGGGATTAGAGTTGTACTCCACTCAGCGGGAAGAGATAATTAGAATACACTCACGCTATATGTATCTTATTCAGCTGGATTAGAATTGAATTCTATCCAGCGAAAATTGGAATGCACTCATGTAATATGTAACTAAATCTCTATCCAGGAAGAATGTTTTTGAGAAAAATGCCTCTGAGAGAAAAACACAAATCCTTCATCGAGAAGAATCATTGGAATTGAATCATGCTTTGGAATGATTAATGCTTTGGAATGATTCATGCTTTGGAATGATTCATCCAATGGGATGAAATAGGAGAATCCTTGGAATCGCCTCATGCTTCTGAGTGATTCATCTAATGGGATGAGATCAGAAGAATTCATCAAGATGAAAAAACTATTCTTTACGCGATAGATATTCTACATAAGCCAGGTCTCCCTTTCCTAAGATGGATGAGCTCCATTGAGAAGGGAACTTGTCATAGTTATGAAAACACCTCATTACAGGAACCCCTTAGAATAAACTCCTTAATAATGATGAAAACGCTTCATTACAGGAACCCATTAGAATAAACTCTTTAATAATGGAAACGCTTAAATATAGGAACCTATTAAAATAAACTCTTTAATATGGAAATCTTATTTTTAAGAAAACACTTCAATATAGGAAATTATTAAGACAGAAACCTTATTATTATTATTATCATCATACTATGACAGATTCTTTAATATAAAAATTTCCATTATTCGTATAATAAATAATTAAGTTAAACAATAAGAAAGATTTTTGTTAATAGATAATTAAGTTAAAACAATAAGAAAGAATTTTGTGAAAAATCCGTTATTCGTACAATAGATAAAGATAAAACAATAAGAAAGAAATTCGTTATGACAAATTCTTAATATATTGAGGCGAATAGTTCACTGATGTGAAACTATTATATTTCTACGACGGACAATTCATTCATACGATAGATAGATAGTATCCAACAGGCAGGGAATCTGCAGTCATTAAACAGATAGCTCCTTGCAAGATGGATGTGTATCACTGGCAAGATGGATATGTAATCACTGGGTCCAGTGAGATGGACGTGTAATCACTGGGTCCAGTGAGATGGACATATATATAGTCACTGAGTCCAGTGGTGTTTCCAGAGTAAGCCCATCTGAAAATGGTAAAATATTTTGTAATTTTTATGTAGGAATGTGCCTATCTAATTCCATCTAATGCACATCCTTTGAGTCTAAGTTCTACGAGTATGTATATGTACCTTCTTGTTAGGTTGATTTACTTATTCGAGGTTGATCTTCTAATTAAGTTGGTCTATTCTATCAGGGTTCGTCCCGTTGAGTTGGTTGTTGATGGGCTGATTATATGCATTCTTGTTAGGTTGATTTATATAGTCAGGTTGATTTACCTAGCCGGGTTTGATCTAATAATTAAAGGTTGATTTATTTGGTCAGGGTTGTTCCTCTCATTAGTCGGGGTTGATTTACTTGGTCGGGGTCGGGGTTGTTCTACTTATTAATCGGGTTAATTTATCTAGTCGGGTTTGATCCACTTAGACAAGGTAGTTTTATCTAGTCGGGTTTGATCCACTTAGAGAAGGTAGATTTACTTGGTTGTGGTTGATATACTTGGTCGGGTTTGTTCTTCTCATTAGTTGCTTGTGTACATATGTCTATGTGCATATTTTATTTAGAGTCCACATCATTTAGTTCATTTAGCGTCCACATCATGTGCATCTATAATTCTCCAATTTGTTAATATCATTTATTGTGGGTTAACACAATGGTAGTACGTATTGTGTCCATCCAATGGAAGTACGGGAATGTGCTCTATGCTTAGGTATCAATTGAATCCCTTTCAGGTATCGATTGAATCCCCTTCAGGTATCGGTTGAGTTTTGCTTAGATATCGGTTGAGTCATGCTTAGATATCGGTTGGATCGCGTGTGGACCTTTTTCCGAATCTTAAGTGGATAATCGCGTCTGTGCGGACATTTGCGCATCGTAAGTGGATAAATACGTCTGTGCTGATGCATATGTGGTTGTAGAGTCACTGCATGTTTGCGAATCCTGCATGGACTGCTGTGTGGTATTGCCACATACTCTGTGTATGGGTGTAGTGCTGTGTTGAATGATGTCATGGATGTTAATTATCTCAAAGATGTCCTGTACATAAACATTCTCAGTAAGTATATCTGTGTCCATATCCTTGGTAAGTACCTCTATGTCCATCTCCATGGTACTTCCAATTTTGTTTATTTCTTCCGTGTTTATAATGATGTTTGTGTCTTTGATATCGGCCTTGTCAACAAGGGTGTTCTTAATGATTTCTTTAATATCGGCCTTGTCAACAAGGGTGTTATTAGTAGTATTCGTGTGGGTATTCATGTCAGTAGCAGCATTGTCAATATCGGCGTTATTAATAGTTTCCGTGTAGTTAATGGTTCCTATGTAGGTGTCGGTGTCATATACACTGATTGTATCGGAATTGACTGTGTCGGTATTGAATGTTTCAGTACCATTAGTATCATTAATGGCTTCTATGTAGGTGGTAGCCTTAATGGCTTTTATGTAGGTAGTATCCGTGTAGGTGGTATCCGTGTTGGTATCGTTGACATAGGCGTCATAGTTTTCGTTGATGTAGTCGTCTCCTTCACTGCTGTACTGGTTGAAAACGTTGAAATCGTTGATATCGTTGAAGAAGTGCTCACCTTGTTCACATTCTTGACCAGTGGTGTGCGTTGAATCTGGTGATACAATTTAGAATCGGATTATTTAATGGTATTACCGTACACCTATTATTGCGGTGGTATGTGTTCATGTACGCACCTATGAATCTCCATGCCTTCTCGTACGATTTATGTCTGTATAAAATTTTATATTGTTCTTTTGTGTTATGTTTGTGGAGTGAATTGTGTGAGTTCACAACTCTGTGGTGATTTGTATTGTATGGGATGGTATCCTGTATGTTGTTCCTGTATGTGTATGTTATGTATGTCGTTCTGCAATTTTTGCATTTAAATGTGATAATGCTGTACCAGTCTTCTGGTGAAAATTTGCTTGAATCTATACTTGGTTTTAGCATGTGTGCATGTCTGTTCGCTACTGGTGTATGGTTGTCTACTTCTGGTATATGGGAGTGTGTATGCGTGTATGTATATGTATGGTCGTGTGTGTGAGTATGTGCATATGTGTTTGTTTTTGAAGTGCTTGTTTCTTGTATGTGTGTGTGTGCGTACCCGTAGCTGTTTCTATGCCTCCTATTTTCGTGCGCTTCTAGTTTTGTGCCCTATATCTGTTAGTTATTTTTTTAGTTATTTTTTGTTTCAATTTGTCGCCCTGTTTGTTGAATGGTATTGGGATGATGTGTCTAGATAGGTGTCGTATTTGTCTCAAGTAGTTATTGGTATGTCTGTCGATATATGGAACTCTTACCAATTTTTCATGGTGTCTGGCGAAAGATTTCGTTGGGTGGAAGGAAATACGTTCCTCGTATGTGTCTCGTTGCATATCCTCTAAGGTAAGTCTGAATTTTATATTCAAAATCTCGTTTAGTTGTGTTAGGATGTTTCCTTCTAAGATCGTCCGGCTTAGAATTGTGGTGATGCAATCTTTTATTATCGCCTCCGGATAGTTATTTTCCATCATCTCAATAATTAGAGTGTCCATGACCTCCGAAATGTACTCTTGGTCCGTGCTTTGTAGTGCTTGTTGTACTCTGTGTATAAGGGTGTTATACTTATATTGTGCTGGCTGGCTGGAGTGAAAGTTGATGAGTCTATTAGAGGCAATAGGCTTTTTGTGCCATTTGGTCTTGAAACCCTCCTCCGTGTCTATTATCATGACGTCCAGGTAGTTAACTATCTCAGTGTCACCTTCATCTAGAATAGTGGGCATTTTCAAGTTGTGGCTCAACATTTTAGCTATCTTGTGTATATTAGCAGTTTTCGCATATATTAGGATATCATCTACGTATATCCTCATGAACTTTAATCCCATGCCGATAACTCCTTTATATATTTTGTTGGCTTGAAAATCTATGTAGATCTGTGCATATTTTCCCGATGTGATGCCACCCATAGGAACCCTTCTGGTTTGTTTATCCGTTTCTCCGCATGGATCCGTTGGCCGCATGGATATCAAAATCTATGAGGCTCATTAGGGTAACTAAGTTATATTTGTTCGATATGTGTAGACTTACTTTAGTTTTTATTATGTGTATCAGCTCTCTAGTATCAATGTTATTATATATGTCCTGCATGTCTAATGTATGCCATGAGTGAGTATCTATCTTTGTCACATTCTTTATGTCTCTAATCAGTGTGTGCTTGTCCAATATATTGAAATCAAGTTTCAAATATTTGGAGGACCTCATGTCATCTAGAGCTTCGCATATGTGTTTTCCCATGCATTCATTGATGGATCTAACTCTCGAGACTACCGGTCTCATTTTAGGTACTTCTTTATGTATTTTTATGAGTGGATGCATAGGACATATCCTTTTGTCATGTCTGATCATGGATTTAAGGAGTTTAGAGTCTGCCTCTCTCTTGTAGAATCCTCTTTCTAATACGTATTCTATCTTCTTATTCAGTGCCAATTCCATGGTTCGTAGGATTCTGTGTCTTCCCCCTGGGCTAATTAGGCAGTATGTGCCGCTATCTACACCATCTCGGATCATTTGTTGAACCAGTTTATCATATGCTTCCTTATATATGGCTAAAGTGATTTTCCCTTTGTCTGCCTCCATTATTATTATGTCCTCTCTATCCCGTAGGATTTTATTCAGTTTAGTCGTGGTTCTTAGTATATGTGTCTCTGTGGCTGTGAGTTTTGCCCTGTGCAACTTGTTTAGATATTCATTAGTAGTATTCAATAGTTCTTGGAATTTACTGATATATTCCATCGGTTGCTCCGTCTCTAAAATGTCTGCTACATTGTTCGATATAAGTAATGTGTCTGCATGCCTGACGTCAGTGACTGGGGGAATGAAATTTGCTCCATACGAAAGTATTGCTTGGCAATCCTCATCAAAATCAAATTCCGTGAGATTCTTAAAGCCTCCCTTTACAATCCTCATCTTGATCCTGTTATTGTTTGTTGACCTGGTATCAGGCTAAAGAATTTTATTACACATAGACAATGATTACTACACATTGACATATACAATGATTATTTATATAGATATATATGAACGCTTATTTCTATATAGATATATATGCATGCTTATTCCTATAATATATATATCTACATGTATACAAACCGCTTATTTCATATATGTACAAGGCACTCATTACATATGCCTCCACTATGTGTGAGTTTTATTGGTTGCGCTTAAAAACGATGTGTGAGTGAGTCCCAATGCACTTAAAAACGATGTGTGAGAGAGTTTTAATGGTTTCGCTTAAGGCGATATGTGAGTATGAAATGTGAGTAATAGGGGGTTGTGTATGAGTGTGTGGGTGTATGAGTGTGTGGGTATTGAGTGGTTGTATTTGAGTATGTGTGAATATGTGGTCGCGTTTAAAAATGATGTGTGAGTATTAAAAATGATGTGTGAGTATTATTGTGTGAATATGTATTTGAGGATGTGTGAATTGTGGTCGCGCTTAAAAATGATGGTGTAATGTGTGCGTATTAGGTGGTATTAGGAGGTATTAGGAGGTTGTGTTTGAGACGTGAGTATTAGGTGGTTGTGTTTGAGTTTGAGGTGGTTGTGTTGGAGGCGATTTGTGTGAGGCGATTTATATGAGTTATGTGTTTAGTTTAGTTATGTTTAATAGTTGCATGTGATTTGTTTGAGTTTGAGGCGATGTGTGTGAGTTATGTGTTTGGTTTAGTTATGTTTGAATAGTTGCATGTGAATTGATTGAATGATTGCGTGTGATTAGCTTGAATAATTGCGTGATAGATATGTGGAGGAATGTGTGTGATGTGGAGGAATATGTGTGCTGGATGTGTAGACAAAAGATGTCATGGCGAAGCCTACTAGTTGAGTCATGTTGGATCTGGGAAACACTCGGATCTGTCGCAGGGATGTCATCGTAGGGCTGAGAGTGGTGGTGATGCCGACTATAGGTCTGAGAATGGTAAAGAATGGTAAAGCCGACTAAGGAGATCAGGAAAACCATCAAGCGATGTTGATGTTGATGTGGTCTGAGAATGATGATGATTATAGGAGAATGATGATTGGAGAATGATGATGAATGTAGGAGGTCTGGAAAACATCAAAGTATTGATGTTGATTGTAGTTGCGGGAAACGGGAAATATTCCGGATAAGATATATGTGTTCATATGTATGTGTTACTGATACATGTGTGTGTCCATAAGTGGTCGCGCTTAAAAATGATGATGTGATGTGTGAGTATTAGGAGGTATTAGGAGGTTGTGTTTGAGACGTGAGTATTAGGTGGTTGTGTTTGAGTTTGAGGTGGTTGTGTTTGAGGCGATTTGTGTGAGGCGATTTATATGAGTTATGTGTTTAGTTTAGTTATGTTTAATAGTTGCATGTGATTTGTTTGAGTTTGAGGCGATGTGTGTGAGTTATGTGTTTGGTTTAGTTATGTTTGAATAGTTGCATGTGAATTGTTTGAATGATTGCGTGTGATTAGCTTGAATAATTGCGTGATAGATATGTGGAGGAATGTGTGTGATGTGGAGGAATATGTGTGCTGGATGTGTAGACAAAAGATGTCATGGCGAAGCCTCCTAGTTGAGTCATGTTGGATCTGGGAAACACTCGGATCTGTCGCAGGGATGTCATCGTAGGTCTGAGAGTGGTGGTGATACCGACTATAGGTCTGAGAATGGTAAAAAATGGTAAAGCCGACTAAAGAGATCAGGAAAACTTTCAAGCGATGTTGATGTTAATGTGGTCTGACAATGATGATGATTATAGGAGGATGATGATAGGAGAAGGATGATGAATATAGGAGGTCTGGAAAACATCAAGGTATTGATGTTGATTGTAGTTGCGGGAAACGGGAAATATCCCGGATAAGATATATGTGTTCATATGTATGTGTTACTGATACATGTGTGTGTCCATATGTGAGTCCCTATAGAAGAGAAATTACCCATAGGTTAAAACTTATGTGTGTGTCTGAGTTACTACGCCGTTTAGGCACCTTATCGGCTATGCTCGACGCGTTTCACCCGAGCCATCGGGATCATCAGGAGCGTTTTTTTGATTATGTCCTTAATGGTGTGTTCATCAATGTAATGTGTTGTGTTGTAAGGATAATGAATCTATTGGATTCCCTTATATTTTTACTTTAGTAATATGAATTTCTCAGATTTTATAAATAAGAATTTCTCAGATTTTATAAACAAAGAATTTATAATCTTTTAAGTAAAAACGATTAATCTCTTAAGTAAAACGATGAATTTATAATCATTCATTCATACAATCAGGATATCAAAGATTTTATAATCTTTTAAGTAAAAACTATTAATCTCTTAAGTAAAACGATGAATCTCGTGGGAATACATATAATCAGGATATCAAAGTTCCTAATGATTCTCTTAAGTAAAACGATGAATATCTCAGGTAAAACGATGAATGTCTTATGTAAAGCATTTATAATCTTTTAAGTAACGTTGAATTTGTGATCTTTTAAGTAACGTTGAATTTGTGATCTTTTAAGTAAAACGATGAATCTCTTAGGTAAACGATGAATCTCTTAGGTAAACGATGAATCTCTTGGATATTTCAGGTAAAACGATGAATCTCTTGGACATCTTAGGTAAAAAGATGAATCTCTTAGGTAAACGATGAATCTCTTGGACATTCTCACAATCAGGAAACCAGAGCTCCTAAGTGATTCTAATGGATACTCTTAGAAGAATTATTTTAGAAGAGAACAACTAAATTTTACGTTAGAAAGGTCTATTTACAATAAGTTTATTTTAGAAGACTTTATTGTAGAAGAAAACAACTATATTTTATGTTAGAAAGGGCTACTTAGAAGAGTTTATTTTAGAAGGAAACATCTATGTATTATGTTGGAAAAATATTTTGGGAAAATCTATTAGTTGGAAAAATATTTTGAAAAAATCTATGTGTTGTGTTAGACAATTCAATTGGAAGAATTTATTTTAAAAAGAATTTATATTATAAAAAGAGTTTATATTATAAAAAGAGTTTATATTATAAAAAGAGTTTATATAGAAAGAAAGATCTATGTGTTTATATAATAGAGAGAAAGATTTATCTGTTTATATTATAGAAAGAAAGATCTATGTGTTATGTTGGAAAAGTATTTTGAAACAATCTATGTGTTATATTAGACAAGTCCAATTAAAAAGATAATTTGGAAACAACTACATTATGTGTTAGAAGATATTTTGGAAACAACTACATTATGTGTTAGAAGAGTTTATTTTAAAAATATTTGGGAAAATATGTGTGTTATTTTAGACAAGTCCAATTAAAGGAGTTTATATTAGAAAGATATTTTATATTAGAAAGATATTTTGTATTAGAAGGATATTTTGGAAACATCCACATTTTATTTTAGAAGGGTCTATTTAGAACAGTTTATTTTGGAAGGAAATCTGTGTTTAGAAGAGTTTATTTTCGAAGGAAATTTGAGAAAAATATGTGTAATTTTCGACAACTCCAGTTAAGAGAGTTTATATTAGAAAGACATATTGGAAAAATATATGTGTTATTTTCGAAAATGTGTGTGTTATTTTAGACAAGTCCAATTTAAAGAGGTTATATTAGAAAGATATTTTATATTAGAAAGACGTTTAGGAAACATCTACATTTTGTGTTAGAAAGACATTTTGGAAACATCTACATTTTGTGTTAAAAGGGTCTTTTTTGAAGAAGAGTTTATTTTCGAAGGAAACATCTGTATTTAGAAGAGTTTATTTTAGGAATTTATTTAGAAGAGTTTATTTTAGAAGGAAACATCTATCTGTTATGTTGGAAGGTATTTTGAAAAATATTGTTTTAGAAAGATATCCCCGAAAGATATCTTGGAACATCTATGTATTTGGAAATAACTCCGGAAATACACTTTGGAACTGATCAATGTATATTTTATAAAGGTCTGCTTAAAAGAGTCCTTCCTAGATAGATCCAATTGTAATATTTTATAAAGGTCTGTTCAAAAGAGTCCTTTCTAGAAAGATCTAATTTAACAAGTATTAGGGCCACCGAACTCTAGTCAAAAGCATTAAGGTCAATGAGCCACCGTATACTGGGGAAATTTTAATTTTGATTGTCGAAGTTTATTCTTGATTGTAGAACATTGTGTAGAAATTTTATTTTAGATTCTAGAATGTAGAGGTTTGTTCCTGAATGTAGAACCTTGGAGATGTCGTAAAAGTTTTATTCTTGAATGTAGAACCTTGTAGAAACTTTATTTTAGATTCTAGAATGTAGATGTCGTAAGAGTTTTATTCTTGATTGTAGAACCTTGTAGAAATTTTATTTTAGATTCTAGAATGTAGAGGTTTGTTCCTGAATGTAGAACCTTGTAGATGTCGCAAAAGAAATTTCCCTGATTGTGGACTTATAATATTTTTAATATTTCTAATATAGAGACCTGCAGATACCATTCAATACTTTTAGTATAGACACCTGCAGATGCCTTTCAAGTCTCTCTAGAATGTATAGTTAGTTATCATTATCAATATAGAAAACCATCCTCAATACAGGAAACTATTTTCATACAGAAAATTACTTTCAATACAGAAAACCATTCTCAATACAGAAATTCCGCAGACGCCTTCCAAGCCTCCCTTCAGAAAACTCGTTCCAGAAAAACCTTTAAATAATATGACCAGTACATATGCCCAATCTGCTTAAGCTGATATATATATATATATATATATATATATAGAAGGGGCTGCCATTATGCTTTTATGTATATAGAAGGGGCTGCCAATATGCTTTTTGTATTTAGAAGGAGCTGCCAATATGCTTTTTGTGTATATAGAAGGAGCTGCCATTATGAAGGAGCTGCCATTATGAAGGAGCCGCCATTATGACCGGTGTCCGTTCCTTCCTCGAGAACTCATGGATTGAATTTATTCAAGAATCTAATCACCGTAGTCTTTGAATCTATCTTTTGCAATATATTAATATAATAAATAAAAACCTTGTGGATGACTTCACATAGGGGTTCCCTGATGCTTGATGCTTGAGACAACGTATAAATTTTTACCAGTGTGAGTTGGTCCGACTCTAACTAGTCAGTTGTGGAAACTAGAGGCAGTTCAAATCTATGTGGATGCCCGAAGTAGTTCAATCCATATGAGTTGGTCCGACTTTAACTAGTCAGTTTTGGAAAGTTGAAGCAGTTCAATCTATGTGGATACTTGATGCAGTTCAATCTATGTATGTTGGTCCGACTTTAAATAGTCAGAATTGGAAAGTTGAGGCAGTTCAATCTGTGTGGATGCCTGAAGTAGTGTGAGTTGGTCCGACTCTAACTAGTCAGTTGTTGAAACTAGAGGCAGTTCAATCTATGTGGATGCCTGAAGTAGTTCAATCCATATGAGTTGGTCCGACTTTAACTAGTCAGTTTTGGAAAGTTGAAGCAGTTCAATCTATGTGGATACTTGAAGCAGTTCAATCTATGTATGTTTGTCCGACTTTAAATAGTCAGTATTGGAAAGTTGAGGCAGTTCAATCTGTGTGGATACTTGAAGCAGTTCAATCTATGTGGATATATTTACAATGGGGACGAATCCATATACCTCTGAGGTAGTTCACTCTATATGGATGTACCATGCATCTATGAGATGGGCCCAATTTTATGAAAATGTATGAAATAAGTGAGAGAAATCGAAATAATTAGAAAGAAAAACTGTGAGAGAAATCGAAATAATTAGAAAGAAAAACTGACCAACTCAACCGAATCTACGACAGGAGAACCTCTGGGCGACTTCTGATTGCAGAATGTGGCGACTTCTACTTTCAATATGTGGCTCGTTGAGTAGAGATGTGAAACTATCAACAATATTTTAAAAAACTTTTTAAAAACTTTCAAAGCACTTCAAATGGTAGCGGGATATTAATAAATCTTTTCGAATTGTATTCAGTTGAATCAAAGGCACGTATGTGACTAGTCACCAATTGTTTAAATGGAAGAGGTGTGTCAGTAATTTATACCATAATTATTTCCAGTTTACTATGATGGTATTTTAACGGGGAATGTGAAGAATGTGAGAATATGAATGTATGTTTTGAAATTTACAGTAGATTGTTCTATTTTTGTGGGGAATGTAAGATATTTTCTATTATATTTATGGGGGGGTGTGAGAATTTTTAGTGGAATGTAAGAAATTTCTATTTTATTTATGGGGAGTGTGAGGATTTTAATTATATTTATGGGGAATGTGAGAATTAAAAGTATATTTATGGGGAATGTGAGAATTTTAAGTGGAATATGAGGTCATTTTAGACTATTTTGGAATGTGTGGTCATTTTAGACAATTTTGGAATGTGTGGTTTGGATGAATGGTAATTGAAATGTGTGGTTTGGATGAATGGTAATTGAAATCTCAGAAGATGTGGTGTGAATGCTTACTTGCATGCTCGCTTGAGGGCGATGTTATGTGGTGTGAATGTTTACGTGAGGGAGCTGTTATGTAGTGTGAATGTTTACTAGCATGCTCGCGTGAGGGCGCTGTTATGTAATTTACTAGATTGCTGTAGGATGTCATCAAAAGTCGCTGCGGAGAGCCGTCAGAGGTCACTAGATTGCTGTTAGGTGCTGTCAAAGGTCGCTGTGTTGATGTAGGGAGCCGTCAGACAATGATGGTTCAATATGTGGTGCAGTACATGATATGCTGTTTGTTGCAATATTTATTATCATGTGTTCCGTCAATCTGAGAATCTGCGTATCCTTGTTAAGGGTATAAGGATGCTATGTGTTAAAGCCATGGAGATGATGCGTGTTGATGCTTGTTAAAGCCATGAAGATTGATAAGGAGAAATGGCGAATGGGGCACTATGGATATTGATGCAGATGTTGATACTGATGTAGGTATTGATGTAATCTCCTACATATATATCAATGATACGAATGGAGATGTGGATGAGGCGTGGATAATGATGTAGATCTCCCTTGTCAGTCAGTATATGTGTAGATATTGATGTAATCTCCTTTATCAATGATAGGAATGGAGAAGTGGCGTGGATAATGATGTAGATCTCCCTTGTCAGTGATACGATTTAGGAAAGTGGCGCTATGTTTCAACAATGTGTGTGTGGTAATATAATCTATTTTTATTTATTTATATTTATGAATTTTTACTTTTTATATAATTATGTAATGATGGAACAATTTAATTCATATTTTTATTTTTATTTTTTTTTATATTATATATATAGGATGTAGTTATGTATATGATGAAACAATTTAAATCATAATCTTTATTCTAATAGTATCTATGCTATTTTTATTTTAAATAATATCTATGCAATAGATATTTAATACCTATATATTATAAATAATACTATTCTATGCAATGGAAATGATAGTACTCTATGTAATAGAAATCATGTTCTAATTTTAAATAATAATTCTATGCAATGGAATCATAGTACTCTATGTAATAGAAAACAAGTTCTATATATGATGATTCGGTGAATGCTTCTTTTTATTTTTATTTATTGTTGACTTGTCTTTTTATTTTTTGTTGATTTGTCGGATATGTGGATGTCTCTTCTTTATTTTAAATGCCATGGAAATCATAGTATTCTATGTAATAGAAAACATGTTCTGTATGATGGTTCGATGAATGCTAGTATTTTATGCAGTGGAAATCATAGTACTCAATGTAATAGAAAACATGTTGATTTGTCTGGTGGATGCCTCTCCTTTGTTTCGTTGGGTTGGTCTCAATATTGCTCGTGTGCTCATCCTATCTAGTCACTTGTATGTGCGTTAGCTTGATTATACTCGTGTATATCTGCTGGAGTTGAAATGTGATATAATCATGTTAGGTTGATTTTTGGTCATGTGCTCATCCTATCTAGTTTTTTTTTATTTGTTTTTTTTATTTTTTTTTTTTTTTTAGGTTGATTTTTGATCATGTGCTCATCCTATCTAGTTTGTCATTTTTGTTAGGTTGATTTTTGATCATATTCTCATCCGATCTATATGAATATTTGCTCATGTGCTCATCCGATCTAGTCCATTATAGGTTGATTTTTGATCATGTGTTCATCCTATCTATTTTGAAGTTTTGAAATTTTTGTTAGGTTGATTTTTGATCATGTGCTCATCCAGTTTGAAATTATGTTAGGTTGATTTTTGATCATATGCTCATCCGATCTAGTTGAATTTTTGGTCATGTGCTCATCCAGTCTAGTCAATTGTACTTGTATACTCATGTCATGTGCTCATGTCGGAATATGATATGCTCATGTGCTCATCGTATATAATATGCTCATGTGTTATCCGATTTAGTAAATTGTGATCGTATACTCATGTCAATTTTACTCATGTCAATAGTATTCGTATACTCATGTCGGAGTTGAAGTGTGATGTGCTCATGTGCTCATGTCGGAGTTGAAGTTTGAATTTTTGTTCATGTGCTAATCCTATTTGGTCGGTGTTGGTTGAATATGCTCATGTGCTAATTCTATCTAGTATGGTCCTGTTGTGTGGTTAGATGTATTTGTTTTTAACTAAATTGTTGGATGAATCTAGTCTAGTAATACAGTTTAAAGGCGGGTTGTTCAAAGGTATGACGTGGTTGTATTTGTTGTTATGTGTGTTTCTATAGGCCGCTATGATGGCCCAGGCTTCTTTGTGATCTCTTTCTCGTGCAATTGTTTTGTGTGTTTTATTTGTGCTATGTTTGAAGGAAAAGTTGTGTTTTCTCAGAATATTATTGTGTCTGATGTTGTGTAATATAGTGTTGTGTATGCTGTTTTTTTCGGTGTAAGTTATGTATGTGGCATTGCGGTTGCGGCAAGTGAAACTGAAGATGCTATACCATTGGTCTGGAAATAGTATGTTGTCAGTTGTGGAAATATGGTGGTGTTGTGTGATGTTAGGATTGATTGTGTGTTTGATTTTATGTGTTTGTTTATTGAAGGGTATGAGGATGATGTTGTTATTGGATAGCCTTTGGGTATGTTTTATGTAGTTATTTGTATGCCTGTTGTGAAATGGAATTTTTACTAATTTTTGTTGTTTCGACGCAAAAGTGTCATTTGGGTAGAAAGGATTGTGTGTGGATCAGGATGTTGGATATCTTCCAATGTGAAGTTAAATGATTGGGTTATGACTTCCTCCACGTTAGTTAATATTTCACCTGGTATATTTTCTCTGTTTAAGGCGATAGTGATGACATCTATGATGATGGACTCTGGATAATTGTTATTCAACATTTCTTCAATAACAGTATTTACGCCTTCTTTGATGTACTCTAAGTCAGAAATTTGAAGAATTTGTTGTGTCCTTTGTATTAAGGTATTTAATTTATATTGTGGTGGTTGGCTGGAGTGGAAATTTATTAATATATTTGACGCAATAGGTTTCTTATACCATTTAGTTTTATAGCACGTAGGATTCTCCACTATGGAGATATTTAAAAAAAAATTTTGAGTTGAAGTCTGTTTCATCTGTTGTGATTGGAATTTTCAGATTATGTTGTAACATTTTTAGTATCATTTCCATGTTGGAGTTCTTACTGTATATTAAAATGTCGTCTACATATATTCTACAAAAAAGTACTCCCATTTTCGTGAGTCCATTAAATATTTTGTTCATTTGGAAATCAATATGTAATTGGGCATATTTCCCCGAAGTGATGCCTCCCATTGTTACTCCTCTTATCTGTTTATAGACTTCATTGTTGATAGAAAAGTAATTAGCCACATGCATGTCAAATCGATCGGGCTGAGGAGTGTATTGATGTTATACTCTTTATGCATATGTGAGCATATTTTATTTCTCATTATTATTAATAGTTCTTATGTATTAATATTATTATACATATCCTCCATGTCTAGGGTGTGCCATGAGTAGTTTTCAATTCTTGTAACTGCTCTTATGTCACGGATTAAGGTACCTTTGTCATGGACATTGAAGACACGCTTGAGATATTTTGATTTTTTCATTTCATCTATAGTTTTGCAGATGTATTTGCCTAAAACTGCATTTATCGCTTTTGTGCGTGAAACTACTGGTATCATTTTTGGAATTGTTTTGTGTGCCTTGATTAATGGGTGCATGGGGCTTATATCATTATCGTGTCTCATCATAGCTTTGATTAGCTTCCAGTCTGCTTTAGTGTCTTGCTTATAAAGTCCATTCCTGAAGACATATTGTATGCTTTTTTGATTATGAGATGTCCTTCTTTGCTGATTATATTGTATAACTTATTGTTTATAGCGTCCTGTATCATTTTATTTACCATTATTTCATAAGCATCTTTATACAGGGCTACGGTGATTTTCCTTTATCTGAATCCGTAATAACGATATCTTTTCTGATATCCAATATATTTTTAATTGTCAAGGTCGTTTGTAAGATATTTTGTTCAATATTTGATAGCTTGGAATTGTTGAGTTTTTTAAGGTACTCATTGGTGTGTACTATGAGTGTAGAAAGTTTGGTGTTAAATTCTTGGGGGTGTATAGTCTCTAATATATCTGCTATTTTGTTTGTGATGAGAACGGTGTCTGTGTTGTTGAAGTCTATAATAGGAGGAACGAAATTCGGTCCGTATGATAAGATTGCTTGGCAATCTTCATTAAATTTAAAGGCTGTGAGGTTTATGAAACCACCTTTAATTATCTTGAGTTTGGTCATGTTGAGTTTGGTCAAGTTTGTGTACTGTTTACTTGGAGATATTTGGCTTGAATAATAGCTTGGATAATAACTTGGATAATAATCTGGAATATATGGGTGAGTTAGGCATACAGGAAATGTGAAATATTGTTTGGATAATAATCTGGAATACAATCTGGAAATGTGAAATTAAGAAAAAACTATTAAGAATTAATTTGAGAAAAAACTATTAGGTGATAAATTTTGTTTGGATAATAATCTGGAATACAATCTGGAATTATAATATGGTTTATGTGGTAATAAGGGCTGAATCTTTGTGGGTGAATTGTTGTGGGTGAATTTTTGTGGGGTGAATTATCGTGGGTGAATGAATCGTGGGTGAATTATTGTGTGGGGGCTGAATTTTCGTGACTATGTGTAAAGGTTTTTCCTGACTATTTGGAAAATTTTATTATGACTATGTGGAAAAGTTTTTTAGGGGCTGAATAGTTTATTATGACTATGTGGAAAAGTTTATTATGACTATGTGGAAAAGTTTTTTAGGGGCTGAATAGAAAAGTTTTTTAGGGGTTGAATAGAAAAGTTTTTTAGGGGCTGAATAGAAAATTTTTTTAGGGGCTGAATAGAAAAGTTTTTTAGGGGCTGAGTAGAAAAGTTTTTAGGGGCTGAATCTACGCGCATCGTTGTTAATATTAAGGCTGAGCATTTTGTCGTTGACATTACAAACATGTCCTAAAAAAACGTCTATGCAATACTTAATTTTCTGTTTCCATGTCACATTGCATGTCATCTCATTCGGTGTTTGGTCTATGTTTAGTTTAACATACCAATACTAACACCGACTAAGTGATGAATCGCATGTATTGTTGAGACGTTCATTCATTAAACGTGTCCGTGCAGCGAGCATGTGTTAAGCTGGTTCTGATAGTCAGAAATCTAATGTTTTATGTTATCTACTGTTATGTATATGTTATCTACTGTTATGTGCATGTTATCTAATGTTGTCTAATGTTATATGTTATGTACTGTTATATGTATGTTATCTAATGTTGTCTAATGTTATATGTCTTGTGTTGTTGTGTTGTATGTCTTCTATTGTTGTGTTGTGTCTTCTATTATTGTGCTGTTGTTCTGTTGTTGTGCTGGTCGTCTTCTATTGTTGTGCTAGTCTATTACTCACATTTCATACTCACACATCTCCTTACGCGAAACCATTAAAACTCACTCACACATCGTTTTTAAGTGCATTGGGACTCACTCACACATCGTTTTTAAGCGCATTACAACTCACTCACACATCGTTTTTAAGCGCAACCAATAAAACTCACACATCATCTGAGCATGTTCCTCATCTCCCTCTCACTGGCTGCAACCCAATTACCAGGGATCGTTGGGTCGACCTGTGATTTTTATAAGTGATGATGTTAGGCCCCATAAGATGTACATGCCATCAAAAAATCCCAACTATCTTGATACTAACTGTCAAAATATACATATAATAAAAAATCTAAAATGACCACACATTCCAAAATAGTCTAAAATGACCTCATATTCCACTTAAAATTCTCACATTCCACTTAAAATTCTCACATTCCCCATAAATATACTTTTAATTCTCACATTCCCCATAAATTCAAATTAAAATCCTCACACTCCCCATAAATAAAATAGATATTTCTTACATTCCACTAAAAATTTTCTCACCCCTATAAGTATAATAGAAAATATCTTACATTCCCCACAAAAATAGAACAATCTACTGTAAATTTCAAAGCATACATTCATATTCTCACATTCTTCACATTTCCCGTTAAAAACCATCATAGTAAACTGGAAATAATTATGGTATAAATAATTCACACACCTCTTCCATTTAAACAATTGGTGACTAGTCACATACGTGCCTTTGATTCAACTGAATACAATTCGAAAAGATTTATTAATATCCCGCTACCATTTGAAGTGCTTTAAAAGTTTTTAAAAAGTTTTTTAAAATATTGTTGATAGTTTCACATCTCTACTCAACGAGCCACATATTGAAAGTAGAAGTCGCCACATACTGCAATCAGAAGTCGCCCAGAGGTTCTCCTGTCATAGATTCGGTTGAGTTGGTCAGTTTTTCTTTCTAATTATTTCGATTTCTCTCACAGTTTTTCTTTCTAATTATTTCGATTTCTCTCACTTATTTCATACATTTTCATAAAATTGGGCCCATCTCATAGATGCATGGTACATCCATATAGAGTGAACTACCTCAGAGGTGTATGGATTCGTCCCCATTGTAAATATATCCACATAGATTGAACTGCTTCAAGTATCCACACAGATTGAACTGCCTCAACTTTCCAATACTGACTATTTAAAGTCGGACCAACATACGTAGATTGAACTGCTTCAAGTATCCACATAGATTGAACTGCTTCAACTTTCCAAAACTGACTAGTTAAAGTCGGACCAACTCATATGGATTGAACTACTTCAGGCATCCACATAGATTGAACTGCCTCTAGTTTCAACAACTGACTAGTTAGAGTCGGACCAACTCACACTATTTCAGGCATCCACATAGATTTGAACTGCCTCTAGTTTCCACAACTGACTAGTTAGAGTCGGACCAACTCACACATAAATTCAATCCATGAATTCTCTAGGAAGGAACGGACACAGGTCATATTGGCGGCTCCTTCATAATGGTAGCTCCTTCTATATACACAAAAAGCATATCAGCAGCTTCTTCTATATACAAAAAGCATATTGGCAGCCACTTCATAATGGCAGCTCCTTCTATATACACAAAAAGCATATTAGCAGCTTCTTCTATATACAAAAAGCATATTGGCAGCCACTTCATAATGGCAGCTCCTTCTATATACGCAAAAAGCATATTAGGAGCTCCTTCTATATACAAAAAGAATATTGGCAGTCACTTCTATATATATATATATATATATATCAACTTAGGCAGATTGGTCATATTATTTAAAGGTTTTTCTGGAACGAGTTTTCTGAAGGGAGGCTTGGAAGGCGTCTGCGGAATTTCTGTATTGAGAATGGTTTTTTGTATTGAAAGTAGTTTTCTGTATGAAAATAGTTTTCTGTATTGGGGATGGTTTTCTATATTGATTGATAACTAACTATACATTCTAGAGAGACTTGAAAGGCATCTGCAGGTCTCTATATTAAAAGTATTAAAAGTATTGAAAGGCATCTGCAGGTCTGTATATTAAAAATATTAAAAAATATATAAGTCCACAATCAGGGAAATTTCTTTTGTGACATCTACAAGGTTCTACATTCAGGAACAAACATCTACATTCTAGAATCTAAAATAAAGTTTCTACAGGGTTCTACAATCAAGAATAAAACTTTTACAACATCTACAAGGTTCTACATTCAGGAACAAACCTCTACATTCTAGAATCTAAAATAAAGTTTCTACAATGTTCTACAATCAAGAATAAACTTCTACAATCAAAATTAAAATTTCCCCAGTATACGGTGGCTCATTGACCTTAATGCTTTTACCTAGAGTTCGGTGGCCTTAATACTTGTTAAATTAGATCTTTCTAGAAAGGACTCTTTTAAGCATTCCTTTATAAAATAATACATTGATCTTTTCCAAAGTGTATTTCCGGAGTTATTTCCAAATACATAGATGTTCCAAGATATCTTTCGGGGATATCTTTCTAAAACAATATCTTGTCTAACATAACATAACATAACACATAGATCTTTTCAAAATACCTTCCAGCAAAACACATAGATGTTTCCTTCTAAAATAAACTCCTAAAATAAATTCTTCTAAATAAATTCCTAAAATAAATTCTGCTAAATAAATTCCTAAAATAAACTCTTCTAAATACAGATGTTTCCTTCGAAAATAAACTCTTCTTCAAAATAGACCCTTTTAACACAAAATGTAGATGTTTCCAAAATGTCTTTCTAACACATAATGTAAATGTTTCCAAAACGTCTTTCTAATATAAAATATCTTTCTAATATAACCTCTCTTAACTGGACTTGTCGAAAATAACACATATTTTTCCCAAATACAGATGTTTCCTTCGAAAATAAACTCTTCTAAACACAGATTTTCTTCCAAAATAAACTCTTCTAAATAGACCCTTCTAACATAAAATGTGGGTGTTTCCAAAATATCCTTCTAATATAAAATATCTTTCTAATATAAACTCCTTAATTGGACTTGTCTAAAATAACACACATATTTTCCCAAATATTTTTAAAATAAACTCTTCTAACACATAATGTAGTTGTTTCCAAAATATCTTCTAACACATAGTGTAGTTGTTTCCAAAATATCTTTCTAATTGGACAGCAACATTAGAGCAACCAATATCATTGGACTCCGCCGTAGAAGCAAATTGGATATTAAGCTCACCAGGTTGCGGGAGATCACCAGCAATGGTACCACTTACAATGCCAGCAGATTTTAAATTCCTCCACTGGATCTTACCGGGTTGGTTTATGTCTAGTTTGCGTGAAAAGTATCTTTCTTTAGCTGTACGAATAACATAATTTGCATTATTTCTTAGCTCGCGATAAGTGTTCCAATATTCTCCAATTCGATATCACTTCCATAGTTTATAGGCTTGATCTCGCACCAGTATGAGTCTTCTAATAGTATCTGAAAACCAAGGGCAAGCCGGATTATCAATAGTTCTGGTTTTTAACGTAACAAATTTTTCATGGAGATTTGCAATATACTCATTAATTATATGTATTTGAGAGTCTACATCAGCAATGTCACGTACGATATCCCAATCCATTGTCTCAGCTTCTGAGAGCAGATCCTCTAACATAATAGATTTGTAGTCATAAAACGAAAATGAGTGAGATGAACAATCATTATCAAACGTGATATCATATACAATCATGATCTTATCATGGTCTGAGATGCCCGGAATTGACAGCTGATTTTTAAGCTTAATATTAGACGTACATGCTGTAATAAATACATCCAACAAAGAGCAAGAATGCTGCGAGAAATGAGTAGGCTCAAAATCTATGCGGTATAAATCAACAGAGGTCAAAATATTACAAAAGTTTTCACTATAACTGGAATTTACCAGAAAGTTTATATTGAAGTCACCACCAATAATGGCATGTTCATACTGTGGTACTATATGTAAGAGGTCTTGTGTTAATCTATCAAGAGAACAATGAGGAGGTTTGTAAATAGAGCCAATTAAACATTTATGTTGACTAGATCCGACTTCACAAAAAATATATTCGGCTTCCGTATTACAGACTCCACTCTTAAACAATACCTTACTTTTCAACACATTCCTAATAAATATTGCTACACCTCCTCCTCTTCGTCCACATCTATCATTACGATGAATTCTAAAACCCGGAATATTAATAGATTGATCACTGATTTCAGGCTTTAACCACGTTTCACTTACCAGGATTATATCCGTACTAGAGCAGCTGAATATGTCACGAATTTCATCTATATGACAAAATAAACTTCTGGCGTTAAGATGGAAAACCTTAATATCATTTGCCTGTTGATTAAGAATATTGACCATAGCACGTACATTATTATATTTGTCCACAGCAATATCAGACCTCATCCAATCAAAAACGAATCACATGAAATCGTGCACATAAGACAGCAGCAAACACATCCAGTAAGAAACATAATACGTTGAACACTACTGACCACTGAGAAATACAAAAAGTAATAGAGGAGATAAAGAAATAATTGTTTAAATTAAGACTAAAAACTTTAAGATATAAAAAAATAACCATATTTCAATAGCTAAACTACTAATAACAAGTTACTGCCAGACTAACTACAAATTCATGAACACTTCAGCAAGATCGTCAAAAATTATCCTCTCCAAGAATTCGCTCCGCCGGTCCATTTTTTGTTCTTCGCACATGCACAATTCCATCAATAGTGAAGAGTGATAAGAGATGTTTACCTCTCTTCAATTTAATGGCCCGTCGAAGTATTCGGTAATTACGGACAGTTAGATTTTCATTTATGTATATAGATGTTGGTTGCCTTTGCACTAATCCTACATCTGATAAAGTGAGAGATTTTTTATCGCTGTTGGAAGCTTTACGTTCCTTTATGGTTTTATATACAAATTTCATAAATTTGTTTTTATCAGCTGTAGTGCAAAATTTGACTACTATGGATGATTCAATTACGTCCCCAGATGTAGGATAAGATTTTGGTTTAATTCTAAATATTTTACTAGGCTTGAGTGATTTATCAGCAGCAATAGATGTACTAAGCGAATTAAATACACAGTTTAAGTCTTCATCAGGCAAACTGGGTATGCCACTAATTACCAGATCACAAGCTTTTCTCTCTCTTTCATAGCTATCCAGTTGATTCTTTACAATTTCAACTTCATGCACCAACTTTTTTACTTCGATATTCAATGCAGAAAAGCGTTCTTCAATCCAATTAGATAGTTTTGATTCAAGTTGCACTAGTAACTCATTAAAATCACTAGTAATCTTTGCAGCACTCTGTTGAAAGTCTGAAGTTATTACATCAAGTTTATCTTGCACATGAGCGACGACATTTGCTAGTTCAGTTAACATCACTTGAATGTGTTGGTGGATCAGATGAAGACGTGTTACGAGTAACACGCTGTACCTTATTAGACATTATGTCGAGAACCAAACAACAATAGCACTATAATTAACCAACTAGTATTGCTTATTTAAATATGTGATAATGAAACACACAAACCAAGATTTACTTAAGCAATGTCCAAATTACTAAAGAAAACAATGAAATTTGCTGGAGCTAATTCCGCGTGTGTCTACTCAGTGCCGCACATAACTGATAATCTAACACCTAAAATACTTCAGGCAAGTATTAGTCCATTGCATGTTCGGTGGAGTATCTGTACGATCTCTCCACCTTCCACACCACAAGACTTGACTCTTACTAAGGTTGATTTTAGCGCCCGCTATACGTTCCAACTGTTCGAAAACAGCACGAGCGACCGGAAAAGCTTCATTTCTTGTCACGAAAATAGACAGATCATCCGCATACGCCAACATAAGAGGCCTCACATATCCTCCAATGTGATTAATGTATCCAGGAGCTCCTTACTGTCTTCAGAGAAAGTGGGAATATTCTCAAGAAATTCATGAGTGGTCGAGGATGTTGTCGACGTCGATTCAGAGTAGAGACTACTGTAGTAGTCTCGAATATATTCTGATAGCTGTTGTCCGTTGAGGACTTGTCCAGATTCATCAATTATCGATTCGACCTCACAAGAAGCAGTACGACGTCTAGTCGCCCGAAAGAAGTACTCTGTTGGAGAATCGCCTTCTCTCAGCCAGCGCGATTGGCCGCGCAGCACAAACTCCAAGCTGTGCTTGTAAGTCTGTGTAGCCAAGCGTTCCTTTATTCCATCAACCAACCCCGGCTGAGTTGGGAGAAGAGTTGCCACCCGAAAGACCTCGGCCGACAAGCTAGAAGCTTGATAGCCACTTCGATTGAGACTCGTCTCGATAAAAGATAGAATCTGGAGCTTTCGAACATCCCACCATTGACTAAGAAAAGGGAAGTCAGCTTTCCTCTCTTGCCAATCGTGCCAGAAATCAATGAACTCATTGATGAACTGCTCGGAATTCAACAAATAGTTGTTGAATATCCAGTATGCAGTTCGTCTTTCAACTAGAGTGCTGGTCGCCACTACAAGAAGGTGATAGCTAATCGAACACACTTCATGAGTGACACCAACGAAATGTTCTAGTATTCCAGGTGAGACGTAAAGTCTATCAATTCTGGAGCCTGCGAGACTTCCATGGATATTTCGCGAGACCCTCGAGTACGATCTAGTCGTAGGATGCATCCAACGATAGATATCCACGAGTCTGAAAATACCGACAAAATTCCTCAATCGAGTAGCATTAACAGAGTTGAACTCAACTCCAGAGTGCCGATCCATTGAGGGATTCAGAGTGGAGTTGAAATCACCTCCGAGGACAGTTTCACCGCTAAAATTCACCAGACAGGACTGAACACTATCAAGAACTTGTCTTGTAGTGTCCTGGTCATGAGGAAGGTACAAGTTTACTACCTTGATATTTTTGTCTTGAATGACAAAGTCCAAGGAAGAAGCGAAGCCTGGGAAGATATCTGTATAGACAGGAGACGATAGTGTAAATTTGTTGGATACAATGATTGCCACCCCTGAGCCTCGGCGAGGCGCAGGTGTGGCAAACATTGCATAGCCAGCGTGTAGATAAGCATAGCGCTCAAGTTGTGTGTCTTGAGTGAAATTCGTCTCCTGCAGAAGTGTAATGTCTATATCGAACATTTTGACATGTTCGATAGTACTGTGTATTCTTGTATGAGCACTTAAACCCCCGGTGTTAATAGAGCCTATCTTACACATTCAAAGAGATAAGAAGCTCAAACGATGATGGTACGACATCTACGGACGAGAAGAATCGACCAAGCCATGCTCCTGAATCAGCTCCTCCACCCTCGTATGGAGACGATCCAAGCGAGCTACATCGTTGTACTTCCCCTTTTTCTTCGACTCCTGTTGTAGGAGTAGAAGTTGAGGAAGTAACAACTCTGGCCTCTCCAGCTCCCGTACAAGAATGCTCCAGATTTTACCTGAATTCTTCTTGTACAGGAGCTGGCCAAGAATGCTGCGAATTTTCTACCTAGGAAGGGTTTCCATCCCCTTCGAGACCTCAAATTGGCTACCAGTCGAAATGGCGCTACCACACGACTCATAGCCACCGAAGCTCGAGAGACCAGTCTCATCCAAACCGGTCATGTCGCAGTCCGAAAGCTGCTCGAGAGACACTTCCGGGTCCCTCACAACTACCTTCGAACCGCGAGCTCCACTATCGTCCTCCTCCGAGTGGGGCCGCTTTGGTGCGACTGGCTTTGCTGGCTCTGGAGGAGGCAGCATCACCCGGTCCACCTTCGTCTTCCTCCTTCTCGTCCTCCTTTTTTTTTTGCCTAGATGGCTACCTTATTCCTGGTCAGAAGTAGCCGTGTTTTCACGTGCCGACGTGGCGCCGTTTATAGTCATAATTGTTTTTGCCTCTAGGACAACTTCAGGCACCTTAACCACTGGCTGCTCCAAAATAGCAGGTTGAGTGCCGGCTGAAGGCTCCTCCTCCAGATCCACTACTGTAGTAGTGGCTTCCTTCGAGGGAACCCTCGGTTCAGCCTTCTTCCCGGTTCTCCTGGGGCAGTCAGCAATAAAATGCACTACCAAATGGCAAGCATGGCATTTTGCTTCGGTGCTCACGTCTATCCAGTGCCTCGAGCCGGATATGCTCAAGTAAAAGCCTCTTGGAAGCGTGCATCCCTTATTTAAAATGATGGACGCCTCCCGGCTGGTACCGAAAATACCCCGGCCAACACCCTCGTCCCCAATTTTAATGGGAATAGCGCGAACGTTGCCATGAACCTTCCCAAATCTCCCTAGGAAATTCAGGAGGTCTTCATGACTGGCTCGCATTGGGACCCGTGAAAACACGACCTTCGTGGGCTTTTCCCTGAGTGGGAACGGCACAAGGTGCCTACCATCCACCTCGATGCCCTCAAGCATAAGCTTGGTAGCACTACCGAGGGTTGTGGTATACACCTCAACCATTCCGCCAGCTATTACTCCCATGGAGAATAGCTCCTCACGAGAGATGACCTGGAAGATCGCTTTCAGGTATGCGCTCTGAGGACATCTATTGATGTGCTCGAGCTGCATACCGTAGCTCTCATCCTGCCACCTGCCGTCGAAAAAAGCCTGAAGACCCGCACCGGTCTTGGGCCGAGGTTTACCTGCGTCCAGTGGTGCTGGACGAGGAGTGATGCCTTTACCTGTAATTTCGATAGATGACTGACTCTTAGAATTGCCACTTACCTGTGCATAAGATATCCCTGGAACTAACGCCGGGGATCGTGGTGCTGCTGCTGGTAGTGGCATCTTCGATGCATTTACTTTCGCTGATGAAAGCGGTGGCCTCAATGGTGCTTCACCAGTAGGCTTCGACGCTGAAGCTGAAGCCGTTTTTACGACATCCTTCAGCGTAGGATGTTGTCTCAGACTCGAAGGCGTCGTCTCAGCTTTTGCCAAAGCTGCAGCTACAGGCGCTGCAGATATAGCCGTAGTTTTTGAAGCCAATGCTCCAGGTACTTCCAGGGCAGCTACGTCTGTCCTCGCAATAGCGTTCTCCAAGGAAGGCGGCTGCACTTCTTTACTGCTGCTACTGGCCTCTTCAATTGGGCCCTTAATGGCCTTTTCGGTGGGCCCTTGCTTTTTTTTGGAAGAGGAAGAAGAAGCGTTTCTGCTCTTCTTCCTCCTTCCATTCAATTTGAGGGGATCATCAGTCCCCCCAGAATTGCTAATTTAAATTTTTTGCTTTATTATATTTTATAAATAATTTCGTCCTAAATCAATTGAATTTACTTTAATTTAATCCACTTCTGTAAATTTATTCACGGTTGTCATGTTGTCATGGCAACGACCAAAATTATTTTAAAACTCCAGAGCTGTCACAAAAATTTTATTTTCTCACACTTTCTTTTTAATTTTTTTAGTAGTTTTTTATAATTAGTAACAATAGGCACAATACAAACTTTCACAAAAACACCCCAATATGACTTTTACACATTTTGAGCGCTTTTTTAAAGCTTATTTATGCTCTTTTTCTAATTATTTTTGGGAGCTCGAATTGACACGTTCGCTCACTGTCACAATAATAATAATAATTTTTTTATGTAAATAAGTCTCTTTTATTTTTGGCTCTGTGGCTCTTTTCAATATCCTTAAACTAGGTGGCAAAAGGCTCTACAATGCGTAAAAAAGACAGACAATAACTAATATAAAATAACACAAAATTGGTCAAAAGGGACAACGAGAACAAATTAGACACTAACAATAAACGAGAAGAAAAAATGAAACATTAAATTCTTTAAAGAGACTGTATATAACGGATAACAAAATTTTTTTATTATATGCATATTTTGACAGTTAGTATCAAGATAGTTGGGATTTTTTGATGGCGTGTACATCTTATGGGGCCTAACATCATCACCGATAAAAATCACAGGTCGACCCAACGATCCCTGGTAATTAGGTTGCAGCCAGTGAGAGGGAGATGAGGAACATGCTCAGATGATGTGTGAGTTTTATTGGTTGCGCTTAAAAACGATGTGTGAGTGAGTTTTAATGCGCTTAAAAACGATGTGTGAGTGAGTCCCTTATTATATGTATATTTTGACAGTTAGTATCAAGATAGTTGGGATTTTTTGATGGCATGTACATCTTATGGGGCCTAACATCACCACTGATAAAAAGATGTGTGAGTTTTATTGGTTGCGTTTAAAAACGATGTGTGAGTGAGTTGTAATGCGCTTAAAAACGATGTGTGAGTGAGTTTTAATGGTTTCGCTTAAAGCGATGTGTGAGTATGAAATGTGAGTAATAGGTGGTTGTGTATGAGTGTGTGGGTATTGAGTGGTTGTATTTGAGTATGTGTGAATATGTGGTCGCGTTTAAAAATGATGTGTGAGTATTAAAAATGATGTGTGAGTATTATTGTGTGAATATTATTGTGTGAATATGTGTTTGAGTATGTGTGAATATGTGGTCGCGCTTAAAAATTATGATGTGATGTGTGAGTATTAGGTGGTATTAGGAGGTATTAGGAGGTTGTGTTTGAGGCGTGAGTATTAGGTGGTTGTGTTTGAGTTTGAGGTGGTTGTGTTTGAGTTTGAGGTGGTTGTGTTTGAGGCGATTTGTGTGAAGCGATTTATATGAGTTATGTGTTTAGTTTAGTTATGTTTAATAGTTGCATATGATTTGTTTGAGTTTGAGGCGATGTGTGTGAGTTATCTGTTTGGATTAGTTATGTTTGAATAGTTGCATGTGAATTGTTTGAATGATTGCGTGAGATTAGCTTGAATAATTGCGTGATAGATATGTGGAGGAATGTGTGTGATGTGGAGGAATATGTGTGCTGGATGTGTAGACAAAAGATGTCATGGCGAAGCCTCCTAGTTGAGTCATGTTGGATCTGGGAAACACTCGGATCTGTCGCAGGGATGTCATCGTAGGTCTGAGAGTGGTGGTGATACCGACTATAGGTCTGAGAATGGTAAAGAATGGTAAAGCCGACTAAAGAGATCAGGAAAACTTTCAAGCGATGTTGATGTTGATGTGGTCTGAGAATGATGATGATTATAGGAGAATGATGATAGGAGAAGGATGATGAATATAGGAGGTCTGGAAAACATCAAGGTATTGTTGTTGATTGTAGTTGCGGGAAACGGGAAATATCCCGGGTAAGATATATGTGTTCATATGTGTGTGTTACTGATACATGTGTGTGTCCATATGTGAGTCCCTATAGAAGAGAAATTACCCATAGGTTAAAACTTATGTGTGTGTCTGAGTTACTACGCCGTTTAGGCACCTTATCGGCTATGCTCGACGCGTTTCACCCGAGCCATCGGGATCATCAGGAGTGTTTTTTTGATTATGCTCTTAATGGTGTGTTCATCAATGTAATGTGTTGTGTTGTAAGGATAATGAATCTATTGGATTCCCTTATATTTTTATTTTAGTAATATGAATTTCTCAGATTTTATAAATAAGAATTTCTCAGATTTTATAAACAAAGCATTTATAATCTTTTAAGTAAAAACGATGAATCTCTTAAGTAAAACGATGATTTTATAATCTTTTAAGTAAAAACGACGAATCTCTTAAGTAAACGATGAATCTCGTGGGAATTCATACAATCAGGATATCAAAAATTTTATAATCTTTTAAGTAAAAACGATTAATCTCTTAAGTAAAACGATGTATCTCGTGGGAATACATATAATCAGGATATCAAAGTTCCTAATGATTCTCTTAAGTAAAACGATGAATATCTCAGGTAAAACAATGAATCTCTTATGTAAGGCATTTATAATCTTTTAAGTAACGTTGAATTTGTGATCTTTTAAGTAACGTTGAATTTGTGATCTTTTAAGTAAAACGATGAATCTCTTAAGTAAACCGATGAATCTCTTAAGTGAAACGATGAATCTCATGGGAATTCATACAATCAAGATATCAAAGTTCCTAATGATTCTCTTAAATAAAACAATGGCTATCTCAGGTAAAACGATGAATCTCTTAGGTAAACGATGAATCTCTTGGACATCTCAGGTAAAACGATGAATATCTTGGACATCTTAGGTCAAAAGATGAATCTCTTAGGTAAACGATGAATATCTTGGACATTCTCACAATCAGGAAACCAGAGCTCCTAAGTGATTCTCATGGATACTCTTAGAAGAATTTATTTTAGAAGAGAACAACTAAATTTTACGTTAGAAAGGTCTATTTAGAAGAGTATATTTTAGAAGACTTTATTGTAGAAGAAAACAACTGTATTTTATGTTAGAAAGGGCTACTTAGAAGAGTTTATTTTAGAAGGAAACATCTATGTATTATGTTGGAAAAATATTTTTGAAAAATGTGTTGGAAAAGTATTTTGGAAAAATCTATGTGTTGTGTTGACAATCCAATTGGAAGAATTTATTTTAAAAAGAATTTATATTATAAAAAGAGTTTATATAGAAAGAAAGATCTATGTGTTTATATTATAGAGAGAAAGATCTATCTGTTTATATTATAGAAAGAAAGATCTATGTGTTATGTTGGAAAAGTATTTTGAAACAATCTATGTGTTATATTAGACAAGTCAAATTAAAAAGATATTTTGGAAACAACTACATTATGTGTTAGAAGATATTTTGGAAACAACTACATTATGTGTTAGAAGAGTTTATTTTAAAAATATTTGGGAAAATATGTGTGTTATTTTAGACAAGTCCAATTAAAGGAGTTTATATTAGAAAGATATTTTATATTAGAAAGATATTTTGTATTAGAAGGATATTTTGGAAACATCCACATTTTATGTTAGAAGGGTTTATTTAGAAGAGTTTATTTTGGAAGGAAATCTGTGTTTAGAAGAGTTTATTTTCGAAGGAAACATCTGTATTTGGGAAAAATATGTGTTATTTTCGACAAGTCCAGTTAGGAGAGTTTATTCTAGAAAGACATATTGGAAAAAATATGTGTTATTTTCGAAAATGTGTGTGTTATTTTAGACAAGTCCAATTAAAAGAGGTTATATTAGAAAGATATTTTATATTAGAAAGACGTTTTGGAAACATCTACATTATGTGTTAGAAAGACATTTTGGAAACATCTACATTTTGTGTTAGAAGGGTCTATTTTGAAGAAGAGTTTATTTTCGAAGGAAACATCTGTATTTAGAAGAGTTTATTTTAGGAATTTATTTAGAAGAGTTTATTTTAGGAGTTTATTTTAGAAGGAATCATCTATCTGTTATGTTGGAAGGTATTTTTGAAAAATATTGTTTTAGAAGATATTGTTTTAGAAAGATATCCCCGAAAGATATCTTGGAACATCTATGTATTTGGAAATAACTCCGCAAATACACTTTGGAACAGATCAATGTATTATTTTATAAAGGTCCGCTTAAAAGAGTCCTTCCTAGAAGGATCCAATTGTAATATTTTATAAAGATCTGCTCAAAAGAGTCCTTTCTAGAAAGATCTAATTTAACAAGTATTAAGGCCACCGAACTCTAGTTAAAAGCATTAAGGTCAATGAGCCACCGTATACTGGGGAAATTTTAATTTTGATTGTAGAAGTTTATTCTTGATTGTAGAGCATTTTAGAAACTTTATTTTAGATTCTAGAATGTAGAGGTTTGTTCCTGAATGTAGAACCTTGTAGATGTCGTAAAAGTTTTATTCTTGATTGTAGAACCTTGTAGAAATTTTATTTTATATTCTAGAATGTAGAGGTTTGTTCCTGAATGTAGAACCTTGTAGATGTCGCAAAAGAAATTTCCCTGATTGTGGACTTATAATATTTTTAATATTTCTAATATAGAGACCTGCAGATACCATTCAATACTTTTAATACTTTTAATATAGAGACCTGCAGATGCCTTTTAAGTTTCTCTAGAATGTATAGTTAGTTATCATTATCAATATAGAAAACCATCCTCAATACAGAAAACTATTTTCATACAGAAAATTACTTTCAATACAGAAAACCATTCTCAATACAGAAATTCCGCAGACGCCTTCCAAGCCTCCCTTCAAAAAACTCGTTCCAGAAAAACCTTTAAATAATATGACCAGTACATATGCCCAATCTGCTTAAGCTGATATATATATATATATATATAGAAGGGGCTGCCATTATGCTTTTTATGGATATAGAAGGGGCTGCCAATATGCTTTTTGTATATAGAAGGAGCTGCCAATATGCTTTTTGTGTATATAGAAGGAGCTGCCATTATGAAGGAGCCGCCATTATGACCGGTGACCGTTCCTTCCTGGAGAACTCATGGATTGAATTTATTCAAGAATCTAATCACTGTAGTCTTTGAATCTATCTTTTGCAATATATTAATATTATAAATAAAAACCTTGTGGATGACTTCACATAGGGGTTCCTTGATGCTTGACACAACGTATAAATTTTTACCAGTGTGAGTTGGTCCGACTCTAACTAGTCAGTTGTGGAAACGAAAGGCAGTTCAAATCTATGTGGATGCCCGAAGTAGTTCAATCCATATGAGTTGGTCCGACTTTAACTAGTCAGTTTTGGAAAGTTGAAGCAGTTCAATCTATGTGGATACTTGGAGCAGTTCAATCTACGTATGTTGGTCCGACTTTAAATAGTCAGTATTGGAAAGTTGAGGCAGTTCAATCTGTGTGGATACTTGAAGCAGTTCAATCTATGTGGATATATTTACAATGGGGACGAATCCATACACCTCTGAGGTAGTTCACTCTATATGGATGTACCATGCATCTATGAGATGGGCCCAATTTTATGAAAATGTATGAAATAAGTGAGAGAAATCGAAATAATTAGAAAGAAAAACTGTGAGAGAAATCGAAATAATTAGAAAGAAAAACTGACCAACTCAACCGAATCTACGACAGGAGAACCTCTGGGCGACTTCTGATTGCAGTATGTGGCGACTTCTACTTTCAATATGTGGCTCGTTGAGTAGAGATGTGAAACTATCAACAATATTTTAAAAAACTTTTTAAAAACTTTCAAAGCACTTCAAATGGTAGCGGGATATTAATAAATCTTTTCGAATTGTATTCAGTTGAATCAAAGGTACGTATGTGACTAGTCACCAATTGTTTAAATGGAAGAGGTGTGTGAGTAATTTATACCATAATTATTTCCAGTTTACTATGATGGTATTTTAACGGGGAATGTGAAGAATGTGAGAATATGAATGTATGTTTTGAAATTTACAGTAGATTGTTCTATTTTTGTGGGGAATGTAAGATATTTTCTATTATATTTATGGGGGGTGTGAGAATTTTTAGTAGAATGTAAGAAATTTCTATTTTATTTATGGGGAGTGTGAGGATTTTAATTATATTTATGGGGAATGTGAGAATTAAGAGTATATTTATGGGGAATGTGAGAATTTTAAGTGGAATATGAGGTCATTTTAGACTATTTTGGAATGTGTGGTCATTTTAGACTATTTCGGAATGTGTGGTTTGGATGAATGGTAATTGAAATCTCAGAAGATGTGGTGTGAATGTTTACTAGTATGCTCGCGTGAGGGTGCTGTTATGTGGTGTGAATGTTTACGTGAGGGAGCTGTTATGTAGTGTGAATGTTTACTAGCATGCTCGCGTGAGGGCGCTGTTATGTAATTTACTAGATTGCTGTAGGATGTCATCAAAAGTCGCTGCGGAGAGCCGTCAGAGGTCACTAGATTGCTGTTAGGTGCTGTCAAAGGTCGCTGTGTTGATGTAGGGAGCCGTCAGACAATGATGGTTCAATATGTGGTGCAATACATGATATGCTGTTTGTTGCAGTATTTATTATCATGTGTTCCGTCAATCTGAGAATCTGCGTATCCTTGTTAAGGGTATAAGGATGCTATGTGTTAAAGCCATGGAGATGATGCGTGTTGATGCTTGTTATAGCCATGAAGATTGATAAGGAGAAATGGCGAATGGGGCACTATGGATATTGATGCAGATGGTGATACTGATGTAGATATTGATGTAATCTCCTACATATATATCAATGATACGAATGGAGATGTGGATGTGGCGTGGATAATGATGTAGATCTCCCTTGTCAGTCAGTATATGTGTAGATATTGATGTAATCTCCTTTATCAATGATACGAATGGAGAAGTGGCGTGGATAATGATGTAGATCTTCCTTGTCAGTGAAACGATTTAGGAAAGTGGCGCTATGTTTCAACAATGTTTGTGTGGTAATATAATCTATTTTTATTTATGTATTTTTATTTTTTATATATTTATGTAATGATGGAACAATTTAATTCATATTTTTATTTTTATTTATATTATATATATAGGATGTATTTATGTATATGATGAAACAATTTAAAATATATTTATGTAATGATGGAACAATTTAATTCATATTTTTATTTTTATTTTAATTTATTTTATATATATAGGATGTATCTATGTATATGATGAAACAATTTAAATCATAATCTTTATTCTAATAGTATCTATGCAATTTTTATTTTAAATAATATCTATGCAATAGATATTTAATACATATTTTAAATAATAGAAATCTATGCAATGGAAATGATAGTAATCTATGTAATAGAGATCATGTTCTATATATGATGATTCGTTTTATTTTAAATAATAATTCTATGCAATGGAATTATAGTACTCTATGTAATAGAAAACATGTTCTATATATGATGATTCGGTGAATGCTTCTTTTTATTTTTATTTATTGTTGACTTGTCTTTTTATTTTTTGTTGATTTGTCGGATAGGTGGATGTCTGTTCTTTATTCATTGTTGATTTGTCGTTGATTTGTCGGAAAGGTGGATGCCTCTCCTATATTTCTATGTAATAGAAAACATGTTCTGTATGATGGTTCGATGAATGCTAGTATTTTATGCAAAGGAAATCATAGTACTCTATGTAATAGAAAACATGTTGATTTGTCGGATGATTTGTCTGGTGGATGCCTTTCCTTTGTTTCGTTGGGTTGGTCTCAATATTGCTCGTGTGCTCATCCTATCTAGTCACTTGTATGTGCGTTAGCTTGATTATACCCGTGTATATCTGCTGGAGTTGAAATGTGATATAATCTTGTTAGGTTGATTTTAGGTTGATTTTTGGTCATGTGCTCATCCGATCTAGTTGAATATTTGCTCATGTGCTCATCCCATCTAGTCCATTATAGGTTGATTTTTGATCATGTGATCATCCTATCTATTATAGGTTGATTTTTGATCATGATTTCATCCTATCTATTTTGAAGTTTTGAAATTTTTGTTAGAAGTTTTGAAATTTTTGTTATTTTTGTTAGGTTAATTTTTGATCATTTTGAAGTTTTGAAATTTTTGTTAGGTTGATTTTTGTTAGGTTGATTTTTGATCATGTGCTCATCCAGTTTGAAATTATGTTAGGGTGATTTTTGATCATATGCTCATCCGATCTAGTTGATTTTGGATCATATGCTCATCCGATCTAGTTGAATTTTTGGTCATGTGCTCATCCTGTCTAGTCAATTGTACTTGTATACTCATGTCATGTGCTCATGTCGGAATATGATATGCTCATGTGCTCATCGTATATAATATGCTCATGTGCTATCCGATTTAGTAAATTGTGATCGTATACTCATGTCAATTGTACTCGTATACTCATGTCGGAGTTGAAGTGTGATGTGCTCATGTGCTCATGTCGGAGTTGAAGTATGAATTTTTGTTCATGTGCTAATCCTATCTGGTCGGTGTTGGTTTTGGTTGAATATGCTCATGTGATAATTCTATCTAGTATGGTCCTGTTGTGTGGTTAGAGGTATTTGTTTTTAACTAAATTGCTGGATGAATCCAGTCTAGTAATACAGTTTAAAGGTGGGTTGTTCAAGGGTATGACGTGGTTGCATTTGTTGTTATGTGTGTTTCTATAGGCCGCTATGATGGCCCAGGCTTCTTTGTGATCTCTTTCTCGTGCAATTGTTTTGTGTGTTTTATTTGTGCTATGTTTGAAGGAAAAGTTGTGTTTCCTCAGAATATTATTGTGTCTGATGTTGTGTAATATAGTGTTGTGTATGCTGTTTTTTTCGATGTAAGTTATGTATGTGGTATTGCAGTTGCGGCAAGTGAAACTGATGATGCTATACCATTGGTCTGGAAATAGTATGTTGTCAGTTGTGGAAATATGGTGGTGTTGTGTGATGTTAGGATTGATTGTGTGTTTGATTTTATGTGTTTGTTTATTGAAGGGTATGAGGATGATGTTGTTATTGGAGAGCCTTTGGGTATGTTTTATGTAGTTATTTGTATGCCTGTTGTGAAATGGAATTTTTACTAATTTTTTTTGTTTCGACGCAAAAGTGTCATTTGGGTAGAAAGGATTGTGTGTGGATCAGGATGTTGGATATCTTCCAATGTGAAGTTAAATGATTGGGTTATGACTTCCTCCACGTTAGTTAATATTTCACCTGGTATATTTTCTCTGTTTAAGGCGATAGTGATGACATCTATGATGATGGACTCTGGAGAATTGTTATTCAACATTTCTTCAATAACAGTATTTACGCCTTCTTTGATGTACTCTAAGTCAGAAATTTGAAGAATTTGTTGTGTCCTTTGTATTAAGGTATTTAATTTATATTGTGGTGGTTGGCTGGAGTGGAAATTTATTAATATATTTGACGCAATAGGTTTCTTATACCATTTAGTTTTATAGCACGTAGGATTCTCCACTATGGAGATATCTAAAAAAAATTTTGAGTTGAAGTCTATTTCATCTGTTGTGATTGGAATTTTCCGATTATGTTGTAACATTTTTAGTATCATTTCCATGTTGGAGTTCTTACTGTATATTAAAGTGTCGTCTACATATATTCTACAAAAAAGTACTCCCATTTTTGTGAGTCCATTAAATATTTTGTTCATTTGGAAATCAATATGTAATTGGGCATATTTCCCCGAAGTGATGCCTCCCATTGGTACTCCTCTTGTCTGTTTATAGACTTCATTGTTGATAGAAAAGTAATTAGCCACATGCATGTCAAAATCGATCAGGCTGAGGAGTGTATTGATGTTATACTCTTCATGCATATGTGAGCATATTTTATTTCTCATTATTATTAATAGTTCTTTTGTATTAATATTATTATACATATCCTCCATGTCTAGGGTGTGCCATGAGTAGTTTTCAATTCTTGTAACTGCTCTTATGTCACGGATTAAGGTACCTTTGTCATGGACATTGAAGTCACGCTTGAGATATTTTGATTTTTTCATGTCACCTATAGCTTTGAAATGTATTTGCCTAAAACTGCATTTATCGCTTTTGTGCGTGAAACTACTGGTCTCATTTTTGGAACTGTTTTGTGTGCCTTGATTAACGGGTACATGGGGCTTATGTCATTATCGTGTCTCATCATAGCTTTGATTAGCTTCCAGTCTGCTTTAGTGTCTTGCTTATAAAGTCCATTCCTGAAGACATATTGTATGCGTTTATCCATTGCCATATGCATGGCTTTTTCGATTCTGAGATGTCCTTCGTTGCTGATTATATTGTATAACTTATTGTTTATACGGTCCTGTATCATTTTATTTACCATTATTTGATAAGCGTCTTTATACAGGGCTACGGTGATTTTCCTTTATCTGAATCCATAATAACGATATCTTTTCTGATATCCAATATATTTTTAATTGTCAAGGTCGTTTGTAAGATATGTTGTTCAATATTTGATAGCTTGGAATTGTTGAGTTTTTTAAGGTACTCATTGGTGTGTACTATGAGTGTAGAAAGTTTGGTGTTAAATTCTTGGGGGTGTATAGTCTCTAATATATCTGCTATTTTGTTTGTGATGAGAACGGTGTCTGTGTTGTTGAAGTTTATAATAGGAGGAATGAAATTCGGTCCGTATGATAAGATTGCTTGGCAATCTTCATTAAATTTAAAGGCTGTGAGGTTTATGAAACCACCTTTAATTATCTTGAGTTTGGTCATGTTGAGTTTGATCAAGTTTGTGTACTGTTTACTTGGAGATATTTGGCTTGAATAATGGCTTGGATAATAATCTGGAATAATAATACGATTTATATGGTTATATAGGTGAGTTAGGCATACAGGAGATGTGAAATTAATCTGAGAAAAAACTATTAGGAGATAAACTTTGTTTGGATAATAATCTGGAATACAATCTGGAAATGTGAAATTAAGAGAAAAAAATTTAGGAGATAAATTTTGTTTGGATAATAATCTGGAAATGTGAAATTAATTTGAGAAAAAACTATTAAGAGATAAATTTGAGAAAAAACTGTTAGGAGATAAATTTTGTTTGGATAATAATCTGGAATACAATCTGGAAATGTGAAATTAGGAAAAAACTATTAGGAGATAAATTTTGTTTGGATAATAATCTGGAATACAATCTGGAATTATAATATGGTTTATGTGGTTATGAGGGCTGGATCTTTGTGGGTGAATTGTTGTGGGTGAATTTTTGTGGGGTGAATTATCGTGGGTGAATGAATCGTGGGTGAATTATTGTGTGGGGGCTGAATTTTCGTGACTATATGTAAAGGCTTTTTCTTGACTATTTGGAAAATTTTATTATGACTATGTGGAAAAGTTTTTTAGGGGCTGAATAGTTTATTATGTCTATGTGGAAAAGTTTATTATGACTATGTGGAAAAGTTTTTTAGGGGGTGAATAGAAAAGTTTTTTAGGGGTTGAATAGAAAAGTTTTTTAGGGGCTGAATAGAAAAGTTTTTTAGGGGCTGAATAGAAAAGTTTTTAGGGGCTGAATCTACGCGCATTGTTGTTAATATTAAGGCTGAGCATTTTGTCGTTGACATTACAAACATTGTTGTTAATATTAAGGCTGAGCATTTTGTCGTTGACATTACAAACATGTCCTAAAAAACATCTATGCAATACTTAATTTTCTGTTTCCATGTCGCATTGCATGTCATCTCATTCGGTGTTTGGTCTATGTTTAGTTTAACATACCAATATTAACACCGACTAAGTGATGAATCGCATGTAATGTTGAGACGTTCATTCATTAAACGTGTCCGTGCAGCGAGCTTGTGTTAAGCTGGTTCTGATAGTCAAAAAACTAATGTTTTATGTTATCTACTGTTATGTGTATGTTATCTCCTGTTATGTGTATGTTATCTACTGTTATGTGTATGTTATCTAATGTTGTCTAATGTTATATGTTATCTACTATTATGTGTATGTTATCTAATGTTGTCTAATGTTATATGTCTTGTGTTGTTGTGTTGTATGTCTTCTATTGTTGTGTTGTTGTGTTGTGTCTTCTATTGTTGTGCTGTTGTAGTCCTGGTCGTCTTCTTCTATTGTTATGCTAGTCGTCATGTGTGTTCTGTGTGTTCTATTGTTGTGTCATGTGTCGGTTGTCGTATGTGTCATGTGTCCCATCTAGCCCCACACCATCTACAACCAGAAATGGTTGAATATATAGGTGTTTACCCTCCCGATGCTACCCTCAACCCCACATTCCAACAATTTTTTATTATATGTATATTTTAACAGTTAGTATCAAGATAGTTGGGAATTTTTGATGGCATGTACATCTTATGGGGCCTAACATCATCACTGATAAAAATCACAGGTCGACCCAACGATCCCTGGTAATTGGGTTGCAGCCAGTGAGAGGGAGATGAGGAACATGCTCAGATGATGTGTGAGTTTTATTGGTTGCGCTTAAAAACGATGTGTGAGTGAGTTTTAATGGTTTCGCTTAAGGCGATGTGTGAGTATGAAATGTGAGTAATAGGTGGTATGTGGTTGTGTATGAGTGTGTGGGTGTATGAGTGCGTGGGTATTGAGTGGTTGTATTTCAGTATGTGTGAATATGTGGTCGCGCTTAAAAATGATGTGTGAGTATTAGGTGGTTATGTTTGAGTATGTGTGAATATGTGTTTGAGTATGTGTGAATATGTAGTAGCGCTTAAAAATGATGTGGTGTGTGAGTATTAGGTGGTATTAAGAGGTATTAGGAGGTTGTGTTTGAGTTTGAGGCGATTTGTGTGAGGCGATTTATATGAGTTATGTGTTTAGTTTAGTTATGTTTAATAGTTGCATGTGATTTGTTTGAGTTTGAGGCGATTTGTTTGAGTTTGAGGCGATGTGTGTGAGTTATGTGTTTAGTTTAGTTATGTTTGAATAGTTGCATGTGAATTATTTGATAGAACAGTTGCATGTGAATTATTTGATAGATATGTGGAGGAATGTATGTGATGTGGAGGAATATGTGTGCTGGATGTATAAACAAAAGATGTCATGGCGAAAGATGTCATGGCGATGTGGGAAACTCTCCTTGAGTTGAGTCATGTTGGATCTGGGAAACTCACGGATCTGTCCCAAGGAAATCATGGCGAAACCTCCTAGTTGAGTCATGTTGGATGTGGGAAATTCTCCTTGAGTTGAGTCATGTTGGATCTGGGAAACTCTCGGATCTGTCCCAGGGAAATCATCGTAGTGTTGAGTTTATTAATGTACTTCCAGATCCCAGTAAGACAAGCTGTGTCCAAAATTTTCCTCCACCACGAACTATCAGACAAACTCAATCGTTTCTGGGATTGGCAAACTACTATCGCAAGTTCATCCCTAATTTCTCAAAGATAGTCAGGCCAATAACAAATCTATTACGGAAAGACGTCAAATTTAATTGGACGCAAAAGTGCCAAGACTCTTTCAATGAGATTAAAAAGTCTCTTATAAATCCGCCTCTACTCAAATATCCAGATTTTACCCAACCTTTTAATCTAACAACAGATGCTAGCAATGAGGCATTGGGAGCTGTTCTATCACAAGGGGCAATAGGTAAAGACAGGCCAATAGCGTACGCAAGTAGAAGTTTGAATAAGGCGGAACAAAGATACTTCACAATAGAAAAAGAGTTGCTCGCTATTGTGTGGGCCGCCAGGAACTTCAGGTGTTATTTACAGGGCAGAACGTTCACGGTCTACACCGACCACAAGCCCCTGAAAGGCGTATTCAATGTGAAAGACCCGACATCGAGATTAGTCAGGTTTCACCATAAATTCTCAGAGTTCGACTATAAAATTGAATATAAGCCTGGAAAATATAACACTAATGCAGACGCGCTTAGTCGAATACCTGCCCAGCTAAACCAGGAAAACCCCAATTCGTTCATTGTGGAAACTCACGTACATCACCGAGCCGATTCCGACATGGACGAAAAGGATTCTAGTTCTCCAACACCCGCAAAGCCTAAACAAAAACATTGTCATGCTGTTACGAGAGCTCAAATAAGGGAGGCACAAAATAATATTGAAGAGGAAAATCAAAACACAGAAACTCCCAATAAAGTTCAAAAATATCCACGGAACCTTCAAAATGAATTAGTCGAAATTGACTCAACTGATAGCAGCAAATCCGAAATCTAATAAATTCCCAACATACATTACCAGAAAATATCTCAGACCCTGAGGAAATCGAAACAATTCTGAAAGACTATCATGACTCCGCGTTTGGTGGTCACCAAGGAGTAATCAAAACTTATAGAAGAATAAAGAAGAAGTATAAGTGGAAAAACATGCTTAGTTCTATCAGGAAATATATTCGGAAATGCTCTAAATGCCAAAAACTGAAGGCTAGCCCGGAGTATCGTATGCCAATGGTCATAACAGATACTGCCCATATGCCCTTCGACAAAGTTTATTTATACATAGTAGGTCCTCTTGAGGAAACGCACTCAGGAAACAAATATATTCTGACTTTCCAAGACAATCTAACGAAATTCGTAGATTGTTATGCCATGCCAAATGGCGAAGCAGAAACGGTAGCAGAAATATTTTTCGATGAGATAATCACTCGTTATCGCATCCCTAAAAAGGTAGTAACTGACCAGGGTTCTAACTTCTTAAGCGATCTTTTCAAACGAGTATGTAAACTTCGGAAAATAAAAAAATGCAGACTTCGGCTTACCATCCGCAATCCAACGGCGCACTTGAGCGAACCCACAGACCTCTAGTGGAGCATTTGAGAGCTATTGTATCTGAAAATCCAAAGGCTTGGGATCGATTCCTGAGAACCGCGGCTTTTGTATACAATAATAGTCCACATGATGGCACCAAGCTCACACCAATGGACTGTCTGTTTGGATTCACAGCGGATGTTCCTTCTAATCTGAAAAGAGAGCCGGAACCCATTTATAACCACGAAAGCTACTACCACCTTCTGAGGTACAAAATACAAAAAGCGTACGCTACCGCTCGGAAAAATTTGTTGAAAGCTAAGGAAAAGTCAAAAGTTTACTACGATAAGCGTTCACGTCCAGTAACCTTCAAAACAGGAGATAAAGTTTTACTGAAAAACCCCGCTAAAAAACACAAACTTTCCCAGATATGGCTAGGACCATATCTAGTGGTACAAGTCTTTAACACTGTTAATACTGTTATTCAAATCGGTAAACGAAGAGTAACAGTACATGACAACAGATTGAAGCCATTTCACGAATAATAGCTGTCAAAAATAAAAAATAAAAAAATAAATGGGGCAGTAAAACAATGGACAAACTTAAGAAGCAACAAAAGGCAATCCAACATACCTATTCAGTAAAAAACACAAAAAAAAAAAAAACAACAAAGAAAAAGAGAATATGATCTGATAAACTTTATTTTTCAAAAAATTGCACGGGAAAACATTTTTTTTTTTACTTATTATTATTATTTTTTTTGTACGTTTAATCTCATTTATTTGGCCACCCTATCCTTCACCAGTTTCTCGTATTTAACTCGATCATCTCTAGAGGTAGCCAGACTAACCCTAGGTTTGAAGTAGTGTAACTGCCTAGATCAGCTGGAAGAACAGATAAATACACTGGACAACCAAAGAAAAGAAAGAAATAAAGCACAAATGATGCAAATAAGCTCTTTATCTCTAAGCTCCGTAGTAATTTTTGTACTCTGCATAATTGGAATATTTAAAATTATAAGTAACAAGAAACGAAAAATAGTAGTCAAAACACCCACAGTATTAACTGTCAGTAAACAAAAGGTACAGTTAGACACTGAGACATACCCTAAATTTTCTAAAGAAGCTACGGATACCTTGAACCACGAGTTCAGAATAGATACCAAGTTTCAAGATAAACCATCTCCACAACAAGAGATTTTTCCCACAAGTAAAGTCAAGCAGATCTCGCAAAATTTCCAGTCGGAGATCACTAACACAAACAAATCAAAATTTAAAACTCTAACCTCTGTAGAAGTAACGACAGCGAGAAGCAAAGAACAAGCTGTCTCACAAACCTCTCATTCAGAATTAAGGGATGGCATTAAACAACGTGCCACCCATCAGCAACAAGCAGGTAACAGACAAAATTTACCTATTCCTCCACCACCACAACTTCCACAAACACTAAGCCGTGTCGAATCTGAATCAATTCCACGCACCCGCCATTTACAGGTAGTTTAATTCCATCTCTAAATAAATTCTGCATAGCCAAAGATAAGACAATCATCTCAATGGTGAAATCAATTGCTACACACTTTTTACATGTACATATATCATTAATAAATGAATATATTTATAAATGTATAAATAGGGTTAAGTTAAATTTTATAAGTATCAAAAAATAAGTATCCACACATATAGTACTAAGAGCAAAAAATATGTATCCACACATATAGTACTAATAGCAAAAAATATGTATTCACACATATAGTGCTAATAAAAATAAATATGTAATTACACATATAGAACATAACAATAATAGTACCAAAAAATATGTACCCACACATATGGTACTAATAGCAAAAATATGTATTCACACATATAGTGCTAATAAAAATAAATATGTAATTACACATATAGATCATAAAAGTAATAGTACCATAAAATATGTACCCATACATATAATACTAATAGCAAAAAATATGTATTCACACATATAGTGCTAATAAAAATAAATATGTAATTACACATATAAAACATAAAAATAGTAGTACCAAAAAATATGTACCCACACATATAGTACTAATACCATAATATATGTATTCACACATATAGTGCTAATAAAAATAAATATGTAATTACACATATAGAACATAAGAGTAATAGTACCATAAAATATGTATTCACACATATAGTACGAATAAGTACCTATAATAAAAAAAATAATTGTACCAAAAATGTATATAAATTGTTGTACTCATAAATAGTAGACATAAAAATAGTTATAACAAAACAATAAAAAAAATATATATAAATAAATAAATAAGTACAAAATGCAGTTAACCTAATACAAATTAACCCTCGCTTAGATAAGCTTGGGTCTTTTTAATACAGCTAAACACCACATGTACTCATCTCAGCATTACGAATATACATACAAAAGTTTCAAGTAAATATTTTTCTTTTTCCCAAGCTACCAAACAAATAAGTTAATTTTTTAATGCGTTATTCCTCTCCCAAGAATAACACATTTTTTAAAAAAGGGGGAGATTTGTTACATACAGAGCATCCATTGGCATCAATTAAACATGTATATACATACATGCATGCATCTCTGAATCGATTTCGCTTCACACAGAATTCTAAAATTCATGCATCAATAAAGAAATGCAAAAATATAGATATGTACATACCTACAGCATTCTCATTGCATGCAAAATTACAATTCCCAGCTGCAAGTATAAACATATATCTACAAACATATTTGCAAGTTCAGTAAAGTCACTCGCTACTGACCTACATACACCAATTTCTTAATCATATAAAGAAACAAGTGAAGGCAGTGACACAATCCCCTGCGCGCAAGAATTCACACGATGCAATTTGATAACCTTGCGCCAGCAGCGGTAGAACTCAGGTGAACGAAACAATGGTTCACGATGATGTCATAATAGCAGCAAAGCGGCGAACGGTCTGCGGAAGTATTTATGTATGTACATGTGAAAGCGATGAATGCCGTGATGTAATAACAACCGGCAAAAGCTTTGCGGAAATTAAATTATGAATGCCACAAAGAAACACTTTGCGGAAATAATATTTATATACGAATAAATGCTGTGATGAAATTAGCTTAGCGTAGTAAGAAAATAACAATAGTATTAAGTGAAAAACTGTATAAATAAACTGTGATTTTGAATAAAGAAGTCAGTAAGTGAGTTAGTCAGAACACGAGTTGTTTCACTTAACCAGGAGTAAAGCTAGTAAGCTGCTCCATTCATCTGTACCTAGGAGTAAAGCTAGTAAGCTGCTCCATTCATCTGTACCTAGGAGTAAAGCTAGTAAGCTGCTCCATTCATCTGTACCTAGGAGTAAAGCTAGTAAGCTGCTCCATTCATCTGTACCTAGGAGTAAAGCTAGTAAGCTGCTCCATTCATCTGTACCTAGGAGTACAGCTAGTAAGCTGCTCCGTTCACATATACTAGGAGTAAAGCTAATAAGCTGCTCCATTGAATCGTACTGGGAGTAAAGCTAGTAAGCTGCTCCATACGCAGCGCTGCTCTACCTATCTCGGGACAATCAAGTAAAACGCCAAATCATCTTGACGGCACGTAGTGTGATTACATTACCGTGTCGTGTTCCAGATCAAAAGGTGCTCAGATGAGAGTGCCCCTTCGTTTGAGCATTTGTGTCCGAGGTATATTACTTCTCTGCGAAGGAACTGACACTTTTCAGGTTGTAATTTAAGATTATGGGCACGAAGTCTGTCGAATACTTTAGCCAGTTTCTCGTTATGATCTTGTAAATTTTTTCCATATATTAAAATATCATCGAGATAGACAAAGCATTCTAATCCTTGGAGACCCGTTAGAATGTAATTCATCAGGCGTTGAAAAGTCGCAGGTGCGCCTTTCAACCCAAATGGCATTCTCTTAAATTCATAATGCCCGTAAGCGGTACTAAATGCCGTTTTTGGTCTATCCCTTGGGTCTACCAATACTTGGTGATATCCGCTTGCAAGGTCAAGTGTAGTAAAATACCGCGAACGGCCAAGCTGATCCAGTATATCCTCTATCCTGGGTAATGGAAAGGCATCCCCTATAGATTTCTCGTTAATTTTACGGGAATCTACTACTACTCGCCAACGTTTATTGCCGCCCGGCCCAGTTTTCTTGGGGACTACCAGCAATGGAGAATTCCACGGGCTATTACTTAATTGGATTATGTCGTTGTCCAACATTTCCTTAATTTGCTCATTTATGACTGCCCGGTGTGTTTCTGGAAGTCTATACATCTTTTGATTTATGGGTGGCTGATTGTGTAGTATGGGGATGGTATGCTTTATGGTATTAGTGCATGTGAGCTTATCTCCCTTTAAATAAAAAAGATCGTTATACTTATAGCATAACTCAAGAATTGATTTTTCTTCTTCGCGATTTAAATTTTCATCCAACAGTAATTCTTTACGTAAAGCCACAAGTCTGTCTGGGTTATAGCTTTTAATATGGTTTACGTTTCTTGAATATGGACTGGAATTAAGTTTCAATTTGTCGTTTTTGACATTGTTTGTGCTTTTGTTTTGTGCACGAAGAGAATATGTATTGGAATTAAATTTTAATTTGTCGTTTTTGACATTGTTTGTGCTTTTGTTTTGTGCACGAAGAGAATATGTATTGCAATTAAATTTTAATTTGTCGTTTTTGACGTTGTGTGTGCTTTTGTTTTGTGCACGAAGGAAAGGTGGATCACCCTTTTTATGAGTACTTTGGGTATTTACGTCGTCCAAAGGTACATGGAGATACTGTATGTTATAGCAATTACTTGGAAGTAGAGTAAGCGTTAAGTTCCTTAGGAATACTGGTTCCGTGTTTACATTTAGAACGGATAACGGTATGAAGCTTTTATGAGGACTAACTAGGCAATTTGCGACAAATACTCCTTCTTGGATCTCCTGAGACAAGCAGATCATTTCTTGGTCTATTTGTAACGGTATGCTCAGTACCATTTGAGATCGAGGGGGTATTCTATTGGATCGCTGAAGTACTACTTCATATTGCCTACTTTCATCTTCTTTTGAGATGGTCAGAGTTTCTTCCATTGGAGGTAAGGCATTTTTGTTATCTGGTGCCCGTGATTTAAATTGCTCCTCCAATTGATCACTTGGTATTTCCTCTCCATCTTCTAGGGATGTTTCGAGAGGTACCGTGAATTCAATAGGGTTGGTTTCCGTGCGAGGGAACCGGAGTAATTTATTAGGCCCTTCGATATTACAATTTTTTGCAAGAAAGTCATTGCCTAACAGACCATCGTGGGAGATTTGGGCAATGTCTTCTACTACCTGGAGTTTGCATGGGACACTGCGGCTTAATAAAAAGTTGCCTTGGCAGTTTCCCAATGTTTCTCCTTCTCCAAATGGAGTTTTCAAAGTCACCTTTTGGCTTCGTTCTATATGTTTTGGGTTATCTAGTGCTTCCTTTTTTATGATGCTTACTTCAGCTCCGGTGTCTACTATCAGCCGAACGGCTGTGTTTTTGCCTATGTCCAGTGGTAAGTCTACCACTGGTACATTTTCTCTATTTAATTGTTGTTTTGTTTGAGAGGACCCTGAAGTAATTTGAGCAGTTTTATTCAATGTCGAGCCGGGGATTTTTCGGTCGACAGTATGCCGTTTCCCGAATGTGTGGCCTCCCATCGTTGTTTCTGCTGACAAATGGACACCGTATGACTTCTTCTCCCACAGAAATCGCACATATTATGTATGGGGTTAAATCTTTGTTCCCTATCTGCAGAGCCCCACCGAGCATTGTTTTTGGAGCTTACATGTTCGGGTGGCGCTTTAATATTTTGTTTACAATATTGGGCATCATGGCCCTTCATTCTGCAGTTAGTACAATAAGGAGTATTCTTACGCTTTAGGCACTCGTCATACGTGTGTCCTTTATAATTGCAGTAGCTGCAGGTGATCTTGTTTAACAGCACTTTCTGTTTATCGTACTTTTTTTCTGCCTGCTCGTAAAAAGAGTTCCTTTTTGGAGGTGGACTTCCTAACGATTTCCTTGTTATGTTTGTTTGAGGAGAGCGCCAATAATTTTCTCGGTTTCCATCGGTACTAAAGGATACTGAAGTTTCTCTTGGTTGTTCCGCTATTGGAGGTATACCAATTTCAGTTTTTATGTTATGTCTTCCGAATTCCTTTATGTAAGGGTAGGAAGACAAATTTACACTCTCAGGTATGGGATAACCATAGGTATTAGAGAAATTTGGGATATTATGTCTTAGAAAAGGGTCCACTTGGAAAGAGTTTGTTGGGTTAGGGATATAATTTGTTGGTTGTGGAATGAAAAAGAGTCCTTGCTGCAATCTTTCCATATCTATTGCCTTTTGAATGAGAGTTTCCAAAGAATTTTCATTCAATGTGAGTAAATAGGCGCTTAGATGGGGATTAGTTGCACCACTCTTTATGGAAGCCATAGCAAAATCTTCTATTTGCTGCTTTACTACTTTAAAATTTTCAGATCCGTATTTACTTTGTGCTGCCTCGTTGCATTGAATTAAAAGACTTTTTAATCTATTTGTAAATGAACTAAATGATTCTGGCGGATATTGCCGGCAAGTAATTAACTTGTTTATTAGTTCATGGTATGTTTCACGAGGTAAATACGTTCGGTAAAGCAGTTGTTCGACTTCTTCAAATTTTGTGAGAGAGCTGGACGCTACTAATTGATACGCGTTTCCTCTCAATCTGGTGGGGAAAATCTGCATGAAGGCTTTCCTTTCCTCTTCCCCTAGACACTGTTGCACTTGCTTACAACTGCCTATAAAAGTCTGTAATTCTGTAAGAATTTGCGCGCTAATTTCCCCAGAGAACAACGGCACCATTTGTGCCGTCAGTTTTACTACTTTTTCATAGTTGACCGACATTTTATCCGTTTTATTGTGTTGCACTGCGTTGGAAGTAATTTGAGTGTTTATACTCGAAGTTGGTGTGTCTAACGCCTCCTGGGATACTAGGGCGCCTAAACGATAATTTCTTGCTAGGAAATTAATTAGACTGTGCCCTCTGAAGCGTTTACCTGAGCGATGCTCGCGATACCAATTTATGGATGGTCTGCTTTGGGGTGAATTTCGCTCTACTATTGGGCTGTCTGGAGGACTTGTGTTGTCAAAAGACATTGAGTTTATTGCTGCCTCAAAATCTGAGCCAGGAGAGCTTTGATCAGGTCTTGGCATGAAAGACAAAACTTTGAGTTTTACGTAATTATTGAGAGCGAAGAAAAAAGAGATTAGGTAGTTTATCTAATTCCGTATAATAACCGAAGAAATTAGAATGATTAATTAAAATGTTTCTACTGTTTTTTGTCGCTTATGTACATGCACATATATCGCTGTGACTACTGTATTTATTTCTTTATTTATTTATTAATTTTTTATTAGTCTAAAGTAATTTTGCTACTAAATTGACGCGTCTTCTTAATTTTTTTTTTTTTTTGTTTTTTAACTTACTTTTACTTCACTTTAGTTGAAGAGAAGAGAAAAGCTGTTATCGTTTTTTCCGCTATGCAGATATGATGCTTTTATTGTTGTTACTGAGTCAATGGATGTTGTTACTGATGTCAATGGATGTTGTTAGAAATGCCCAACGTCTCGGTTTTGTGTGCCAGATTCAAAAATAATGCGCTCTTATGCACTCGTTTGTTGTAAATTCGAGGATCAAGGTTTTTCAAGTTTGAATTTATATAACTTCCCCGATCCTAACGGCTGCGCCAAAATTGTTGAGTTTATTAATGTACTTCTAGTACTCTCATCTGAGCACCTTTTGATCTGGAACACGACACGGTAATGTAATCACACTACGTGCCGTCAAGATGATTGGGCGTTTTACTTGATTGTCCCGAGATAGGTAGAGCAGCGATGCGTATGGAGCAGCTTACTAGCTTTACTCCCAGTACGATTCAATGGAGCAGCTTATTAGCTTTACTCCTAGTATATGTGAACGGAGCAGCTTACTAGCTTTACTCCTAGGTACAGATGAATGGAGCAGCTTACTAGCTTTACTCCTAGGTACAGATGAATGGAGCAGCTTACTAGCTTTACTCCTGGTTAAGTGAAACAACTCGTGTTCTGACTAACTCACTTACTGACTTCTTTATTCAAAATCACAGTTTATTTATACAGTTTTTCACTTAATACTATTGTTATTTTCTTACTACGCTAAGCTAATTTCATCACAGCATTTATTCGTATACAAATATTATTTCCGCAAAGTGTTTCTTTGTGGCATTCATAATTTAATTTCCGCAAAGCTTTTGCTGGTTGTTATTACATCACGGCATTCATCGCTTTCACATGTACATACATAAATACTTCCGCAGACCGTTCGCCGCTTTGCTGCTATTATGACATCATCGTGAACCATTGTTTCGTTCACCTGAGCTCTACCGCTGCTGGCGCAAGGTTATCAAATTGCATCGTGTGAATTCTTGCGCGCAGGGGATTGTGTCACTGCCTTCACTTGTTTCTTTATATGATTAAGAAATTGGTGTAGGTCAGTAGCGAGTGACTTTACTGAACTTGCAAATATGTTTGTAGATATATGTTCATACTTGCAGCTGGGAATTGTAATTTTGCATGCAATGAGAATGCTGTAGGTATGTACATATCTATATGTTTGCATTTCTTTATTGATGCATGAATTTTAGAATTCTGCGTGAAGCGAAATCGATTCAGAGATGCATGCATGTATGTATATACATGTTTAATTGATGCCAATTGATGCTCTGTATGTAACAGTAGGTCTGAGAGTGGTGATGCCGACTATAGGTCTGAGAATGGTAAAGAATGGTAAAGCCGACTAAGGAGATCAGGGAAACCATAAAGCGATATTGATGTTGATGTGGTCTGAGAATGATGATGATTATAGGAGAATGACGATGGTTATAGGAGGTCTGGAAAATTATAGAATGTCTGGCAGTTGCGTTCATATGTGTGTGTCCATGTGTGAGTCCCTATAGAAGAGAAATTACCCATAGGTTAAAACTTTGTGTGTCTGAGTCACTACGCCGTTTAGGCACCTTATCGGCTATTATATGTATATTTTGACAGTTAGTATCAAGATAGTTGGGATTTTTTGATGGCATGTACATCTTATGGGGCCTACCATCATCACTGATAAAAATCACACGTCCACCCAACGATCCCTGGTAATTGGGTTGCAACCAGTGAGAGGGAGATGAGGAACATGCTCAGATGATGTGTGAGTTTTATTGGTTGCGCTTAAAAACGATGTGTGAGTGAGTTTTAATGCGCTTAAAAACGATATGTGAGTGAGTTCCAATGCACTTAAAAACGATGTGTGAGTGAGTTTGAATGGTTTCGCTTAAGGCGATGTGTGAGTATGAAATGTGAGTAATAGGTGGTAGGTAGTTGTGTATGTGTGTGTGGGTGTATGAGTGCGTGGGTATTGAGTGGTTGTATGTGTGAATATGTGGTCGCGCTTAAAAATGATGTGTGAGTATTAGGTGGTTATGTTTGAGTATGTGTGAATATGTGGTAACGCTTAAAAATGATGTGGTGTGTGAGTATTAGGTGGTATTAGGAGGTATTAGGAGGTTGTGTTTGAAACGTTAGTATTAGGTGGTTGTGTTTGAGTTTGAGGCGATTTGTGTGAAGCGATTTATATGAGTTATGTGTTTAGTTTAGTTATGTTTAATAGTTGCATGTGATTTGTTTGAGTTTGAGGCGATTTGTTTGAGTTTGAGGCGATGTGTATGAGTTATGTGTTTAGTTTAGTTATGTTTGAATAGTTGCATGTGAATTATTTGATAGAATAGTTGCATGTGAATTATTTGATAGATATGTGGAGGAATGTGTGTGATGTGGAGGAATATGTGTGCTGGATGTGTAGACAAAAGATGTCATGGCGAAAGATGTCATGGCGAAAGATGTCATGGCGAAAGATGTCATGGCGAAGCCTCCTAGTTGAGTCATGTTGGATGTTGGATGTGGGAAACTCTCCTTGAGTTGAGTCATGTTGGATCTGGGAAACTCTCGGATCTGTCCCAGGGAAATCATGGCGAAGCCTCCTAGTTGAGTCATGTTGGATGTTGGATGTGGGAAACTCTCCTTGAGTTGAGTCATGTTGGATCTGGGAAACTCTCGGATCTGTCTCAGGGAAATCATCGTAGGTCTGAGAGTGGTGATGCCGACTATAGGTGTGAGAATGGTAAAGAATGGTAAAGCCGACTAAGGAGATCAGGGAAACCATCAAGTGATGTTGATGTTGATGTGGTCTGAGAATGATGATGTTTATATGAGAATGATGATGATTATAGGCGGTCTGGAAAATTATAGGAGGTCTGGGAAAACATCAAGGTATTGATGTTGATTGTAATTGCGTTGATATGTGTGTGTTACTGATACATGTGTGTATCCATGTGTGAGTCCCTATAGAAGAGATATTACCCATAGGTTAAAACTTATGTGTGTGTCTGAGTTACTACGCCGTTTAGGCACCTTATCGGCTATGCTCGACGCGTTTCACCCGAGCCATCGGGATCATCAGGAGTGGTTTTTTGATTATGTCCTTAATGGTGTGTTCATCAATGTAATGTGTTGTGTTGTAAGGATAATGATTCTATTGGATTCCCTTATATTTTTATTTTAGTAATGTGAATTTCTCAGATTTTATAACAAAGAATTTATAATCTTTTAAGTAAAAACGATGAATCTCTTAAGTAAAACGATGAATTTATAATATTTTAAGTAAAAACGATGAATCTCTTAAGTAACGATGAATCTCTTAAGTAACAATGAATCTCGTGGGAAATCATACAATCAAGATATCAAAGATTTTATAATCTTTTTAGTAAAAACGATTAATCTCTTAAGTAAAACGATGAATCTCGTGGGAATACATATAATCAGGATATGAAAGTTCCTAGTGATTCTCTTAACTAAAACGATGAATTTCTTATGTAAAGCATTTATAGTATTTTAAGTAACGTTGAATTTGAGATCTTTTAAGTAAAACGATGAATCTCTTAAATAAAATGATGAATCTCTTAAATAAAACGATGAATCTCTTAAGTGAAACGATGAATCTCAAGGGAATTCATACAATCAAGATATCAAAGCTCCTAATGATTCTCTTAAATAAAACAATGAATATCTCATGTAAAACGATGAATCTCTTAGGTAACCCGATGAATCTCTTGGACATCCTAGGTAAACGATGAATCTCTTGGACATTCTCACAATCAGGAAACCAGAGCTCCTAAATGATTCTCATGGATACTCTTAGAAGAATTTATTTTAGAAGAGAACAACTAAATTTTACGTTAGAAAAATATTTTGGAAAAATCTATGTGTTGGAAAAGTATTTTGGAAAAATCTGTGTGTTGTGTTAGACAATCCAATTGGAAGAATTTATTTTAAAAAGAATTTATATCACAAAAAGAGTTTATATTATAAAAAGAGTTTATATTATAAAAAGAGTTTATATAGAAAGAAAGATCTATGTGTTTATATAGAGAGAAAGATCTATCTGTTTATATTATAGAAAGAAAGAACTATGTGTTATGTTGGAAAAATATTGTGAAACCCTCTATGTGTTATATTAGACAACTACAAATAGCATTGCTTTCATTGATTTCATTAGGGTGAATCGTGAGGATGTAGCACGTGCCTTACTAAGCATAAAATCAAATGCCATGGGTTGCGATTCGTCTGGATCCTTTCTAGATTTATAATCGCACCGCTAACGCATATTATTAATACTTGCTCTACAACTACGTACTTTCGTTGTAATTGGAAATACTCTAAAGTCGTTCCCATATCTAAAGGTGATGGTAGCAGTGAATACAGACCAATAAGTATCTTACCGTTCTTCTCCAAGGTCACTGAAAAAATTATGTCCACACAAATTTCTGATCATGTTCGAAGTAACAACTTATTGAATTGCTGTCAGTGAGGATTTAGAGCTAAGCATAGTTGCGTTACTGCTCTGCTCAAAATTTCAGAGGATATTCGACAGGCCACGCACACAAGGATTACATTACATTTGTCCTTTTATTGGATTTCTCTAAAGCCTTTGATACTATTAATCATGATCATTTAGGTGTAAAGCTCGTTAAAGCTTGATTTCTCAACTGTGGGTGAATGTACTGGGAGGGATCGGCATAGGGGACTATTACTACCTACTCTCTGTTCGACCACCTTATCCTCGTGACTGGCCACAGGATCTAATCTCAACGATTCAGACCTGGGGCAGAATCAGGCCAGCATTTCACCTTCAGTGGAATGCTCTAAGGTACACGCAATTCGCGTCGATTCCAATCAGGTTTAATCCTGAATTAATAGATTCAGTGTTCAGTAATGCTCGGGGTTTTGAAGCTGACACGCATACACTGACAGTTCTCGGAGATATTATTGATATCTCTGAAAACTGTCGAATAAACACTAACACTTCACAACTACACGACCTGGCTGCTTCTGCGCGGGAGAGATTTCGCCAACTTGGGACCAGTGACCCTGGCACTAAGTTGGAAGATGCTTTCGTTCTGAACAGACCACCACACACACCTTTCAGCACACTTACAACACGTGTGCTCCGTTACGTGCTTATGTCCATAAGACCTCCGGAGTATGCAGGATACAACAGATGGCGAACACACCTCGGGGTGAATATGGGCGTGATGGGAGGGATAACTTGCAGAGTAGTCTACAGTTATCCTTCTAGTTACAAAGATGCTGATGTAGCATTCAAATTGCTGCATCACAGTCTTATGCATCCTAATCAGTTGTCACATATTGGCCGCCGAGTTCAAAGGATTTGCACAGTTTGTGGTGGTGAAGGCACCCTGTTTCACAGGTTCTTTACTTGCCCGGCTTTGCAAGATCTAATGGATCTCGTGCGCGATATGTGTCAGTTGATCCACCCGAATTTCAGCATAACTAGAACATCGTTTCTATGGGGGCCAAAGGTTTGTAGTCGGGTGAATTGTCTGATTAGCTTTGTGTTGACACTGGCCAAATCTACAATTCACTTGTACTACATGAGAGTCGAAGATGGGAATCAGAACACTGACCCACAACACCACGCACACGCACTTAAGCGCCACTTCGTTGACAGATTGAATAGACGTTTACGTCTTGAATATCTGGCAACGAACGCTGACACATTCAACTGCACATGGCAGCCACTATCGTCGGTGCAGGACAGAGCTCTTGTCTTTCACTGGTGATAGCAGGCCACAGAATTTGCAACACTAGTCCACGGGGCTTCTCCCCGCTTAGGAATCGTTGCACGTGCTGTGGGAAGGACAAGCACTCTGTTAGAGATGCTAAGCTGGAGGGATGATGAGGGCAGTTTGTAGAGGTCTACGATACTACAGGCGGCCCTCGCGGGACTCTATAACGGTACCGGCTAACTTTTGACGTTCGTTCGATCTTTCTTTTTTCTAATTAGGTTTCGGTCTCGGTTCTAAATTACAAAATTTTATGTTGAAATTCGCTCGTTTAGGGAAATTTTTATTAGTTTATTTTGGAAATATGGGACTCCTTGGAACTGCCACTTACCTAATTGTCACAATTGGGACTGGTTTTAAATTTTTCGTAATAATTTAGATCTTTTCAAAATTCTTGTGGCCGTTTTTAGACTCTTTTGAGAATTCTGTTTGAACTTGTTTTACTTTTTGTGTCATTTTGTTTTAGTTTAATTGTTTTACTTGTCCCTATTGACTTTTATAACTTTAGTTCAGCTAGTGCCTTTTTTACCCTTTGTAGAGCCTTTTGCCGCCTATTTCTAAGGAATTTTAAAAAGAGCCAGAGAGCCACCAAATAAAGATAAAAAAAAACAAAAAAAAAATTATTATCAAAAGGCAAAGTTGACTCCACCAATTAATAACATTAGTGTTAAGAGACCACCTTGTCCCAAGAGCCCCATCAACGGTGCGTGCGAGCTCAGTAAGACCTATTTAAAGGTAAAGGCGACCCCACCACTTAATAAAATTAGTATTAAGAATCAAAAGTGGCCCATGAGCCTGATAAAAGACGCGTGCGAGATCCGTAAGACCTCATTGAAGGCAAAGTTGGCTCCACCGTCAAATAGTATTAAGAAAACCAATTTTCCAAGGTCCATTAGCCAAAATATCAATGCGTGCGAGTGCTTGGACTAATGTAAAGTACCCACAAAACACGCTACTCCAAAAATAAAAGAGCAGGATGCACATACCCTGCCAATTAACAAAGTAAGTAAAAATTCGTACAAAAAGGTACAACAACCTAAAACAAACGCAAGCTTTTCGGAAAATACAGCTATCTTACAACACGTAAGATGCTTATTTCCGGATCATGAAGATCCCACACATACTCCGCGAGACAACAGGCTAGACCAAAAGCTCAGCCTAGACCCAAATCTAAACGCGGAAGAAAAAGCTTCGATATCCGAACTCTGTTACGAGTACAATGATATCTTCTTTCTAAAAGGTTATATGTTAGCTATATACAAATGCTATCACCCACAATATTCCTTTAATACAAGATCAAGCGCCCATAAACCAAAAGGCCTACAGATTACCAGAAACCCAGAGACAAGTAATCAACGAGCAATTAAGAGAAATGCTAGACAACGGGATAGTCCAAACTAGCAAAAGCCCTTCGAATACACCCTTATTAGTAGTCCCCAAAAAGGCGGGACCCGATGGTGAAAAAAGGTGCCACGTCGTGTCGATTTTCGCAAATTGAACGAAAAGGCAATTGGCGATGCATTTCCGCTACCACGAATCGAGGATTTTCTTGACCAACTAGGTAACGCCAGGTACTTTACCTCTCTCGATTTGGCCAACGGCTATCATCAAGTCTTACTCGACAAAAAAGATCGACATAAGACCGCTTTTAGCACTAATTGCGGGTACTACGAATTTAAGCGTGTGCCATTTGGACTCAAAGCAGCTCCCGCTACATTCCAACGCCTCATGAACTTCGTTCTGACAGGCCTACAAGGCCTCGAATGTTTCGTTTATCTTGACGACATCGTCATTTATGGTAAAAACCTAAATGATCACAATGATAAACTTCGCAAAGTCTTCGACAAATTGAGAGAAAACAACCTCAAACTACAGCCAGAGAAGTGCCAGTTCTTGAGACGAGAAGTTGTTTATCTAGGGCACAAATGCTCTAGCGAAGGTGCATTACCAGACCCCAGAAAACGGCCTGCGTCCAAACATTCCCTGTTCCCAGAACAGTACGGCAATTTCAGTCCTTTTTAGGACTCGTCAATTACTATAGAAAGTTCATTCCGGACTTCTCAAAAATCGTTCGTCCAATTACGAATTTACTCCGCAAAGACGTAAAATTCACTTGGACCGAGAAATGCCAAGAAGCATTTCAAAGCATTAAAAATGCTCTAATTTCCCCACCACACTTAATCTTCCCAGATTTTTCTAAACCTTTCAATCTTACAACGGACGCCAGCAACGAAGCATTAGGCGCTGTGCTTTCCCAAGGAGAAGTGGAAAAGGACCAGCCTGTCGCCTATGCAAGCCGAACGCTAAACCAAGCCGAGAAAAACTACTCCACTATTGAAAAGGAGTTATTGGCTATAGTCAGGCCAATAGGAATTTCCGATACTACCTTCAAGGCAGAAAATTCACGATCTACACCGACCACAAGCCTCTCAAAGGTGTCTTTAATGTTAAAGACCCGACTTCCCGCTTGGTGAGATTTCACCACAAATTGTCAGAATTCGATTATACCATCGAATACAAACCAGGGAAGTATAATACCAATGCGGATGCATTAAACCGTATTCCACAAGTATTAAACGAAGACTATACAGGCAACACCTTAACGGTACAAGCCCAAGTCCACCACACTATGGACTCTGATCTGGAGGAAAATAACCGCCCAAATAAAAGGAAATTAAAGAAACCCGCTCATTGCTTGGCCGTGACCAAAGCTCAAACAAAAAGAGCCCAAGAAGCCAATACTAGCTCCAGCGCTGAAACACACCCCGCGGCAGCGGAATATAAAGAAAATGAACCCCCGGAGGCGGAAATATAACCTCCTGCTACGCTTGAACAAGAAATAAGTCCAGTCAAGGCACCTGAAATAATCACGAGCCCCAAGCAAGTTCAAACAATCCTAAAGGATTATCACGACTCTCCTTTCGGCGGCCATCAGGGTGTCATTAATCATTATAAAAGAATTAGATGCAAGTATTGGTGGAGACACATGCTTAGCGATATAAAAAAGTACATAAAAAAATGCCCTAAGTGCCAAACAATGAAGGCATCTCCACAATTCAAGATGCCAATGGTAATAACAGACATCGCAGAGCAACCTTTCGATAAGGTTTACCTTGATATAGTAGGTCCACTAGAAGAGACCATATCAGGTAATAAATATATCTTAACTTTTCAAGATAACCTTACCAAATTTGTCGATTGGTATGCCATACCTCATGGAGAAGCAGTAACGGTGGCGCAAATCTTTTTCAATGAGATTGTCACGCCTTATCGCATTCCAAAGAGGATAGTCACCGATCAGGGAACTAATTTCCTGAGTGAGCTGTTCAAGAAGGTCTGCAAACTGCTAAAGGTAAAGAAGTTACAAGCTTCAGCATACCATTCACAGTATAATGGAGCACTAGGGCGTGCCCATAGACCATTAATCGAATATCTGCGTACAATCGTAGACGAAAATCCCAAAACATGGGATCAATTCCTACGAACCGCTGCATTCGTGTACAATAACAGTGTACACGAGGGTACTAAACTAACCCCAAAGGACTGCCTTTACGGCTTCACAGCGGATGTCCCAACTAATTTAAAACGGGATACAACCACGAAAGTTATTACCATATGTTCAAATACAGACTCCAAAAATCATATGCCACGGCTCGTAAAAATCTCTTAGCCAGCAAACAACGCTCAAAGGCATATTACGACAAAATAGTCAGGCCTCTCACTTTCCACCTAGGAGACAAAGTCCTCCTCAAAATTGAAAGCCGCAAACACAAACTGTCTCAAATCTGGTTTGGCCCATATCTGGTAATCAATGTACCCAGTCCAACAAACACTACCATAAAAATAGGTAAGCGGCAGGTTGTCGTACACAACGACCGTTTGAAGCCTTATTATGAGTAGGATACTGGTACATATATTTTTAGAAAATAAGTTTCTATCATAAAAAATTCTACAATTAGATTAAGTGCTATTAGAGTTACCACAAAATCTTCCAGTATGTCTAATTGACTAACGAAGCCTATCCTTCATTTTCTACAGAGCATGAAGCACATATTGGTGTTAATATGCTATTTCCATCTGACAATGGGACAAATACAAACGGAACCCTACACAATAAGTCCCCTGAACAATTCAGGAAGACTGTATGAGGACTTAGGAAAATTTCAAGTATACCACAGTACATGGAATATACTAACGGGGATCAATCTATTGGAACTGGACAACCAAACGCTTATGGCAGAACACGCGGAACACTTAGTTCACCGACTATGTTCAAATCGCTCTCAAACGGATGAGCTATGCCTGGTTCAACAAAAACACGTTCATTCTCTCTTGGAAAATATCAAGAGAAGAACAAGTGTCATTCGAGAAGTGGTCCCAAAATCAAGATCAACAAGATCTAACTTCGATGGAATAGGGAATGCAATGCACAACCTATTCGGGACCATGGACAGCACTAATGAACAGGAGGTATATAGTCGACTCGAGGAGCTCGAAACAAATCCAAAAGCACTAGCCGACCTGGAAAGACAGCAGATCAAGGTAGGCAAAACTACACTACAGCAAATCCAAAAGCCATTGACACCTCTACAGGAAAGACAACGTCAAATAAATCTCCAGGTAAATAGAATGCAAAATATAACAGATGATTTACTGATGAGACAATTAAGGCAGGAAATAATCTCTAGCCTCGCGCTACAAATTGTCGAAATTGAGTACAGGCAGCAAGCCTTACTCGACATAATAATCACCAGTAAAAGACATCAATTGCATCCCCTAGTGGTGTCTCCCAAAAGTTTATTAGAGATATACCACAAGTCCCACGCTACTTGTCCAGATGCACAAAATTGTCTCTCCCTGTTATATCAGACAGCGGAAACAAAGGCGCGTCTATTCCAAGTCAAATTAGTCATTCGAATACAACTTCCAATTTTGAATCTACCACAAATGAAGTTGTATAGAGTACACAGTTTTCCCATACACATTAATAAAAAACAATCATTGGTACCTGAAATACAGTATTCGCAGATCTTAAAACATTCAAAAAGATCACTCAATATTCCAAAGAGGACACTTACATCGCTAAGCTAGGCATTCCCGTTACAAAGGCCACAATATCCAAAGAATGCATAGTGAAGCTGCTCTTTAACCCATTAAAGGAAGAGCCACAGTGCCATTTCAGAGCACAAATACCTCCCAGAAACCTACTTATCAAATTAAGTAAACCCAATTCGTCGATATTCTCGTTGATAGAACCAACAATTGTACACCTTCAGTGTACCCAACAATTCCTAATTTCAAAAATAGAAGGCCAAGGAATAATTACTGTCAACCATCGCTGTCAATTACAAGTAGGATCACAAATCCTACACTATGAGGCAGAGACTATCCAGTCATTGAGTCTCAAACAACCGAACTACTATCCGGACATAGCTCCATTAGAGCAAGTGGTAGAAAAATACCTCAATGAAACCAAACAAAAAATACAGTCTGAAAAAATACAGACAGAACTATACTCAGGAGATGACACTAATAGCATCATCCTAGAAGGTACCCAGTCATTAAAAGAACTGGACGAAAAATTCGAAAAAAATTATCCTCATATCAGTCACCACCCTACACATGTCCTGGCTGCAACATCAGTATCCTTAACGGGTGTTGTCATCACATGTATGGTACTGTACCTGGTCGCCAAATACCTAGTCCCAACAATTAAAAAATTACCGCTTCCGCAAATCTGAGAAAACCCTAGAGGCGGAGGAACAAATCGAACAAATCGAACAAATCGAAATAATAGAACCTACCCCTCTCAAAAGGACCCGCACCTTGCCACCTACAAGGTCAGTGCAAGTGGTATAGTTCACCACTTCAAACGGTCAGAAGCACTATCACTAATAGTAGAGCATATAAAAAAATAAATGTAAGTGAATCCTACAAACCCCAAAAAACCAGTTAGTACTAATAAAATAATAATAAAACAAAAGGGGAGAGGTCATACATAAACAATTACTAAAGCCTAGATTTAAGAGAAAAGAGTGTATTAAAAACATATATACATGTAGGTATATACACAAAAAAAAAGCAAAGTAAAAGATAGCCTCCCCCGTTAGTATTAAATAATCAGAATAAACAATAAGAATAAATAAGAACAGAACATAAAATTACAAATAAGGGTAATAAATATTCCAGCAAACACCAAACCTAGCATAAAAACTAAATAGCAACTAATCCTAGAATAGGACACAATATATTAGTAGCTATTTAAAACCATAAATTATAATTACCACCTAAATATAAGGAAAAACATAATATGTAAACCAAGAGAAAAAAAAACAACCATGCCGATCACAACCAGCAACAGCCGAACCAACCTCAATCAAAAGAAAAAAGAAAAAAAACAGTAGAAATTAATAAGGTAATAAAGGAATAGAGTAGAATAGTAATAGATATTTAAGAAGAATTTAAAAAAAAAATAGGAAGATAACACACATTTTTTTTAAATAGAAACTAAGACAATATGTAAACCCGAAAACCTGTGCCAAACCAACGATATAGCCCCAACAACAACTTCCCCTGAGAATTATTCCTCTTCAAAGAATAATCCTCTTTTTCGCAGGGGGAAGGATTGTTGTATACCTTAAAAGGGATAAAAACGATAATTATAATTAATAATTATCATTTTTAAAAAAAAAAACATGGAAAATATTTGATTTTCATAAATGGAAATAAGCTAATCATGCTTAAAACATGGTTAGCTTATCTTCTAACAAGGCGAAGAAATTGCCATCAGCAATTTCTTCAAATTCCTTTGCAACAAATAAAAGTTATTTTCCCACAAAACGACTTGGGAAAAATAAAAGTTTTAAATTTCAACCCAAGTGGTTTCGATATAAAAATAGCTCCACGATAAATCTTACCTTCAGTAAGATTTGTCGTAAATTGGCCTGGACGCTAATCATGATGAAGTTTTTAATTTAGATTTTTTTTAATTAAATTATACCAGGCAGAGAACTGCCAAACTTACGGTTTTTATGGATAAGAGCCGCTGTGACCTTTTTTATATGATGGCAGGTACTTGCCGATCTTTTAATAGAATGGCAGAGTATGCCGCTGTTTTATTATTATTGGCAGGGTATGCCTATATATATAATTTATGGCAGAGTATGCCGCTGTTAGGTAATCCTTTGGGCAGAGTATGTCGCTCTATATATTTACTGGCAGAGTATGCCGATCTTAGGGTGAGAAATAAAGAAACACCTTGATGAATGATTTACTTCTGAATTTTAATCAATTGTCACAGGTTATTGCCGCTGTTAGGTAATCCTTTGGGCAGAGTATGTCGCTCTATATATTTACTGGCAGAGTATGCCGATCTTAGGGTGAGAAATAAAGAAACACCTTGATGAATGATTTACTTCTGAATTTTAATCAATTGTCACAGGTTATTTATACAGGTGACTTCCCTATACAGTGCTTATACAAAGGTGGGGATTATTGCAGAATTGCAATAATTGAATTAAACATATTTTGTTGTGTCAGCTTATCTGATCACAAGTCATTTGAATTTTCGTGTAAAGCGATGACCTCGGGTATGTATATTTTACCAATCAAGAATTATGCTTGCATAGTGGAATTTGCTTGCTTTGAAAATTCTTCTTGGGGTCGTACAAACTTTGTTTATTTTAATTATTTTTCGGTTTGATTTTTGTTTGTAATTATTGACCGTGGTCATGGCTTTACAGTACATACATACATATCGGGCGCATGAAAATTTTTCGTCGGTGAAGACTGAAACGATCAAGTCTTCACGGAAAAAAGCTCTTATCAGCAAATTGTCGCGAGCTGCATACATTGTGATCGCAACAATGTATGCACGATAGCAAGACGATGGTTTGATTTATGAAAATATCAAATTTCAATTTCAACTATCGTCCGTCGCGATAATTCTGGGCATGTTTAAACATGCCCAGCGTAAAATAATTTTCTCAGGATAGGAATGCTAATTAAGCATTTTCCTACCCTGAACGAAGAGACTTACGATTGAAAAATCCAAGTCTCGACACAGTCGGTTTTTAAGAGCGAATCACGGTGCTTGTAGCGACGCGGTCTTGGTTTCGGAAAAGAAAAGTATATCTAAAAAGAAGAAAAGTATTGTAAAAGGAAGAGTGCATCTAAAAGGAAGAAAAGTATTGTAAAAAGAAAAGTATATCTAAAAGGAAGAAAAGTATTGTAAAAGGAAAAGTGTATCTGGAAAGAAGAAAAATATTGTTAAAAGGAAGAGTGTTCACTGAATAAATAGTTATTACGTGAGAAGTGTATTAAATAACAAAAACACCAAAGGATACATACATAGAGTACGCACCCCGAGAGACAGTGAGTACCCCTTTTTTGATTATATATATACATAACAAAATTGGTTGTTGAATATACAACAGCGTAAATAAGTGAGTGAGTTGAGTGATTGAGAATGCAAAATAGGGGCCCAGGTGTTCTTCACTACTTTTGTTATTCTCAGTTTAGTAAGAGAATCTATTATTACTATCAAATGTGTATTTCCCTCTCAACTTTTTGCATAAGGTCCCAAGTGGTCAATGTGTGCCGTATGAAAGGGTCGCGGTTGTATCTCTCGTATATAAGCTTGAACACTTGTTTCATCCTTGTGCCGTTTATTATAAATGCACTCCAAGTATATTTCTGAACTATTTTTCTCATCTTTGGAAAGCAATAATTCTTCTGAAGTTCTGGGATTGTCCGTTCAATACCCATATGTCCTAGGTCGTTTAGGGCAGATCGAGTAATATGCCAGCGTATCCCACGTAGTGCACAAAATCTGAGTCCCTGTGGCGGGTATCTTGAAAATACGTCCTCCTTTTATTTGATACTCCTTCTCGCAAGGTTTTCTATTTTTTCATATTATCCGTGCATTCTAAATTTTTTTAATATCTTGTAGACATTCATCCCGCATTTGTAGTTGAGCAACCTAATCAGTTTCAGTTGTTCCAACAACCATAACTTTATTACTCACTTCTTCAATTTCATTTTGCTCCATTCTAGTAATTCTACGAATAGCGTGTACGCGAGTCAATTTTATGTAGGATGGGTAAACCATGTCGAAATCATATTCCGGTAAGTGAAGCCACCAGGGAGGTATCCTTGGCACCAAATCTCGTTTTTCATGAGTCAGTTTGAATGAGTTGCAATCTGTGATTACACGAAACTTTTTTCCAAGTAAATAGTAACGAAATTTTTCAAATGACTCCACTACTGCCAAGTCCTCTAGATCATAGCTGTGATATCTGTTCTCCAATGATGTGGTCGTTCGGCTATAATAGCTCACAGCATGTTTCTCTCCATCACCTGAAATTTGCAGTAATATACCAGCTAATTCTGTTGAACAAGCGTCTGTGTGAACTGCATGATCTTTGTCGGGATCGTAGATGCTGAGTATTGGTTCTTTTACTAGACGTTCCTTAAGCTCCTCAAAGGCATTTTGTTGGTCTTTATTACATTTAAAAACAGCATTTTTCTTCAGTAGAATGTTAAGTGGTAAAGAAATATTTACATATCGAGGAAAAAAACGTCTAAAATACCCTATGAGACACAGAAACTGTCTGACTTGCTTCAAATTTTCAGGAACTGGATGCTGTTGTCTCTATTTTTTGCTCGCCTGGACTAATTCCATAGTGACCAATTCTATGGCCAGATAAGATACTGTATCACAAAGAAAAGTAAATTTTTTCAAATTCAGTGCTAGTTTTGCTTCCCTTAAACCTGAAGTAGTTTTTCCAGTGATGCCAATACTTTTTCTTCAGAATCGAATTATAATATCGTCCATATAACTTAAAACCTTTGAATCGTTGACTTTTTCTTTGACTATCTGCATTAATCGCATAAACCCGGATGGGGAATTGGTATGCCCAAAAGGCATTCTTCGAAATTGATAGTGTCTATCGGCTGTCACAAATGCTGTATATTGTCTTGATATCGGATCAATTTCTACCTGATGATACCCGCTAATTAAGTACAAACTACGAAAGAATTTACCTCCTGACATCTTATTAAGCTGCTCCTCGATATTGGGCATTGGAAAACACTCTCTTTTGGATAAGCTATTTATTCGTCGGTAGTCTACGCACATTCGTAGTGATTCATCTTTCTTTTTTACCAAAATTGCGGGACTAGCATATCCCGAAGTGGAGTCTTCAATTAATTGGAGCCCCCTAAAATCTTTTATTATATATATTTCTCAGGTCTTTAGCTTGGTGGTCTGCAACACGATATGGTTTGTAATTTACATTTCTATTTTCAGTTAATTTAATATTTATTTTAACCGACGACGTATTACCGAGTTCAATAGTTTTTAATGCAAAGGAATCGCGATATTTGTTCAATACAGTAATACCACAGACAAACTAATAACATACAAAGACTGGACACGTAGAACAACAAGATGCAACCCTTTTCTAGAATATAAAACTAACGATACCCCGACGACGCCTCGACTTGGCACTTGATGAGGCGCCCAAATGGTAAGCCACCAATGCCTCGCTCCATACAAAATCACCGCTGCCTCGACCCAATGAAAGGAACGCCACAATTTTTTTGGAAATTTCTTCCTTCGAATTTCTATGCATTTGCCGAGGCCGAGAGTAGTGACTCGCTCAAATATAAAATCTAACAACGATGCCTCGACCTGATGTAGGGAAGGCCACAATTTTTTTTTAGATATTTACTGGATATTTTTTCCTTTTGGAGGGCGACAACGATTTTTATGAGCATAGACCCGAAAACAAAAAATGTTTCGGTAGAATTGGCCGACTAGACTTATTTTCAGGTACAGTATGTACTTTCATTCTGTGATGTAATTATAATATACATATATACAATAAACATACATACTAATAAAAAACTCAAAATCTTTCAGGTAAAATTAACCCCACGTGAGTACGTAAATATTAAAAGCATGATACGGGAATTATTATAAGGTAGACAAACCAATTTATGTAAATTATTTCGATGAATTAAAAAATATTGGAAAAGTGCATGAACTTATCTGTATGATTCAGACTTCAAGTATATTTTATTATACTCTAGAATCTAGATGAAATAATAGACATAGAGTAGGTATACCAAGTTTGTCATACCATGTGTAATGAATGAATGCGAATGCTTTATTGGAACTCTTTTCCACACCACCATTGAAGTAGAGGTATAGACGCGTTTTTTATCGTGGTTTCCCCGATAGGCATATTCCACATTCTTTAATCATTTCAACGTTCTAGTTGATTTTATACCCAAGACTAAATTCACAGTATTAACTAAGTTTATTCATTGATAAAATTATTTTAGAGATGACCTTGAATACAAATTCCTTGAAAGGTTTTGTAATTAACATATGTTACAAACAAAGTCTCAACGATCAGTATTGTATCAACTACCTTCCGTGCCCGCTGATTATGTAACTTCTAACGTTCTTTATGCACCGACGAGAACTAAAAACCAAATTACTCGATCACCCAAACCGATCATCCCTTACATTTCTTGTATTAGATAGCAATATGCTCATGCATCCATACTTGACCTTTTACACACTAATAGCAATACATATTAAGCATGCACTAACTACGGACAGACCCAAACATGCCGACAAAGATTTAACTGACGAAGTGCTGTCGCCAGGCCAATGTCTTTACCTTATTTACCGAATGAAAACACATTTTACCTACTTTGGTGCCATTAAGATCCTTGAGTTTTATTACCCACAGAAGGTAGCAGACTCATTTTCATTGTTTGTCTGAATATTTTCCTCCAGGCGGGTTTTCCCTGGAATTTGCATTTATCTTGTTTCAGCTCGGCCAACCTACACTATCACTGCCCTCAGTGATTGCCGTCTTATATTTAACTCACTCCCCTTTCACCTTACTTACGTAACGCATTGCAACACACGTCGTTAAGCTTTTAACTTTCAATTTAAATTTTTCGTCTAACGACACACAGTCGAAACTCTCAAGGCATGTTTTATCGACACTGAGTCTAAAGATGTATGCTATCATCATTGATCCATCAACGGCACCCATAGTCAATAACCATATTTTGGAATTCAAATAACACATTACTTACGTGAGCATTGTAACAAACGGCGTTAAGCTTCTTACCCTCAATTAAAATTTTCGTCGGACGACACACAGTCAAAACTTCAAGGTGGCATATATCGAGTTTAAAGGACGACGCCATCATTATTTTCACCATCAGCGGCGCCCATAGCCATAGAATTAGAATTAACTTCCTTAGGCCTTTTATATATAGGCTTTTTGGACTAGAAGGGGTATAATTTACCTTACTAACAGACACCAACTGACACCGATACAAAACATTAAGTACTTTCAAACTTCTTCATCATTTATTTCCATCTTCATTTACAGCCACATTTACACAGGTAAGAAAATGTCATGTCACCTTATATAAAACAAACCTTATAGTCCAGATAATTCCTCTTCATTCGGCTCGTCGTCTGAGCTTGAAGCATCGAATGACATGTCTTCTAGTTGGCACCAGGGTTTTAATCGATCTGGGATATCCTCGTGGCTGGTGTATCTGATACAACATATCTATCGGTTCGAGGAACAGTCTTCACTTGATAAGGTCCTTTATATCTGGGTTGGATTTTTTTCGACTCTCCAGTTGAGGTGGGCTCTTGTACTACCAAAATTAAGTCTCCTTGTTGATACAGTCGTGGTGCTCGCCACTACTCGCGTCAGTGTGTAGTTCATGCTCTAGCTTTTCGTTTAAAAGAGTTAATATCGGTCTATGAGTCAATGCGTCCTTCAGTTGATTATAGGCAATTTCAGCTTCTTCTGTCCACTTAAACTCTTGATCTTTTCGGAGTAGCTTGTTAAGGGGTTGTGCGATCACCGAAATTGACGGAACAAAACGCCGGAAATAGCCAGTAAGTCCTAAAAACTGACGCACACCTTTTACATTTTCTGGTCTTTTGTAATTTTCAATCGCAGACACCTTTATGGGCCCTGGTTGGATACCCTCTTGAGAAACTGTATTTTATTCTCGAAAAATCTGCACTTCTTGACATTCAATAATAATCCCGCCTCCTTTAACATTTCAAGAAATTCTTGGAGAATTATGATATTTGCTTCGATAGTATACGATGGTATCAATATGTCGTCCATATATATTGTTACTTTTCCGCTTTCCATTGCTTCTACGACGTTTACCATTACACGCATAAATACCGCTGGTGAGTTCGTCAATCCAAAGGGTACACGCTTAAATTCGTAGTGGCCCTCTGGTGTCACAAAAGCAGTTAAATGTTGGCTGCCTTCATCTATTTGAACTTGATAATATCCGCTCATTAGGTCCAATACAGTAAATATGCTATTTCCTGATAGTGACTTGAGCGTTTCCTCTATATTTGGTACCGGGAAGGTTTCCCTCTCAGTGACTGCATTCAGTTTCCTGAAATCGACGCACATCCTGTATTCCCCATCTTTCTTTGGAACTAGAAGGACGGGACTCGCAAATTGAGATTCGGACGGGTTTATAATATCTAATTTAAGGAGCTCACTGATATTTTCCCGAAATTAGCCAACATTGTATGGATTATATCGAACCACTTTGTTTTCTTTTAGTTTTATTTTCATTTTAATTAAGTCTGTTTTTCCCATCTCTTTTAAATCGCGCGTGAAATAATCTCTAAATTTGTTACTGAGGTTGAGTAATTCGTCTTTATATTTTGCATCTAAATTTTCTGCAACTAAAATTTCACTTTCACGAATGTTATCTCGTACATGATTAAAATCGGTTCGCAATGGTAATTTAAGGATATCTATTTTTCCCATGACTTAACTAATTTTATTTTAGGGCGGTCTAAATAGTTCCTTCCAATGATCATGTCGAACGTTTGCGCCTCATCGTTCACGACAATTGTATCAATCTCACACTCGAAGTCATTCACGCTCACTTTCTTAGTAATTTTACCTACCGCTTTAACCTTGCTACCTCCGAATCCACATAAAACAATTTCGCAATCACTAAGAGCCCAATTGTTCTCACTTGCACTCTTTTTTTTATTGTGGTTTTTACACTACGAAGGTCAAGAAAGGCGAGAATTGATTTGCCATCAATGTAAGCAACTTTATGATATTCGTCTTTAGGTACCTGATGGGAGGATTCTATGATACGCCCTACCTGATTTGCCCTTTGTTTATCGCACTGTGTCGGAATATGGCCCACTTGTTTACATAAGTAGCATTTTCTAGTACAACTTGCCAAAGGGCACGAGTTCGCGTAATGACCAATTTCGTCACATCGGTAACACCTACTTACACCTACCAGTTTCCTTTTGTCTTCGCGTTTTAGAAATTTGTTGCTTGAAGATGTTTGATCGGAGGATGCACTTCGCTCCATTGCGCTGAACTTGCGCTTTCCATCATTTACTGTCTGACCATTATAAGAATATCCGCGGTCCTTTCGACCATGTCTAAGTGGTGGGGAAGTCTGTCGACGATGTCCTGTCAACCAATCCGACTTATTAGAAAACATATTATGTCGGCGCTCTTGGTTTTCTACCTCTTTGAACCGTTTAATTTGCAACAATAAATCATTTAAGGTTTTACAGTTCAAAACTAAGAGAACATTAATTAAATTCTTTTCACCTAGACCCGAAATAATATATTTCATAGTTGACTCTTCAGGTAAATTAATTTTGTTTGCTAATGCTACAACTGAGTAAAAATATATTTCAATGCACTCACCTGGTTTTCTCCGTCTTGACATTATCTCGATGGCAACCGAGGAATCATCTTGTCCGGTAGGGAAAGAGTGAATTAATTCCTGTTTAAATTGTTGAAATGTTGTTATCATCTTTTGCTTTGCGTAGTACCAGTCCTTCGCGGCACCAGCCAAACGTATAGATGCATACAATAATGTACTTCTGTCATCCCATTCGTTTTAGGCCTTCAATTGAATTTAGCCACTCCACTGCCGTCAACCCAAAAATAGCTGACGGATTAAACTCTTTAATAAGAGTGCCCAATTCATTAAGCCCCACTTTAACTTGATTAAGTTGTGTATTTTCGACACGAACAGAAGATTCACTAGCAGAGGACGTATTAGTAGCTCTACAATTTATCTCTGCTCTTTGCTTCCTTAACAACTCATTCTCTCTTTTTAATAAATCGTTCTTCCAATGTAAAAGCTCTATTTCACTCAAGGGTCGTACCTGTTTCTCTGCCCGATCACCTGTAATATCCAGATCTTTTCCCGTACCATCCTCATCAGTACCGGGAGGCAGCGCTAGCTGATTCTGGTCAGTCATATTCAGTCGCACTGTGACACTCACAATTTTACCTTTTCACATTTTTTTTCAGGGTTAAAGTGGCAGCTTTTCTGCGTACGCAATTTCTAACTTTTTTTTTTAAAGGGTTGAATTGGCAGTTTTTCTGCGCATACAATTTCTAACTTTTTTTTTTTAAGGGTTGAATTGGCAGTGTTTCTGCGCTCACAATTTCTAACTTTTACACTCACGGTTTAACTCGTACGTGATTTCACCCCACACTTGAACTGTTACAAACAAACTCTCAACGATCAGTATTGTATCAACTACCTTCCGTGCCCGCTGATAATTTAACTTCTAACGTTCTTTATACACCGAAGAGAACTAAAAACCAAATTACTCGATCACCAAAAGCGATCATCCCTTACATTTCTTGTATTAGATAGCAATATGCTCATGCATCCATACTTGTCCTTTTACACACTAATACCAATACATATTAAACACGCACTAACTACGGACAGACCCAAACATGCCGACAAAGATTTAACTGACGAAGTGCTGTCGTCAGGCCAATGTCTTTACCTTATTTTCCTACCGAAAGACAACACATTTTACCTACTTTGGTGCCATTAAGATCGTTGAGTTTTATTACCCACAGAAGGTAGCAGACTCATTTTCATTGTTTGTCTGAATATTTTCCTCCAGGCGGGTTTTCCCTGGAACTTGCATTTATCTTATTTCACATACCTATTTTAAATTCGTATATTTTAGAAGTTCTTTTCTTAAATTTTCCATATTAGGTCCCACAATTTCATTAAATTCAAAAAGTTCTTTTTATTTCTGTATTATATCCATTTTAGACTTATTTTGGTAATTGTTTGTTAAACTTTTTGCTCTCCACAATCAATGCTTCCGTATTAAAACCAAAATGAAAAAATCCAATAGAAGCATGTGGTGCAAATAACATGTTGAGTTTTGAGAAAACCAACCCTTAAATATTGGAACCTCTTGTGTTACAGTAATGATTATTATTGATTTGCTTCACAATTTGTGATTTTATTTTTTTAATGTGGGCTTCTTCTGTGAATATTTTTTTAAAAACACTACGATGTTGCTTCGACATTTGGAAACAAAAATCTGTAGGAGGAAATAGAGAACCAAAATCCGATTTAAAAGAATAATTTTTGTAAAATAAAAATAATTCTGAGTGACTAGTCATAGACATATTTTCTCCCGATTTTTGTAATTTTTGTAATTCATTTTAAAAAGGTCGTCATTAAAGACGGCAGAAGCGTAATTAGATATCATGGGATAGAGACATCATAAAAGAAAGGTAGGTACATGCAGATGTAATAAATGAAACCCCTAGCATTGTACTCAAGTGGACCATAATGCATTTTTCCAATATATTTTAATTCGCGAAATAATTTACATAAATTGGTTTTTCTACCTTATAATAATTCCCGTATCATGCTTTTAACATTCACGTACTCACATGGGGTTAATTTTACCTGAAAGATTTTGTATTTTTTATTAGTATGTATGTTTATTGTATATATGTATATTACAATTGCATGACAGAATGAAAGTACATACTGTACCTGAAAATAAGTCTAGTCGGCCACAAAAATGAATAAAAATTCTACCGAAACATTTTGTGTTTAAGCGTCTATGCTCATAAGAATTGTTGTCACCCTCCAAAAGGAAAAAATTTCAATTAAATTTCTAAGAATAAATTGCGGCCTTCCCTACATCAGGTCGAGGCATCGTTGTTAGATTTTATATTCGAGCGACTCACTACTCTCGGCCTCGGCAAATGCATAGAAATTCGAAGGAAGAAATTTCCAAAAAAATTGTGGCGTTCCTTTCATTGGGTCGAGGCAGCGGTGATTTTGTATGGAGCGAGGCATTGGTGGCTTACCATTTGGGCGCCTCATCAAGTGCCAAGTCGAGGCGTCGTCGGGGTATCGTTAGTTTTATATTCCAGAAAAGCATTGCATATTTTTTTTCTACGTGTCCAGTCTTTGTATGTATTAGTTTGTCTATGGTAATACTTCTTTCCAACTATCATTGATTTTACCAAAATTATAATGGTAAAGGTTTTATGGAAATTTTCATTACTAGTTTTCCTGATGAGCTTCAGTAGATTTGCTGTACAAAGAAGTTTCGTAATCATCATCCTTTATCACTGGCAATTTCTTACTGCCGGATGATATAAAAACTTTGCCAATAATGACAGGAGTATCTTGATTATTGTCTGCTATAACTATTAGTTGTACTATTAGTTCTACTTCACCAATTTTTGTGAGTTTATCGAGTTTTCCTCGAGAGAGACACTTACTGCCGGAAAAACCTGTTAAAATGTCTGATGCGTCCGAAAATGACCAGTTTCTTGCTATACACTCTTTTTCTTTAATTGTGCAACTCTCACTACCTAAATCGATGTATGCTAACAAAATGTGTCCGTCAATTCCGACGTTTTGATATAATTCATTTTCACTCCGATGCACTGCTCGGACCTGTTTTGGGATACCTGTATTTCCGTTCATACTTTCTTCGGAGTTTCATAATTTTTCACCATACAATCAATAACTCGGTGACCTTGCTGTTATCATCTGAAACACTTACCATAATTAATTTCTTTGATGGTGGAATGATTTCCTCTTCGCGTTTCAATTGCCTTTTCCTATTCTTCATATTTTCATTGTTTGAAAAACGTGAGCATTTTAAAAAACCTTCCCGACTGTTTTCTTGAGCAGTAATACACTCATATGATTTTATTCTTTGCAATAAATCGCGGCTTCACTGAGTTTTGCTCGTTTTGCCAGTGGAGTGATACTACCTCGTAGAGTTTTTTCCACTCAATTCTCGAGCTGCAGACTTAGCAGCAAACTGAGTCAATTTCAATTGACTTTATTTCGCTATGAATTTTCATAGCAAAGCTCTCTATGAAATGCTAGTCCCGCATAGGGCTAGTTCTCGCAAGGCATTCAAGAAAATACGTAGTATTTCGCCTCATATATGTAATTCACACTTAAAATTTATTTTAATTCTATATATGAGGTCAGCTTGGCTTTTTGCTTTGGCATATACGGCAGGCAGGAACCAAGCCGTACTGATGATTATACGGTTCCTGCTTATATGAAATACCCTTTTTGCAATGAAATTTCTTTTTTAAAAAAAAATTTTCGTTTGCATAAAGAGTTTTTTCCACTCAATTCTCGAGCTGCAGACTTAGCAGCAAACTGAGTCAATTTCAATTGTCTTTATTTCGCTATGAATTTTCATAGCAAAACTCTTTAGAAATGCTAGTCCCGCATAGGGCTAAATCACGTAGGCATGCAAGTAAATACGTATTATTTCGCCTCATATAATTCAAACATAAAATTTATTTTAAGGCTATATATGAGGCCAGCTTGGCTTTTTGCTTTGGCATATACGGCAGGCAGGAACCAAGCCGTACTGACGATTATACGGTTCCTGCTTATATGAAATGCTCTCTTTTTGCAATGAAATTTCTTTTTTAAAAAAATTTTCGTTTGCATAAAGAGTTTTTTCCACTTAAATTATTCTTCCAATCGCTTCTCTTTGGACGTACCGGAAAGCACGAGCGATTGGTCGCACAACATTCAATGTACATCAGCAAGTGGGGATTTGAATTGCACCGTCAACATTCGGCCATCCTACGTGTCACTGCCCTCAGCGACAATTTATTATGTATGCTAATATAATTCTACTGATATTAAAACTAAGATTTAGTACAATGGTTAGCTAACTACTACTACTACTACGCTTGATGCAATAAAAGTACGTACTATTCTCTACATACTAATTCTTTCTAATTTACACTTCTTGCTGACGTCAGACAAGACTTATACTGTGATCTTGAGCAACCCTTCAATAACCAGTCTGTAAATTTTGATAATACCACCACTCGGCATATCCAACATAACTCATTTGCCAACAGTACAACTCAAGGCTACTGTTCTCAGCTCAGGATATCCAAATATCACATTAAGTATACGAATTCAATTTTTTTTTAATTAAGTAAGTGTGTGATTTTAAAATTGCTTAACTATTACGCAGCACTGATACCGGTGTTTAGTTGGAATCTTCTTCTTGAGAGTCATCATCGTCTTCTGTATGAAAACGTTCTCTAAGTTGCACCATGATCGCACCTTATCAGCTGAATACACAGAATGAAACGATTTACTGGCGTTCTTACGAAGGTCGGATACTGCACAGCGATCACAGCCAAGATCCCTGTCTATTACATAGGGGCTTTTAATATCGCGGAAGATGTTTTCGAGGATGATATGTAGCAGGAAGTTCATTACGAATTAATACGAGATCTCCTGGTCTGTATTTTCTTGGCCGCAATCGATTTAAGTTGAAGTCATCTGCCTTCTGGTTCCGGTTTTCATTCATCTGTTCAGCTATTTGCTCACGAAGCTGCGATAATGATATTTCTTCTTCATCACTAACGTCTTCATGTAGAGCGGCGGCGAGTTTGTTTTTAGGAATACTTTCAGGTTCTTATCTCAAAATGAGTTTTTGAGGAGAGCATCCAGTGATTCTGTGCGGAATACTATTTAAACTCCATTGGATAGCGGCAAGACTCTCATCCCAATCACGACCATTTTCTCTTTCTGTCATACTTGAGATAGTGGCCTTGATGGTACGGAAATATCTTTATATCTGGCCATTAGCCCGTGGAGTTCGCACAGCTGTCAATATGTGCACAATACTGCAAAATTTCTTCTATCATTTGTAAGACGTTTGTCGACCTGGGCCCCTATTCTGCATTCTCACTCACTTATGACTGTATTAGAAAAGTCACTCACTTCGATCGCACTCACCCACCATTTAGGTATTCTAGAAAATAAATGGAATGAGATGTACACTGTTAAATAAAATAATCCACCACATTTGTGGTGAATATTTTTGATGTGTCAATCAGTTGTTTCTTGTTTAAGGAAAGTACTTAACATTGACTTTATATTAGCTATAGAGCATAAACCACTATCCATACAGGATAATAGCTTGGTTCTTTTTCTTCCCAATGACCATACTTGCTATATACCTTACTTAACAAAATAATAAAATAGTTTTGATTACAAAGTAACCTTACCATTTTAGGTTCACTAACTCTCAGCTGAGTAATAATCGCATGTGTGTATGTGCAGCCAGAGTCCGAATCTGTACGTAGCTACATTCGATATCATTAGCCCATGGCATGCCATCACGGCACAGCGACATATACAATGATTATGTATGAGAACGGAGCCGTAGCATTACTCCTCACAAAAAGATGGCAGCAGTCGTACGTTAATGTAATGAAGACCAACTTCAAGTTGAAGGTGACAGCAGAATATCTTGGGACCTTTTCCGTTTTCAATTGCTGGAAGAGAACGATCACCAAACATCATCGGAGTCATCAACAGAAATTATACAGTCCATTAAGAAATTTATAAAGTGGAAATAAAGCTTAAGTTTTGTGAAATGCTTGTGTATATATTACTCGACGTATAGATTGCAAACCTATTTATTTCAAATCCAACTTTCACCCGCAACATTTCGTTCGAGCCGGATCGTTTTCTGAGGGAATCCACAGCTATTTCTAACAACGGGATTCATCAAGTCAGCATCTGTGAATTTTAAAACACACTGCTGGAAATCGTGAATAATTACACAAGCAGCATCTGTGGATATTACTATTTAAACCGCTTTAGTTACTATAAAGGGAATCATCAAGTAAGCATCTGTGAATATTAATACACACTGCAGGAAATCTTATCACAAGGCAACATCTGTGGATATTAAGATTTAAACCGCTTGTAAATCGTGAACCATTAAACATCAATATCTGTAAATTTACTGATACATCAGTAGATACTGTAGCGTGAACCATCATCCAAAATCGCAGTAGGAAAACGTACAGACACGTGCTGCAATCACAATTCATCTTTAGCATTCGATTATTCTGCAATATATATTCATTTAATGCAGACGGCATAAGTTTTTCGTCATTGGACGTTATAAACAAAAGTTAAGTATCGTTCCAGTATTAAGAACATAGACATCTCCGCAAGAATTTATTCTTCATTTTAGCGAATTCAGTCTTTGACTTGACAACCTCGCTGAATATAAATCATTTTACTCAAGGAAGTCGCCACCTTCAAGAGACGATTGTTCTCAACACCAATAATTTGAGAATTTCGATGTGCTTAGGCAACTTCGCTGCACACAAATAACATCTGCACGAAGAGCACATCTCATCAGCAACTTCAGTAAATAATTTAGGAAGCGTCAGAACTGCAAGCATTACAATTGCACTTGCTTGGTGAGTACCCTTCCACTGTGAAATCTAATTTGTGTACTGTAACCTCTTTAGTTGGCTTGAAATAGTTATTTTATTATCATTAGGTATATTTCTCAAATTAATAAGAAAATAGAGTCTTCAGCCTTTTCTTTGACGGCAAATGTTTTATAATTGGCGGTGGCCGTATATATAATACTAGTGATAACCATAGAACACTAGTAGTTGAGATAGTCGTCACTGACGTGAATTATATGTTTTTACCTTTTTGTAGTGAATTGCTTTAACAAATTTATATTATATATTGATACTCTAAGTAATATCCATCAATATATCATAATCATATAACCTGATTACTATTAAGTAAAATAATATCTATTAAAGTACGCATTAACGCATTCATATAGCTTTATCATTATTATCAAAGTACGTATCGAAATGGATGCCTTGTTAAAACGAGAAAAGGCTATCTGGGACGATATTAAGAGAAACATAGAAAATACACGAAAAATACCCATTCCGCGACGTTCGGGTAGATATTATCAGGGTAGACTAGAAGGCTTGGTTGACTTGTGGGCGAAGTACAGTGAAAATCATGAAAAAATAATGGTAATCGCTACTGAGAAAGATATGACTAAATCGTATTTTAGTCATAATATATTCAATACCCATGAGCAGTTGTTTTATGAAGTTGATGACTTAAAAATTAAATTTTCAATATCTGATCCATTTAGCCAAACAGAGGAAACCCGAAGTGATCTTCCTAAGTCAATCAAAGCGAACGTACAGTCTGGTTATGCCAGTGAACACACCGGCACTACGTCATGCGTGAATATACCCCCATTAAAACTCCTCAGATTTGGTGGAGATTATCGTTCATGGGTATCATTCCATGATTTATTTATAGCAATTATTCACACCAGTGTATCGCTTTCGAATGTACAAAAGTTATATTATTTGAAGACCAGTGTAGTAGGGGAGGCTGAACGTCTGCTACGTCCCTTCAGTGTAACCGGCGCAAATTATGAAGCAGCCTGGTCTTTGTTATGTAAAAGATATGAAAATAAACGTGTGTTAGAGGCTTCACATCTATCTTGCCTGACATCGCATCCTGCCAGCCCGGCAGAAAATGCACATGTATTGAAGAAATTACTCGACAATACAAATGAGTGTTTGGAATCGTTGAAGGCTTTAGAAATTCAGGTTGGAAATTGGAACCCGCTGCTAATATATTTATTGGTCCAGAAGCTACCACCTGAAATGCATAAAAAGTGGGAGCAAACCTTAAGTTCTTCAACCCAACTTCCCTTTTAAAGGTTTCGTTGAAATTTTGGAAGCCAGATTTCGAGTTTTGGAAGCAATTGGCACTCCCAAACAAGTTAGCCTTCGAGAACAAAAAATTGCACTAAAGGCTTCTAAAACCCAGTTATATCATGTTTTAAATAAAGTCATCTGTCGGCTATGTAATGGAGATCATACATTGCGTGAGTGCTTGAGATTTCTGGAACTCAATGTGGAGGCCAGAATCGATTTTGTTAAACGGAACTCTTTTTGTTTTAATTGTTTGGCACGTAGCTATGCATTAAAAGATTGTTCTAGCCGAAAAAGTTGTCGCCAATGTGGGAAGCGTCATCACACTTTATTGCATATGGCTAAGCCCAATGTTAGTCACTTATCGCAGTCACAGTCAACAAATGAAGGGAATAATCATACAAGAGGATCTAGGATTATAAACATGTGTACACAATATTATAACAAGGATAATAAAAGTGTACTCATTCCAACAGCAGTCATAAATACAATTTCTTCATCCAATGACACCCATCCTAGGTCACAGGCCACCTTCATTACCGAAGCAGCAGTACAATCCCTAAAGCTTCAAAGACATCCGACGCCGACGTGTATTACCGGGCGTGAATAAACCGCTCAATCAAAGAGTCTAGTGAACATTTGCATTCAATCCCGAGTAGGCCCAAGATTCCAAATCAATTCTGATGCGGTCGTATTGAAGCCCTCACTGACCTGTTACTTGCCAAAAAACGCAATTATTCCCGTCTGGCTTCGGAATAAAAACCTTGCTTGGGATGATCCAACTTGTTTTATGCCTGGGAAAAATGATATAATTTAGGCGCCAATATATATGCAAAGGTTCTGCGGGATGGAATACAAAGAAACCCGGAAGATAATTTAGTAGCACAAAACACCACACTCGGATGTATCATAATGGGAGGATCCACAGTTGACGAATGCTGTTAAATACGCAATAAATTACAGAGCTTCTATAATGCTATCTACTTACAGAAAACTTTTAGTAAGTTTTAGGAATTGGAAGAAGTTCCGTCTGTTTCCAAATTATCATCAGGTAAACTAAAGTGCGAGCACTTTTTCCAAGAAACTCATTATCGTCAAAGGGATGGCCGCTACGTTGTTCGCCTTCCGCTCACTTAATCTCGAAAAGGGTCCTCATTCTTTAGGACCCTCGCGTGGCTGTGCTAGTGGAGTATGATAGAGAACAAGTTTCAAAAGGATCCGGACTTCCAACGAGAGTATGTCCAAATTATGAACGAATATATAAACCTTCGCCACATGAAACCATGTGCCCCGACTTGTGAAACGAATACGTCTACAATACAACAATAATACCTAGCCCATCACGCAGTCTTCGAACCCTCAAGCATATCCGCCAAACTTCGCGTGGCATTTGATGCGTCCAGTTTGACAAGTAACGGATTTTCCTTGAACGACGTTCTGGTAACTGGGCCACCGCGGCAACAAGATATCATGACTCTCCTATTACGATGGAGAAAGTTGAAAGTAGTTTTTACTGCGAAAATCTGTCAAATATATCGTCAGATCCGTGTTACGAGATCAGATAGTGATTATCAACGCATAGTGTGAAGGAAATCTTTAGCAGAACCGATGCAAGATTTTCGTCTTCTCACGGTCACCTTTGGGGTTGCTTCAGTACCCTACTTAGCTATGAGAGTCTTGCGACAACTCGCAGCAGATGAAGGGGATCGATTTTAAATGGCTGCCTCAGTTATACACAATGAGGTGAATGTGGATGACATTCTGTCCGGAGCGGCTGACGTTGAAGAGATTGCGACTTTTAGAAATGAACTAATCCTACTACTAAAGTCAATTCGAATTGGGCAAATTGGCGTCAAGCGACCCGAAGCTCTTATCTGATATCCTTCCACAACACAAGCAAATGAAATTTCCACATATGTTGGATTTGAGCACTTCCATCAGGATCTTAGGCATTTGCTGGGATCAATTAAGCGTTTCTTTTGGCTTTCATCTGAATGAAATGGAGATGAAACTACCGTTCACTAAACGGCGGGTGTTATCGTGTATAGCAAGGTTATACGATCCTGTAGGCTGGATCGCTCCACTGGTAATTTCCGCAAAAATCATAATGCAAAAGCTATAGACCCTCATGTTAAAGTGGGATGATGAAATTCCAAACTCTTTAGTCAGGGACTGGACCAAGTTTCTGCAGTATATCTCTTCAGGTAACAAAGTCGAATTTCCACGTTGGTTAGGGTCCACTCGAAACGGCCATATAGAACTAATTGGATTTAGTGATGCTTCCGAGGCGGCGTATGCGGCACGGTATATTCTGTGATTCTAAGTGCCGCAGGAGACGAAACAGTCTCATTACTAGCGGGAAAGACTCGAGTGGCTCCACTCAAGATCATTTCTTTACCCCGATTGGATCTATGTGGCGCGACACTTCCGGTCAAGCTAGTAAAATCGGTGAAAGAAGTTATACAACTATCCGAAATTATCATACGAGCATTCACAGATTCGACTACAGTTCTAGCTTGAATCAAAGGCGGAGCTAATCGATGGAAAACCTTTGTAGCCAATAGAGTTAGCATTATTGAGGAATTTCTTACTGTGGAGCATTGGGCATATGTTCCGTCCGAACAAAATCCTGCTGATCTCGCAACACGCGGGGTGACACTGACAATCTTAAAAAATTCATCACTGTGGTGGAAAGGGCCCGAGTGGGTAAGCTTACCACACAGGAACTGGCCATCATATAGTCCACCTGTAAACCTTACAAACACGGGCCGAGAAATTCGACATCCAAGGGTATATTTCTCGAAATTGAATCTTGACGCTTGGTGCCCCTTGGTTGATCGATGTTCCACTCTCAACCGACTTTTGAGAATCACGGCTTATTGTCTGCGTTTTATTAGTAACATACGTATAGCGCGTTCGAAACGGATCATTGGTCACCTTCGAGCTCACGAGTATGAAGGAGTTCATGAGCTGTGGATATAAATAGTGCAGCGCGGTGCTTTCCAGTCAGAAATCGTAAGCCTTGAAATAAATTGTGGACTGGAGCACAAAAGTCGACTATGCCCTCTAAACCCGTTCTTAGATTCTAACCAAGTACTTCGCGTTGCCGGCCGCCTCCGAGATGCTCCTTCTCTAACATATCATGAAAAGCATCCCATTATATTGCCTAATAAGCACAGATTTACTGAACTGGTAGTCGCTAATGCACATAAAGTCACTTTGCATGGGGGAATTCAACTAATGCTGAATGTACTACGTAAAAAATACTGGATTATCCGAGTCCGAAACAGCTCTAAGTAATGTATACACGAATGCGTCATTTGTGTTAGATTGAAAAGAACATTGACAAGCCCCGTTAATGGGATCTTACCACTCCACGTGCTTCTATCAGCCGTCCTTTTTCCAACGTAGGGATCGATTATGCAGGTCCCGTTTTTATTCGAGCATAAAAAAACAGGGGAGTTCGAGCCTACAAAGAATACATAGTGATCTTTATTTGTTTAAGTATCAAAGCTATTCATATCGAGCCCGCGGGTTATCTTTCAACTGATACTTTTGTGGGAACACTGCGTAGATTTATAGCTAGACGAGGTCTTTGCAAACAAGTCTATTCGGATTGCGGGAGCAACTTTATTGGTTCCCGTGCAAAATTAGACAAAAACCTTGAAACAGCTAGATCACAATGGCAGTCTGAAGCAGCAAAAACTTTGGTAGCGGAAGGCATAAATTGGAACTTTATTCCTCCTGCCAGTCCACCTTTCGGAGGCTTATGGTAGGCGGGGGTGAAGTCCATTAAGTTTCATTTACGGCGTATCTTGGGGAACTCTGTGGTCACCTTCGAAGAAATGCCCACGATCTTATCTCAAATAGAAGTGTGCCTCAATTCCAGGCCGCTTTGCCCCATCGTAGACGATATCTCTGGTCTTCGGGCTTTAACACCCGGACATTTTTTGATTGGCGATGCAACTCTTACAAACACTGAGACAGGATTTTTGGAGTAGATGGAGTAACGAATATCTCTCGCGTTTGCAGCAGCGCCCTAAATGGATAAATCGTAACGAAAATATTATAGTCGGGGATTTGGTACTCATAGAGAAAGAACGCTTACCAGCACTTAAATGGCAGACCGGTCGGGTTATTGAAACTTATCTTGGGAAAGATAATCTCATATGTGTCGTATCAATACTAACTCAAACCTCTACCCTTAAACGTCCAATCACCAAACTCTGTCGGTTACCTGTCAGCCAGGCCAACTAGTGTGCTAAAAAGGTAAACATTTTTTTCCTTTCATTTTTGTACATATATTCACCTAGATAACACCACTTTATATATATCTAACTACTCGTGTTCAAGGGCTACTGCAGGTTTTTCAAAGGGAGTAACTATATATTTTTGATGAACACAAAACAAATAATTAGAAAGATAAGAAAAGGCGGAATATTTTCAACCCTTTAGGATTATAAGATTTAACTTAACAAATAACTTTCAAGCCAACTAAATCCCACGTCCACTCGTAATCCTCATATCCAAATCATCAGATCCCATTCGTCATCAAGCAAGCTGCCACACCTACGTGGGACGACTAGCTTATCAGTGTCCTATTATCATACTTATGTTCAGCTCCACTATATCGAGGACTTGCCGCTAAGGCGTCAAGGGAGGGGAGAATGTATGAGAACGGAGCCGTAGCATTACTCCTCACAAAAAGATGGCAGCAGTCGTACGTTAATGTAATGAAGACCAACTTCAAGTTGAAGGTGACAGCAGAATATTTTTGAACCTTTTCCCTTTTTAGTTCCTGGAAGAGGACGATCACCAACTATCATCCGAAGTCAACAACAGAAATTATACAGTCCATGAAGAAAATTTATAAAGAGGAAATAAAGCTTAAGTTTTGTTAAAAGCTTGTGAATATATTACTTGACGTATAGATTGCAAACCTATTTATTTCAAATCCAACTTTCACCCGCAACAGATTACTCAGATGAGAGTTTTTGTTTGAGAAATCGTAATCATTTGGTTCATACAAATGTTTTTGTATAATTTTGATAGGAAAGGTATAAAAATTGTATTACGGTTCGGAAGATAGGAAAGCAAGCTTAAGACGGAGGAGCTATTCAAATCAAACACAAATGGCCAGGTCGAGTACCGTATTCCCAGTAGTAATATCTCACACACTTTCCAATGGAAATCTCACTCACTTACTTTCCAGAATAAATAGAAAAGGATCATCGCGTAAATAACTGAGTGAGTTGAGTGATTGAGAATGCAGAATAAGGGCCCAGGTGTTCTTCACTACTTTTGTTATTATGAGTTTATTAAAAGAATCTATTATTCCTATCAAGTGTGTATTTCCCTTTCAACTTTTTGCATAAGGTCCCAAGTGGTCAATGTGTACCGTATGAAAGGGTCGCGGTTGTATCTCTCGTATATAAGCTTGAACACTTGTTTCATCCTTGTGCCGTTTATTATAAAGGCACTTCAATCAGTATATTTCTGAATTACTTTTCTCATCTTTAGAAAGCAATAAGTCTTCTGAAGTTCTCTGATTGTCCGTTCAATTCCCATATGTCCTAGGTCGTTTAGGGCAGATCGAATAATATGCCAGCGTATCCCACGAAGTGCACAAAATCTGAGTCCCTGTGTGGGTATCTTGAAAATACGTCCTCCTTTTATTTGATACTCCTTCTCGTAAGGTTTTCTATTTTTTCTTACTTTCCGTGCCTTCCAAAGTCTTTTTAATATCTTGTAGAGATTCATCCTGCATTTGTAGTTGAGTAACCCAATCAGTTTCAGTTGTTCCAACAACCATAACTTTATTACTCACTTCTTCAATTTTATCCAGGATCGGTAAACGATGTCGAAATCAAATTCCGGTATGCGAAGCCACCAGGGAGGTATCCTTGGCACCAAATCTCGTTTTTCATGAGTCAGTTTGAATGAGTTGCAATCTGTGATTACACGAAACTTTTTTCCAAGTAAATAGTAACGAAATTTTTCAAATGACTCCACTACTGCCAAGTCCTCTAGATCATAGCTGTGATATCTGTTCTCCAATGATGTGGTCGTTCGGCTATAATAGCTCACAGCATGTTTCTCTCCATCACCTGAAATTTGCAGTAATATACCAGCTAATTCTGTTGAACAAGCGTCTGTGTGAACTGCATGATCTTTGTCGGGATCGTAGATGCTGAGTATTGGTTCTTTTACTAGACGTTCCTTAAGCTCCTCAAAGGCATTTTGTTGGTCTTTATTACATTTAAAAACAGCATTTTTCTTCAGCAGAATGATAAGTGGTAAAGAAATATTTGTAAATCGAGGAAAAAAACATCTAAAATACCCTATGAGACACAGAAACTGTCTGACTTGCTTCACATTTTTAGGAACTGGATACTGTTTTTTTGTCTCTATCTTTTGCTTGCCTGGACTAATTCCATAGTGACCAATTCTATGGCCAGATAAAATACACACACAAAGAAAAGAAAATTTCTTCAAATTCAGTGCTGGTTTTGCTTCCCTTAAACCTGAAGTAGTTTTTCCAGTGATGCCAATACTTTTTCTTCAGAATCGAATTATAATATCGTCCAAATAACTTAAAACCTTTGAATCGTTGACTTTTTCTTTACTATCTGCATTAATCGCATAAAACCGGATGGGGAGTTGATAAGCCCAAGGGCATTCTTCGAATTTGATAGTGTCTATCGGCTGTCACAAATGCTGTATATTGTCTTGATACCGGATCAATTTCTACCTCATGATATCCGCTAATTAAGTACAAACTACGAAAGAATTTACTTCCTGACATCTTACTAAGCTGCTCCTCGATATTGCGCATTGGAAAACACTCTCTTTTGGATAAGCTATTTATTCGTCGGTAGTCTACGCACATTCGTAGTGATTCATCTTTCTTTTTTACCAGCATATCCCGAAGTGGAGTCTTCAATTAATTGGAGCCCCCTAAAATCTTTTATTATATATATTTTTCAGGTCTTTAGCTTGGTGGTCTGCAATACGATATGGTTTGTAATTTACATTTCTGTTTTCAGTTAATTTAATATTTATTTTAACCGACGACGTATTACCGAGTTCAATAGTTTTTAATGCAAAGGAATCGCGATATTTGTTCAATACAGTAATACTTCTTTCCAATTAACATTGATTTTACCAAAATTGTAATTGTAAAGGTTTTATGGAAATTTTCATTACTTATTTTCCTGATGAGCTTCAGTAGATTTGCTGTACAAAGAAGTTTCGTAATCAACATCCTTTATCACTTGCAATTTCCTCCAACACTTGGTAACTTTTACTGCCGGATGATATCAAAAACTTCGCCAATAATGACAGGAGTATCTTGAATATTGTCTGCTATAACTATTTGTTGTACCATTAGTCCCACTTCACCAATTTTTGTGAGTTTATCGAGTTTTCCTCGCGAGAGACACTTACTGCCGGAAAAACCTGTTCAAATGTCTGATGCGTCCGAAAATGACCAGTTTCTTGCTAGACACTCTTTTTCTTTAATTGTGCAACTCTCACTACCTAAGTCAATGTATGCTAACAAAATCTGTCCGTCAATTTCGACGTTTTGATATAATTCATTTTCACTCCGATGCACTGCTCGGACCTGTTTTGGGATACCTGTATTTCCGTTCAGACTTTCTTTGGAGATTCATGATTTTTCACCACACAATCAATAACTCGGTGACCTTGCTGTCATCATCTGAAACACTT